>JACEEZ010012313.1:45671-75671 GCA_016584305.1 Chionoecetes opilio | reverse complement strand
TACATACATAACATCTGCACGGGACCGCATACTTCCCCTCCCCCCCCCCCCCCCCCCCCCCCCCCCCCCACACACACACATACACACATACACACACACACACACACACACACACACACACACACACACACACACACAGCTATTGTTTGTTAGTTTCTTTCTTCTCTGTGTTCCATTTTTATCTTTTTCCTCAAATAACGTATCATATTTTTTTGTTTCTTCCTCTTCTTCTGACTTGTAGCACGATTGATTGTAGTAGTAGTAGTAGTAGTAGTAGTAGTAGTTGTTGTGTTAGTATCATCAGTATCATCAGCATATGTCCTTTAGTTTGAAGAGTTTAAAGGGATCCAGACAGTCTCCTCCTCCTCCTCCTCCTCCTCCTCCTCCCTCCTCCTCTCCTCCTCCTCCTCCTCCTCCTCCTCCTCCTCTTTCATCTTCCCTTCCTTTCTCTTTCCTTTTATCTTTTATCTTTCATTCCCCTATTCTACTTCCTTTGTCTTACTCCACTTTTTACTCTCTCTCCTCTCTCTCTCTCTCTCTCTCTCTCTCTCTCTCTCTCCTCTCTCTCTCTCTCTCTCTCTCTCTCTCTCTCTCTCTCTCTCTCTCTCTCTCTCTCTCCCCCCCCCCCCCCCCCTCCCTCATGTAGGCTTGTTTGTTTGTTTGTGTGTTTCTGTTACCTGGCGGATAAGGTGACCCTGTAATTATTGTTTGTTTGTGGTGTTTAAATGTTACTTGTTTGTTGTTCGTTTTTACTTATACTTTATTTGTTTTATTTAATTGGGTAAAATAATTATTATATTTTTTGTATTGATGATTTGTTTGGACAGTTTTATTTTGGACATCATTTTATTTATATATATGATCATTATTTATTGAATTGATTATTTACCAGTTTATTAATTTGCTTGACTGTATGTAGGGTTAGTATATGTGTTAATTATATATTGCATGGTGGGAGTTATCTGTACGCGTATCTGTCTATAAGTATGTATGTAATAACTGTGTATGTATGTATGTGTGTAATAACTGTGTATGTATGTGTGTAATAACTGTGTATGTATGTATGTATGTATTGCTTATGTTGAAACTAGTATTTGATCTTTCTTTGTTTCCTCACCCTACTCCATTTTGCTCTTCATCTTCCCCTCTTCCCTCTTTCCTCTCTTCCCTTCCGTCGAGGGTGCTATCGTGCCTCCCCTCTCAAGGCCACCCCTTCCCCTCTTAACCTGATTCCCCTCACCTGCCCTCCCCTCCCTTCCCCCTTGTACCCTAAAATTAAACGATTCCCTCCCCAACCTTTGCAACACTAATATGAACTCTCTCTCTCTCTCTCTCTCTCTCTCTCTCTCTCTCTCTCTCTCTCTCTCTCTCTCTCTCTCTCTCTCTCTCTCTCTCTCTCTCTCTCTCTCTCACTTCCCCGTATCACCTCGCCTCTTCCTCGAAACGCCTTCTTACGGTCCAAAAAGTATATTTCATTCACCTCTTTTTCCTACCTTCGATTTTTTCTCTTGACGTTTTTACCACTTTTTTTAGTACTCAGCAATTGTTACCTTCCCTAAGTGTATTTTCGATCTTTATTCCTTTTTTACTTGCTTTTTTCTTTCCTTTATTTTTGTCCATTCTTCTTTTCATGTTTAGTTTACTCTCTCTCTCTCTCTCTCTCTCTCTCTCTCTCTCTCTCTCTCTCTCTCTCTCTCTCTCTCTCTCTCTCTCTCTTTCCTCTCTCTCTCTCTCTCTCTCTCTCTCTCTCTCTCTCTCTCTCTCTCTCTCTCTCTCTCTCTCTCTCTCTCTCTCTCTCTCTCTCTCTCTCTCTCTCTCTCTCTCTCAACTTTCATTCATTTAGATTTTTTTCATCCTTGAGATTTTATAAAGTTATTTGGGTGTCCCTTTGCAGAGGAGGAGGAGGACGAAAAGGGAGAATTATAAAACACCCCACTGTGTGTGTGTGTGTGTGTGTGTGGCACAGAGGCAGGCAGGCCGTGTGATGGGGGTGCCTGCCTGGTGCCTGGCTTCAGTGGCGTGACTGGCAGTAGTGTGCTTGGGGCGGTGGTGGGGAGAACAGCGTCACGGAGCCATGCGGGTATTGAACGCGCGGACACGATTACACGCCGATTCCATACCTTCACCACCTCAACGCTCTCTCTCTCTCTCTCTCTCTCTCTCTCTCTCTCTCTCTCTCTCTCTCTGCGGGTGAGGTCACGTGGTGTGCGTGCGTGCGTGCGTGCGTGGTGAGCGCCGTAACGAGGGCTCCATGTGCGGTAGTGCGGTGGTGAGGCAGGAAGATGACGTGGAACACTGACGCCGCAATCACCGCACTGCCTACTTCCTGTGTGTGCATAGAAACTCCCTCAATGGGCTGTCACCTCTGTGTGTGTGTGTGTGTGTGTGTGTGGTGTGATTGTTTATAGGAACGAGTCAACCTCCTCAATTGTCTTCAACTATCTAACTTTTATCGTTCGCTTCTTTATATTTTATGTCTCTCCAATACGTACAAAAGTTTCACTGTTAACTGGTTTCAATGAGTGAATTATTTTGAATGATGGACTTTTTTCACATTTTTTTTCCTTCAGTTTTTAACATGATGTTTCCTTGCCCTCGTGATCAGCTGCTTCCTTTTCTTGTATCGTGTTTTGACCTCTAATTCATTTTCTGTTGGTCGTATGGTAAATCCTTCTACCCTTTAGTCCATTCTTGGCACTCCTATAAAAAAAAAATAGTCTATTCACTTAAGCTGGATTCTTGGGAGCTGCTCGATGCCTACCCGAGTATGTAAGGACGTCGCTGATTGGCTGATGCACGCGGGCTGGGTGGTGATGGTGGTGGTATTTTGGTAGCCTCAGCCAATCAGCGACGTCCTTACATACTCAGGTAGGCATCGAGCAGCTCCCAAGAATCCAGCTTAAGTGAATAGACTATAGTTTCCTAGATTTTACGATAGTCTGCAGTGAATTCCATGTAATATTTGCCACCATTCAGTCAAAATGTTGTGTATGAGGGTTCTCACTAATATTTTTCACAATGCTATGCCTGAACCTTCTTGAATGAACAACCAACAGGTTTGAATAGGTTGTCAGTGTTTGTATCATCCATCAGACCCTTGACATCCATACACACCCGCCAGGAATGTCACTGCCGCCACAATACATCTCATGCCATGCCATTCATCCCGCCTTTCCAAGAACACAGTATCATTCTTCTCATACCTAAACAAAATCTTCCAACCTATTGAGGAGAAACTTTTTAACTGCTCTTCAATCCTCCCAAACAAATTGCCTTCATGATACATCTGCATATATCATTCTGTTTAACATCAGATTTTCCCCTATCTTATGAGGTTAGACGGTCGATGATACGCTTCCAACTATCTCTATCCATTGTCTCAACCTTCACTGCATATACTTAGATACATTGATATACTGCATATACATGGTTATATAAAAACTCTGAACCCAAGCAAAACACAGGCTACTCGACCTATAACACATCTGAAACACTTACCATGGAAAGGAAGTGTTGATGCAAGATTTTACAGCTCCAAATCCAAGCTTGTTTCATGGTAGTAGCTTTCTGTTTTGTCTTGTCTGTTTCTACCCATCTCATCGTCCTACCATCCTACGTTCTGTGTCATTTCCAAGTCCTTACACACTATGCCGCTTATGTCATCTGTGTATTTGAGTGAACATTCTTCAAACCATGCTGTATAAACATTCGGGATATTTGTCACACTTCATTCTTGATATTTTTCACATTTCTGCTGTACCCTGTTAATTTACTTATCTCATATTCTTTCTTTTTCGACATACAGTCCAAACATTTACTAGCTTTACAGTAAATATAACTTGCTCTATTTTGTTCATATATCTACTTTTGTTTTACTTTATTTTTATTTTTATCAAACATTGATATTTATACAATCTTGGTTGATACTTAGATATGTAAGTGTTCAATGGCTTTGAGAGAGAGAGAGAGAGAGAGAGAGAGAGAGAGAGAGAGAGAGAGAGAGAGAGAGAGAGAGAATAAAATGGGAAAGACAGACAAGGATGAGAGTGGTGGTGGTGGTGGTGGCGGCAGAAACAGCAGTAGAGATAAGAGTCGATGGTGTTGGTGATAGCAATTGCAATGTTACTAAATACTGGAAAGGATCAACATAGCATATTATAAAGGTTCATATACAGAGCAGACATGGGCATGATTATGATTATTAATCAAAAAAATTATAATCCAAGGCTGTGATTACATAACCATAATCAAAAGTTAAGCAACAGGTATAATCATAATCAAATATGAAGCTGCAGCTTTAATCATAATCAAATCATTATCATATTTTTCTTCATAATAATCAATGATTAAAATGTGATTATTGTGATTATTTCATTGTATTTTCCATGTAGCAATTCTATTTCTCCTAAATAAATTAGCCCATTTCATATATATATGTTCCAGGTCCAAGCATGTTTGCAAAGCATGACACTAACTAAAGGCGTTTTCTGCGGGGGAGCAAGAGAAATTTCGCTTGCAAGAGGTAACTTTAACCAGTCATAAAGAGGTAAATGTCATATCGTAATAATTTTCTAGCTCTTATTTGAGGATGGGCATCCACTTGACGTTTCATGACATTTACGGTGCTTGCTGATGTTTTACATCCTCGCTGTGGCCACTTCTTTATGTTACGGTGTCGCCACCCCGCCACGTTCACGAAACTCTCCACCCACATCATCACACATTTCCTCGTAACACCCACAATCCTTGATATTTCTTCCTCTGGCCTCTCTGCCTTGTGTAGAGTCACAATAACTTTAATTTGCTCCTTTGTTAGATCTTTCTTGCCACCCATTATGAAAATAATGATAGTTATACCAACGCGCGTCTGTTCAAATTACTCGCGGGGAGTGAGGACGATCCTTTTCAAAATGCTTCGTCTATAATTGACAAGTGGCATCTGAACATTCCTCAACGGTCTTGATGGACTGCCCGTGCTTTAAACATGCTGCCATATGTAGGATATCTCTCTCAGAAGTCACTAGGTGCTATAGAATACATTTTCAAAATTCCCTTATGGGAGCGTCTGTTATGATGCGGCGAACAATATTTTGGCGCGTAGTGTATGACCGTCATAGTCAGCAAAGTGTGCCGATTCAGGAAACGTGCTTAGAAATTTAATGTGATCATAAGTAGCCGAGCAATGAAGTAATGAAGCCAAACAATTGGGAGAAAATGTTTATGCACTGTTTTACTTAACCCTTGTTTTCATAGACCTGTACTTACATTAGTTATAAATGTATACTAATGCAATGCAAAATTTCCTTAAGAAGCCGATAGTGGTCTCAGTGTTTCCTAATAGCCATTGGTATTGTCAGCAAATCGGGTAAGAGTGAGGTGTGTGAAGTTGTTGATTTGCGTTTGTTGACAAGTCCACATCCTTTAAGCTAGTGTCAATTGCAATAAAAAACACTGTTGACTAATGTATAAGTGAACCAAAAAAATGACCTTAATAATAATCATTACTGTGTACAAATAATCACAATAAAATGTGACTATAATCATCATCTCATCATAATCAAGCAATAATAGGAACAATCATCATAATCAAGCAATAATAGGAACAATCTCATCATAATCAAGCAATAATAGGAACAATCTCATCATAATCAAGCAATAATAGGAACAATCTCATCATAATCAAGCAATAATAGGAACAATCTCATCATAATCAAGCAATAATAGGAACAATCTCATCATAATCACGCAATAATAGGAACAATCATCATAATCAAGCAATAATAGGAACAATCATCATAATCAGCAATAATAGAACAATCTCATCATAATCAAGCAATAATAGGAACAATCTCATCATAATCACGCAATAATAGGAACAATCTCATCATAATCACGCAATAATAGGAACAATCATCATAATCAAGCAATAATAGGAACAATCATCATAATCACGCAATAATAGGAACAATCTCATCATAATCAAGCAATAATAGGAACAATCTCATCATAATCAAGCAATAATAGGAACAATCATCATAATCACGCAATAATAGGAACAATCTCATCATAATCAAGCAATAATAGGAACAATTCATCATAATCAAGCAATAATAGGAACAATCTCATCATAATCAAGCAATAATAGGAACAATCATCATAATCAAGCAATAATAGGAAACAATCTCATCATAATCAAGCAATAATAGGAACAATCTCATCATAATCAAGCAATAATAGGAACAATCATCATAATCAAGCAATAATAGGAACAATCTCATCATAATCAAGCAATAATAGGAACAATCTCATCATAATCAAGCAATAATAGGAACAATCTCATCATAATCACGCAATAATAGGAACAATCTCATCATAATCAAGCAATAATAGGAACAATCTCATCATAATCAAGCAATAATAGGAACAATCTCATCATAATCAAGCAATAATAGGAACAATCTCATCATAATCAAGCAATAATAGGAACAATCTCATCATAATCAAGCAATAATAGGAACAATCATCATAATCAAGCAATAATAGGAACAATCTCATCATAATCAAGCAATAATAGGAACAATCTCATCATAATCAAGCAATAATAGGAACAATCATCATAATCAAGCAATAATAGGAACAATCTCATCATAATCAAGCAATAATAGGAACAATCTCATCATAATCAAGCAATAATAGGAACAATCTCATCATAATCAAGCAATAATAGGAACAATCTCATCATAATCAAGCAATAATAGGAACAATCTCATCATAATCAAGCAATAATAGGAACAATCTCATCATAATCAAGCAATAATAGGAACAATCTCATCATAATCAAGCAATAATAGGAACAATCTCATCATAATCAAGCAATAATAGGAACAATCTCATCATAATCAAGCAATAATAGGAACAATCTCATCATAATCAAGCAATAATAGGAACAATCTCATCATAATCAAGCAATAATAGGAACAATCTCATCATAATCAAGCAATAATAGGAACAATCTCATCATAATCAAGCAATAATAGGAACAATCTCATCATAATCAAGCAATAATAGGAACAATCTCATCATAATCAAGCAATAATAGGAACAATCTCATCATAATCAAGCAATAATAGGAACAATCTCATCATAATCAAGCAATAATAGGAACAATCTCATCATAATCAAGCAATAATAGGAACAATTCATCATAATCACAAATACTAAACAAATCTCATCAATCCTAATCAGCAATAAAGGAACAAACGATCATCATAATCACGCAATCAAAATAGGAACGATTAATCTAATCAAGAATAATGAACAATCTATTATAATTCACGCAATAAAGGAGACGAGATCTACAAAATCACAGCAACTAAAGACATACTGATCAAATCAAGAAATAATAGGAACAATCTCATCTATAGATAAAGAGGAACAAGGTTCATGATTTAGCATAAAGGAAATCTACATCACTATCCACCCTAGCCTAAGCCATCATCCTTACTCTCGCCTCCCTTCATGGTCTCTTCCTCCCTACCTCACAGCCCAACACTTCACATTTTCACTACTGCCTTCATTCCATCCTTCTCCTTCCATCCTTCCTTCCTTCCTTCCATCTCCTTCCTCCTTCCTCCGTCCTTCACTCACTGGTCTTCTCCCTACCTCACAGCCCAACACTTTCTTCACTCTTCACCTACCTGCCCTTCCTTCTTCCGTCCTTTCCTTCCTTCCTTCCTTCCTGTCTCTTCTCCTACCTTATCCACACTCTCACTTCACCTGCTCCTTCTCCTTCTCCTCCTTCCTTCACTGTCCTTCCTCCCTACCTCACAGCCCCAACACTTTCTTTCCCCTACTTCACTACCTGCCCTTCCTTCCTTCCTTCCTTCCTTCCTTTCCTTTCACTGGTCTCTTCCTCCCTACCTCACAGCCCCAACACTTTCTTCACTCTTTTCACCTTCCTTCCTTCCTTCCTTCCTTCCTCTTGTTTGCTCCCCTTTCTCTCTCTGCCCCTGTTAGTCTTTGTTTTGTATTTCTCTGTCTGTCTGTTTGTCTTTATTCTCCTCCTTGCTTACTCCATATTATGTCTGTCTTTCTGTCTATATCTATCCCCATTTCTCAGTGTCTCAATCCATTTATATATATCAGTCTATCTGCCGGTACGTATTTGTATCTATATATTTACCTGTCTGTACTTATCTTTACATTTACCAGTATTCCTCTTAAGAAGGGGGGAGGTGTGCATTGTCAAGCATCCTTTTCTAAGTCGTTATTATGTAAGTCATCCTCCTGCCATGAGACAGAACATCCCTTGACCTTGTTTATGTTTATCATCCTAACATAATGAAACCAAGAAGCTTATCAAGGTTGGAAGGTCATTAAAGCTACACCTCACATCGACATTTGAAAAAGATTTATTCAATGACTGAAGCAAGTGTCGCAACCATACAGAAAGTACAGCTCTACAATTTTGAAACATTTTGTCTTTTCACACTGGCATAACCGCTAATTGATCGTAGGACCCTAATACCCGCAGTAAACACTTATGCTGATGTGAACAATTAGCAAGATGCACAGATAAAAGAACCGCTAAATTACAGCCACAGGTTAAGTTTTATGTTGGTCAAGAACAGAAAAAACAAGAACATGTGCGTGGAAGGTGTGGTGTTCATGCCAGACAATAGATAACAATAGAGTACGCAGAGTACCTAGTACAAAATACTGGCATTGGGCGTGGCTGTTAATGTTACAGACTTGAATGTAAACAAAGTGTATCCTAGGAAGGAGTAACACAGGCCAGGGATATCATTCAGAAGAAGCCTGAAGCCACACACCAACACTCACGGAGCCCTGAGACTGTGTGACGTGGTGTTCATCGTGACTCATGTGATGGTGCCTGAAGGTGGTGTGGTGGCGGCGGCAGTGGCAGTGAAGGCCCCACCCTAGGTCATGAATCCAGTGCTTCAGGAGTGGGTAGTGTTGACGCCCCACGCCCTCACACCCACGTGGCTCTGCATCCCCACAGGGGCCTCCCTCAGCTGGTTCCTTGGTCCAGGACTTGTAGCTTTTGATGCCAGGTATTATTGCCTCAGCATATGTGTCAAGACTTATTGTGAGCTTGTAACAGGGATCCTCCAGTCGTGGACAGGTGTGTGTGTGTGTGTGTGTGTGTGTGTGTACATATGCATGTGTGCTTGCACACATGCATATTCATGCACAATCTGGTATAAAAAGTTGGAAATGTTATTTGTGGGTATTTCATATGGTGAGAAATTTCAGCCTTCACATGAAAGCAGTGTCCAGTCTGTAACTGTTGTCTGCCAGTCGGCTGTAATTGCATAAAGATGCAAAGAAAAACAAAGAAGCTGATGAATAAATTTATGATTCTGTTTTTAATGACTTTTTCAGAAATGTTTACGTGTATGAATTGACATATCCTTGTTCTTGATGAATGGGATGGCATAGTACAGAGATGCAGTGAGTGATTGTTCAAGTCATCAGGTGATACATGCTAGATAGGGGCGTGGGTGGTCATTGATTTGCATTCCCATTTACAGTTTGAGCCCCAGCTCACGGTGGCTGGAATGTGTTGTTGAGGCATTGAATGCATTTCCATACTGAATACCATTTCCATAATGTTCATTTTGGTTTCTCAAAATTAACTCTATTGTTTAATGTGTGTTGGGAGAGTGTGTGGTATGGAGTCCAGGGAACACTTTGTCAAACATGATTTCTTCAAAACAAAATATTAAGTTGGGTAACTAATGTGGTGTTGTATTGCAGGTACGGTGGTAAACGGTGTGGGAGTGGAGGTGGAGGGGGCGCAGCAGCAGCAGCAGCGGCGGCAGCAGCGGCAGCAGCAGGAGGAGCTAGCCTAGGAGTGAGGAGGTCCCCTCGCTACGCCACCCAGCAGTCCTCAGCCTCAGCTGCCGCGGCGGGCCGGCCACGCAGGCACCACAGCCGCCCGCTGCACGCCCACCACCACAACACCAAGCCCAAGGTGACCACCACTGACATATTGTCTTGTCCTCACAAACCATTGCATCTCTCTTTATACCATCTCAGAATTTGTTTCTTTGCAAGTAAAACGAATCATATGCTTTCGTGATGGGCATAAAAGGGAAAGTTTCACGACAGAAAACCACCATTAAGGTCAGGGGAAATGAGTGTTCCGCCTTTGTTTTCACTCTAAACCTTTGTAGCAGAAAAAGTCACACAAGGGATCGTAAACAACATACTGAAGCTCAGGGTAGAGACAGGAGGGAGAGTAAAACAAAAAGGGAGCTGAAGAAATATAAGGAAACGTTTACAAGTGTCCATTTGAATTTTAAAAGATCCTGTAATTATGATGATAACTTAATGCTCAATGTACCTGACTGAAACTCAATCCCCCCTTTATTTTTTCCAAAACTTTTCAAGCCATAAGGAGATGGGGGGGGAAACTAAATCTCAGTCTGTAAATTTAGGGGCTGAAGGCATGCACATGTTTACCAGCTGATGGTGTGCTGCAAGACACAAGGCCAGGCAAACAGGAGTGATGCGGCACCATGTGTGTGTTGCGCTGGCTCCATGGATGAACAAAAGCCTTCTAAAATTGTATGAATGATAAAGGTAATGTAATTGATAAAGGATAATTGAGTACTCTTCCTTGTGTGTGCAGTGGGAGGTGAATGGTGGTAACGAGGGTGGCCAGCATTGAGTAAATAAGTACCACAGTGTATTGACGCAGTGTTACTTGGAAATATGCCTGGTTACAGGAGTTGCAGATAGACTAACTACGGTAACAAGAACTGGAAGTGGGAGAGAAAAGTTCAGGTAATGCACTGTAATACTAACCATGTGAAGGCGTTACCCTTAATATAGGAAAAGTACTGATAACTCACATCATTTGACTTTGTTATCAAAAATTTCACCCAGAAGAGTATTTGCAAGATACTTTTTTAATTCTTTTGTTATCCAATCACAAAAAAGTTCAAATTAAAGGGGTAAGGTTGAAATCCTCCTGCAGGTATTGAGTGTGGGGTGAGTAGGGAAGGACTGCACCACTGTGATAGCCTCGTGAGCCTCACACATCCCCACGTGTCCCCCCTCCCCCCTCCCCCTTCCTTGTTTGTGTTGTGGAGGCAGCTGGGGGAGTATTGGCAAGCTATTCTTTCTCTTTATTTTATTCACTGTGCCCTCTACTATATTTTGTGCAGTAGGTATATATAATTTTTAGAGGACAGTCCATGATTTCCCAATATTTCAGTGATTATGCTGATTGGTTTGACATTTAGTGAACCTTAGATCAAAACCCTGACTATTTCTTGCCATTATCCAATCATTATCATCCACTGGGGTCTCTGGGAACAAAACTTATCAATTACACAATCCAGCTAGAGAACTTAATTAATTTGATTAATACCTGAAAGATTAGAATAAAAAATAAAACTTGAGCCAAAGAACACATTAGAACGAAAGGTACTTTGGAAAGGGAACCAGCTGTCTTATTCCTGTAACTAAATGTCTGCAAATTTGATATTTCCACCACTTGTGTCCTCTTTGGCTGCGTTTAAAGCTCATGCCTCACACCCATGGGGGGGGAGGTCACAGCCATAGGGGGGGGGGACCAGTGAGTCGCCTTTCTCTCTCCCTCACAAGTCAACAATGACATATTTTGGTGTCATGAGTAAGACTTTCCTGGCCGCGACACAGTGTCTATGATTCTGCTGAATACCTGACTCCCTGCATCATTGTTTACATTGCCTTGAAGCAAGTGTCAGCATTCCTGAGAAGATAATGTTTTCCTTAACCTTTGTGAATACATCTTATTATAGGGAAAGTTGGATAACAAGCTAATGTTTTGTACAGTCAGGTATGCTACAACAAACTTAATCAGTTCCAACACCTTGTTCTTCAGTGCAGTCAATCTTTCTGGCTTATATTGAAATACATGTATTGAGGGTAATCCATTCCAGGCTCTCAACTAAGTTGCCACCTAACAAAATTATTCAAACACTAAAATGTAATATAGAATCATAGATATGAATGTAAACATAATGGATTATGTCATTATTTAACCATTGAATACCTTATCTGTTAATTGGAAATAATAGATAAGTGAAAGAATTAACAGCAAAATAAAAGTTTGGCATGCACGATGGTAAGGAGGGAGAGGAGGATGAAATAACGAAGAGGTGGAAGGAGAGGAGGCATTGATTCTAGGCCTCATTGGTGACTGTCCTTCTAGTGGAGGCTCCAAAGTTAAAGGTCGTGAGTGGTTGGTGGCGTTAGCCTGATCCTGTATTTATAAGAATGCACAGTATTCCTTGCGAGTCACCCAAAACCACAACCATCTGCCTCAAAATAATTCAGAATGTTATATTTTGTACGGAAATGTTGCCCTGTGAGTAACTAGGTGTCTCAATGCTTGATTTTAGGGAGTTTCATCAAAAAGCAGAATAAGGGCTTGAGATTTATTTGATTTAATTCCATAGGTAGATGATTATATTATTATTATTCATGTAGCTTACGTGCATAAGTCGAGATAGCTAGAGAAGGCATCTTTTCATGGCGCCATGTTGCCCTTGGCTTGGGACTGTCAGACAAGCCCTCAGCAGTGACAGCGTTGTACCCTGACCCATCACCTTCGCCTTCACCCTGAAAATAAAGGACAGCAATTTATGATTAGGAGACATTACACCAGAACAGATCAAGGAACAGGAGCAAGGCAGTCATCAAAGGCAAGTTTTCATCCTCTCTCTCACCTCAAAAATGAAGGAAAAAAATTGCTCGAGAGGAGGACAAAAATCTTGGAGTCAACATACCAAAACAAAGATGGCGAGTGATTCCCAAACACACCAACACGTCAAGGTGTCTCGGCCAATTTACCGTTCTGTGTGTTGTGGCATCTTAATTCATTGAAATATCTTGATTCTATAAACTCTTGAACATTGTCACTGTTTTGGAAAGTAATTGCAGATGTTTTGTTAATTTCGTTGCTAAAGGCAAAATTATGCAGGTACCTGAACCCATAACTGATGCCACACTGAGCCTCGCGACTGCAACGGAACCCCAAAGCCAATGTTCTGCATGCCTCATGTCATCATTGTTTGTTCAACCATCTTAACAAAGCCATTCAGAGTAGAAACATTTGTGGAAAGTATCGATTGCAGCAGCAGACTTTATTGTGTTTTACAGAACTTGCACAAGTCAGTGTTGTCAATGGGTATCAAAATACAGTAGACCTTTGTAATACCGGATTAAAAATGGGGGAAGGTTGTCCGGAAAACAAAATATCCTCATCAACCGATGGATGCCAAAAATAACCTGAAACATTTTACTGTACTTTGTTTACTTTGCTGAGTTTCCTCCTAAACGGGCCCAGCTTAGGTAACCCTCATGATTATATTTGCAACACATGGCACCTGGTACAATGGCATCTCACTGATTCTGATGAAGCCACTTTAACAAGGCCTCAAATAGCATGGTAAAAGCTATGCTATCTTCGGTGCCACACATACCATCTTCCTCTCCGATTCCTCCTTATCTATTGACCTCTGTCGCTTGATTTTGCCTCATAGGTGCTACTGTTCTACTCATTTTTCTTTTCTTTCTCTTCACTTACTCTCCTCTCATTTGTTTGCTTTATCATATGTTTTATATGTATCATATGATAAGGTGCATGTATCATACAGCTTATATGTTTATCTCTCCCACACCAATACTTGTTACCTTTTTCTCAACACTGCATCAGGCAAACTTCCGTGATCTTTACTATTTCGCTTGTTTCCTCCTTCCCTCCATGTAAATCAAGAACACGTACCGAATGTTACTCTTTACATGAGAGACGTCAGCCATTGTCACTCCACTTTTCTTTCGCCCTTATTTTTTAGAACTACACGTCAAGCACGCACAATGCTTCCAAAAATAAGCACAACAATCAAATAAAAAATCATCACAAGGTAGTTTTGTCTGGCCTGCCCTTTGCCACCCTTAGGGCCACAACAATCCATGGCAAAAGAGCTGCAGCATCACATCATCGTAATCATCTTTTTGTTTAACGTCTGATTATCCCGTAATGTCTTATGAGGGTACAGCAGTTTAAAAACACCTGCTTACCTGCTTCAAAGGTTTCATCACAGTACACATAACAGCTTTATGATGATTCAACATTGTGCAAGAAATATATATTCAAAATGTAGGCTAATGTGATTAATTTACCTTAGTGTTTGTAATTTTTGTAATTTGTAATTTTTGAGTGTTGTATTCACAGTTTTACATACCGTGATGCAATGAATGGCAGAATAAGTTTGTTTTTCCTGTGTTGTATAGTGGGAATAATAATTAATTGAGTCAGTGAAGCTCTTACCTCTGCTGGAGTGGCCTGTCATGGTTATAAGACTGGCTGATGTGATGACGAGGCTGATGTGATGACGAGGCAGGCTGAGGCTGAGGCTGTTGTAAACCAATTGTGTGTTTCTTACCATAAAACATATCAAATACACTCGTCCAACGCCCTCCGTGCCACCACCATGGGTCAGTATTAGAGCAAGACTCTTCCCCGTAGTCATGGATAAGAGAAACATCTCGGGTCCTGGATAACTCCCTAACCCGCCAGTGCCTTGGTCGCACAACACTCACGGGTTACCTGCATCGCCTGCCTCTGTCCCTAGACCCATATTGCCTCTGGTCCAGGAATGGTGAGGAGACCATTGAACACTTCCTACTCCAGTGTCCACACTTCCACTCCCACCGACAACTAGCCGTCAACTCCTCGCCCTGATCGTATTCACCTTGGTCTTGCCCACCTTGCCGGCCGCTGCTGCTTCCTTACCCGTCATGACGCCTCACCTGTGCCACCCTGAAGAGGACTAGGCGGCTCTCGGGCCAGTGATTGCTTCACAGCACGATGTATACCAGGGCGAATATCACCGATCCCGACATCACTGCCTTCAACAACAACAAATGTACCTGCCACCAGTGGCAGCTCGTGGCATAGGGCTGTGGAGCTGCAGCACCCCCAGACACTCACTGCCAGGTGTATGATGTCTTTAGAGACACAGCAGAATTGATACACTACTAACAAATATATCATAATAAAAAGTCATTATATGTTATTTTCAATACGTTACTAAGTGAATTTTCATTAAAACCAGACCAAAATGTAAGTTACTTTCATATTTGCTGTACGATTCATGTCTGTGCTGCCGCCGCGCCACTTGTGAACTCAAAGAGCTGCAGCCGGCACAGCTTTTAGTCTCGTCCCCAGTGCGTGTAGACGGTTTGCATTACCTGACACAGGAGAGTATGGTGTGCAATACTTACCTGGCACAGGAGAACCGCGATCCTGAAGGCGGTTTTCTCAGGGAGAGGCCCACCATTGCACTCCGGCGGTGCTGACCCTTGCGATTAACCCAAATGTGGTTAACTCGAGTGCGAAATATTTGTTAGCGAGGGATTGCGTTCGTGCATCCCCCATTTTGTTAAAGAGAAAAAAAAGACGGTGTGGTTATATCACCCTATCTTTAATTACCCTATGACGATGGAAAATCCAGTGAAGTATTTGCAAAACATCAATTTATCCCAGCTGACATTAAATGAAAAGACTGAAATCAAGCAGTACCGACTTTATTTTCAAGTAATACTGTAATTCTACCATCACCACCTCAGCAATCCCCTCTACTGTCACCCCCACCATCCCTTCTACCACCACCACTACTACCATCACCACCTCAGCAATCCCCTCTACTGTCACCCCCACCATCCCTTCTACTACTACCATGCCCTGAAATCCATGAACATCAACTACAACTCATACCTGAGATAGGTAAAAATTGTGTATCCTACTGTTGTGTGAAGCTTGCAGTCCCCCATTGTATTTTATCACGAGCCGCCCCTGCCTGCCACCAATACACCTACTGCAAGTTTTTTTTTATCAGCTCAGTCTTTTGCTCCAGACTCTAATGCTCTTTCTCACTTAGGAGGCATTGTCAATACACAAGAATGAAAATTGCCATATATATATATCCATTGAAAAATAGCTGCAAACAAGCAGCAAGCACAGTGTAATGCTCAGCAAACATGAATACAAATTGGGATGAAAATATTTACTTAAAGAGTGGTGGCAATTACTACAAGGTCGACGATTCATTAAAGTTTTTAATATTTGCGTAATGTACTGAACAGATTTTCTTCATGAAAACGAGCTGTACATGCACAGCAAACACAACATTAACACTGCAAACATGAACAAAATGAATGACACTCAAGGAGAATGGAAATTAGCGGTTTATTCAAATTTAGAATTTTTCATGTATTTTTTATATATCCTAAATTTTGTCTGAATTGTTCGAAATCCGTAAAAGCGGGATCCGTCTCATGGCGGGTTCCCTGCACTGTTGAAACTTGTTGGCCAAGTGATTTCAGAGAACTAAATTTCATTGAAACTTGTGTTGACTTTCAATGAGCCACTTAATGGTGTGTCCTGTGAGTGTCTTGGGGTGAGTGGCTCATTGGACAACACTGCAGCAGAAATTAGTCATTTATTATCATGAAATTAGTACCTGAGGTGTAACTGGTTTTTAATTATATTATGTGGAAGAGATTACTAGGAAGGCTGTCAAGCAAGGAAAAAAATATCCATCAAAGAAATCTGTCAGAGCTGTTGCCAGATATCTCATTGTTGGACCTTCATAGCAAACTATGATACATTACATACACATCATATATATAAATCTCCCCTTTAGTTTTTTAACCGGTTACTAGTATAGTGTATACTAATGTTATATCTCTCTTTGTGTCAGGGTGTGAAGGGGAGCAGTGTGGGCATCACCCTCCAGAGCAGCAGCACCACCAACAACGCCGCTCCCAAGCCAGACCAGAGTGGCTCCCCGGCCCTAGACACCAACCAGCAGCAGCAGCACGACGCCGCTGCAGCAGCCAACAACCTCGCCACCAACAACGCCGCCACCACTGGCCGTAGTCCCCACGACCACCACCACCATCACCACAACCACGACATACCTCCACCCTACTCCACCCGGTCCTCTGCTGCGGCTGCTGCAGCTGCTGCTGCGGCTGTTGCTCACCACCACAATCACCACCATAATCATCACCACCACCACCACCACCACCCCAACCAGCGTCACAGCTCCCGAGGACCGCGACGTAACCGGATGAGTATGGGGCAAAAAGTTACAGGTGAGTACACTTTATGTTTCTGTTTTGTGAATCATTTTATGAATCTGTAACCAGTGAATGCCTAGTTACCTGCCAGCCACTCCCGGTGAGAAAGTTATGCTGCCCACAACTGATTCTGAGATGGAGACAGGTACTGTTGTCTTTCTTTAGGATGTTGATTTTGTTGGGGTGATTGGTGCACGGTTTGAAGTGTAGCCGCCTTTGAGGCTGGTGCAGGTCATGGCCTTGCTTGCCACGCTGCACAGGTACTCTTGATGTGAAAAATGGCAAGAGGTTTGGCGGCCGATGGCGATGTATTTTTTCACACATTAAGGGAGTGTAGATCCAGTAATTATGAATCTCTTGTACAGTCACAATATAATATGCCTAATGGTGTTCAGCTTCAGGGAGTGGTGTTGGTGGTGGTGCAGTGTTCAGTAGGGCCGTAAAGGCACTTTTCCGCTGCCTGCATTCTTGCAAAACACTACTGATTGCAGTCAACTGAAGATTTTTATGTTGACTGACATTGCATAGTCATGATATCTGCCCTCACATCACTAGAACCACTACAGCAGCGCACGGGATGGGTGGGTCCAAAGATTTTGCTTATTTCTATACACTTACTGATATTTGAGGCCAGAGTATCTGAGGTAGCAGTGGGAGTAGATTCGTGTGGGAAGGCCTGGCAGCTCAGACTTAGAAACAGGCTTTGGGAAACGAGGTAGGGAAGCACTGCATGCACTCCCCGTCATAAAGAACATGTGTGAGTGTGAATGGTAGAGTGTAAGAAGTGTTTAGATGACGTGTGAAACTGAACAATGATAGAAGTTTTGGAAAGGGTTTGATGAATCTTTGATGAAAAAAATTATTGTGATGGTGTTATGAATACTGAGCTAGGTGATGGAAATATAATTGTTTTGGCGGACTGGCATATGGATGGTATTGAGAAGGGTGTTTCAGTTACCTCTTTTCAACACAAGATGATCCACAGAAATGCATATGCAGGGCAGACGAGATGCACAAGGTGGACATAATTACTCATACATAGGCACGGGTGGGATGTCCAAAGGGCTCCTATTTTAGGGTAGGCCGCCCATGTAAAAAAATCAAATAACGCAAATATATAATCTTGAAAAAAAAAGGCTACATAATGTTGTGCAGAGGTATTCATCCCAGCATTAACTACCTACTTCATGTACAACGAGCCTCATCCTAAGCTAAGGCATAACCACCACAATGTAATGTGACAATACGAAGATAACACTACAGATACTACATAATTGCTGCTAGACATCTGCCACCTACATTACCCAGCTGAAGTGACGGCCACCAAGACAAACACACATCACCACGGCCAGGAAGCCACACGGCATCTCACTTCTACTGCCTTATATCCTCACCACTAAATATTCCACTCTGCTGTACGTGCTTGGTGTGGCATAATGACATGGAGTGTGACCTGACCCCATGCCAGCAGCCAGGATTGTCACATCTGCTGCAAGTGGGAAACATTAAAGAAGTCAGTACCGTCAGTAATAGTCATTCACGCCACCTCTGACACCCGCTGCAAACACCACACACACCGATGGGCCTCCACAGCCGCTACTGTCCCCCATGCGCGAGGGGATGGAGGGGTGTATGGCGTGTGAGGCCCCCACCCTACCCATAGATCAGTCTCTATGGGCTCAGCTTTCTGGGAGGGGTAATGACTGAAGATACGAGTCCAGAACGTGGTCAAGACTGCGGGTGGATGACATCAGTGCCCGATCATTAAACAACAGAAAGGAAATTAAGTAATTAAAACCCAAACTAAGGATGATCGTCTGTTGGATCCAGGGCACTGACACTGATTAATGATACACTGACACTGGATACACTGACACTGATTAATGACTAACCAAAGTGTTATGTCAGAATAAGTACATATTTGTATGGCAGACCTCCCAACACTACACACCGGATGCATTTTAGTCACACAAAAGCCATCAGATTGGTTGGGGAACTATTACCTATAACATATTTATACCTAAACCCACCAACTCATGAAATGCGAACAATAGCAGAAGACAAACAATATCATTTTTTTGTTGTAGTTTATGCCACAACGAAACTTTATCAGATGACCTTTGCTACCTTTGAACAAGCCATTCTTTGTAGTGGCCGTGCAGTGTGATGTGTTGGAGGACAGGGCAACGCGTGCCAACACACTCGGCCATCGCTGTCACAGATGCAGAGTCAAACCAAATCAGAAAGGAGACCAGTTTGTCAACACGACATTTATCCTTTAAAAAGAAAAAGTGGCATATAGGTAGCTGTTGCCTCTTTTGTAACAGCAATTCTTGTGTTGTGCGTCACACAATCTATTTCTGATGTTTACTGGAAAACTATGTTGTGTGCCAAGTGACACATTCAAGGTCAGCGGTATTTTTAGTGTTGTGTGGCCTCGTAAAGTGTTGACACTTAGTAAACACTCATAGACGTGGCTTACTGCCTGTTTGCATGAAAGGTGATCACTGTTGTCAGTGAAAAATCTGCCCCAGATGCCCTTAGGAGTGAACAAAAGTTGTACAGTAGACAGACGCCTTCGGTAATGGGCGGGTATTCTCGGCAGTAGACAGACGCCATGGAAGGGGGTGTATAATGTTCCTGGGCAATGAACAGATGCTGTTGGGTGTAACAAGGCAGGCATGAGAGTGGTGCGGTGATCTCGAGAGTAGGGATGTGCCCGCGTGAAGCCCTCTGCAGCACGTAGAGTCGCTGCCTAGAAGGGAGAAGCCCTGTCACGTGATCAGGTCCTGGAGAGGTGACTTCCGGAGCAGCAACGCACTCCTGGACGTGGGGAAGCCTCCTACAGGGGAGTCTGGAAAGAACATGGTGGGAGGGATAGCAATGCATCCTATGGGGGGGAAGAGACCCGTCCTCGGGGATAGGGAAGCGTCAGCAGGGGTAGGCAGGCGGCGGAGGGAGGTTTGGGAAGGGCGCTGTTGTCGTAGGTAGATGCCTTCGTGAGTATGGAGGCATCCCTTAAAAGGAAGACGCCTTGAGGCTCATGGGCCCGTCAAAGTACCGACCTCGCTTCCTCCCCACCGCCACCCCCTCGCCACACTCGAAACCCGTCGCTCCGGGTTAAACAGACAGACACACAGACAGAGGATGAGCTATAAAACATGTAAACAGATTATGTAATTTCTATTGTACAGCGATACAAATTTACAATCTCAGTCATCGCACACACACACACACACACACACACACACACACACACACACACACTGAATGGCCCACTTCTTGGCCACATGCCAGAATGACGTCACAGCCACGCCTGCCAACCCCGCCACCTGCCGCCTCGTCCATTCCCACCACCGGAGTCGGCGGAGTGTCCACCATGACTGCCCGCCTCAACACAGCTGTTTGAGGGGCGCCGCCCGAGGAGTATCCCGGGGGCCTCGCGCCACTTCTCCCTGGCCACCTGCTGGAGCCCCGAGCTGTGGCCGTGCCTGTTGTTGAGGGCAGGCGATGGGTGAGAGGCAGGCAGGCAGGCAGACAGGGAGATGGGCCTGGTGGCCATCCCGGGAAGTCCTTCTACGGAATCCTAGTGACGTCCTGAGTCATGGTGTGCGAGGGTGGACGGAGGCCCTGCTTTCTCCACCACACACACACACACACACACACACACACACACACACACACACACACACACACACACACACAGCTGCTGCTGCTGCCGTTTGTGTGCTTCATTACTGGACGCCTCAGCACATTCATTGATCAGGATATCAGATAAAGCACTCTCTCTCTCTCTCTCTCTCTCTCTCTCTCTCTCTCTCTCTCTCTCTCTCTCTCTCTCTCTCTCTCTCTCTCTCTCTCTCTCTCTCTCTCTCTCTCGTACGTAGGGATCACGTAGGGCAGCGGTGTGGCAAAATGTGTGGGTGATCCCTGCGATGAAGGGGCGTGGCGGCGGCGTGACAGTGGAGGCTGTGCAGCAGGTCACTCAGTCAGTAGAAGAGAGGAGGAGGAGGAGGCTGTGGCGGTTGGTGGGTGGGTGGACCTATAACAGGTTCTGCACGACCACCACCACCACCACCACCACGCAGATGAATGACCTCTGCGGAGGGCAAAACGAAGAGAGGGAGTGAGAGACATGCAACTGGAGGAGAGGAACATGAAACGCGTGAGGGACAAGGGGGGCAGGGCCTTCACACAGGGACATGACATGACGAGAGACTTGAAACATATGCCAGTTTATTTCACTTTAAACCTTGATTCTCTCTCTCTCTCTCTCTCTCTCTCTCTCTCTCTCTCTCTCTCTCTCTCTCTCTCTCTCTCTCTCTCTCTCTCTCTCTCTGTATGTTTGTCTGTATACTCATATATTCATTACAATTAAACTTAATGTCTGGGATTGTGTAATACCGTCTGCATGCCATCCTGTATAACAAATGAGTTACATTATATCGAGGGAGACTTCCTTCTCGTCCTGGGCACACGAGGGCAGGCGCCAGGCTGTCACACAGAGCACATCGGAATCTTGACAACTACTTGGTCGAGGTAATCGGTCTGTCTGTCAGTAATTTAAGCGGTCACCAAGATAGACTAGTCAATAGGCTAGTACCCCAGCATGCCAGTCTGTCAGTCAGTCAGTCAGTCATTCAAGTCAGTCTCAGTCACATGACGGATATGCATGAGCCTTCAACCATCACAGACGTACAAAAAAATCCCGCCTGCGCCACCACGGGCAACGGCCAACAACCGTCACAGCCGTCAAGTGAAAAAACCTGTACCGACAATACACGCTCAAACAAAGAAAAATAATCGGAACGAAATATATGCGGAATATACTGAAGCAAATATACTGAAATTATTGTAGTATGAGTAAAAGTGGCGATGTATTTTATATAAGCCCTCTTTAGCCATCATAATTTAGCAACCTTGATATGAAGATGATTGCAGAATGTTGTGTAAGCTTACGTGACTCGCAAATATGTCTTTCTTTCGTTTCTTCATCAAGGTAATGAATACTCGCATTATGTAACAAGTAGAGTAATACATAATATAAGCGAAAGTGTGTGTGTGTGTGTCCGCTCTAGGTTCCGTCCCCAGTCGCGCAATCCCATCATATGGCACAGTTTTGGAACCAGGTTGACCAGGGGAAGGTTTTAAGCCCATTTATGGGATGATCCGATCACATCTTTTTTTTTTTTTTTTTTTTTTTTTAGCAGCCTATTAGCGAGAATTGTGACAAAAAAGTGGGTTGCGAGAATTGAGGAAACCTTGATGTAGGGTGATGGGTAATGGGTGTGGGGTGATGGGTAATGGGTGAGTGAATGGGTGGGGGGTGATGGGTAATGGGTGAGTGAATGGGTTGGCGTTAATACATACATTTCTACATCCATGATTTCAGGAAAGTTAGAAGGGGCTATCTGGAGAGTCTGTGTTTGGTGGGCCTTCGGCCCACCAAACACGGGTGGTGGGCCCAAGGCCCACCAATAGCCCTCCGTAGGAGCTAGCCAAAAAGTCCGCCCGGAGGGCGGCTTTGCGGCTAGTATATATATATATATATATATATATATATATATATATATTCTCTTTTCTCGCTCGTTACTTTCTATAGGATGATTTGTCAAGGAATAACAAGCGTCTATAATGTGCAATGTCAGGTGAGCCGCTTGATGGCCAGCTGATGACCCTGAGAGAGAAGACTAAGTGTGTGTGAAATTGATGCAGTGTCTTTTGAAGACCCTTAGTTTGTTTTGTATCGCATGAGACTGGGAAGCGAAGATTGGAACGAGGTCATGGACGTGGCAGTAACTGTAGTAGTAGAGGTCACTGCGAACATTGTTTATTATGCTTACAACTCTCTCTCTCTCTCTCTCTCTCTCTCTCTCTCTCTCTCTCTCTCTCTCTCTCTCTCTCTCTCTCTCTCTCTCTCTCTCTCTCTCTCTCTCTCATCCCGTCCCGTTTTGGATATGAAGTTTCACAATTATTTTCCCCCTTGTCCTTCTCCTGCTGGCATCCATGTTACCGGAGCAAGAAGTAGGGTTGGTGGGGAGGAGCTTTGTTCTATGTTATCCTGTTCACTGGTAAACATGTAGTTTACCAGTAGTAGAAAGTACGTTGTTCAGCAAATACCCGCGTTCTAGAACTGACCGGTCTGTAATCCTATTCCTCCTCCTCCCTAACTTGGCCCATTATCTTTTTTCTCTATCAAACTATCAAAAAGTCATTTAATGCATCCAATGTAAGGTAAACATTAATGTAGAAAAACGCGTGGTGTGGTGTGTGTGTGTGAAGGAATAAGAGCCTAATGGGAGACCCCGTCGGTATGTAGGTACGAATAAGTAACTGACGCTCGATTAAAAGAAAAAAACAACAACTATTGCTTGGCGTAGAAAGTGTTTCGTGGGTATAGGGCACACACACAGCTTAAATCCTCACACACACGCGCGCGCGCACCACACACACACCACACACACACACACACACACACACACACACACACACACACACACACACACACACAGAGGTGGGAGGGAGGGCCAGCTTCTTTACCTTGGGTGATACAAATTTAGTAAAGCCAGACGAAAAGGGAAGAGGAGGAAGAGGAAGATGAGATGCATAATCAAGGTTGATCAGAATGATTTTGAGGAATAATGATGCGGAACGAAAGGGGGAAAAACATACAGGTGTGTGTGTGTGTGAGGACCAGGTGGGAATCGTTTCATCTACATAGTGGTGACCGTGAGTTGCTTAGTACGCCCTCTCTCTCCTCCTCTCCATCCTCTCCAACTCTCTCATCTCTCTCTCTCTCTCTCTCTCTCTCTCTCTCTGGCAGCCCTCCAAAAATGGAAGGCAGCCAGCTGGAGGGAGTGAGGACAGTGGTTGGGGGGAGAGGAGGGAAAGCGGTGGAGAAGAACTTTATTTTCAGTCTGATTGACCTTCATGTACGTTTAATGCTGTATGTGTGTGTGTGTGGGGGGGGGGGGCGTGTGTGAGTGTGTAGGGGGCGGAGCGGGTGGGGGGGGGGGGTGCTTGGGTGGCAAGTATTACGAAGTGGTCGGTTATTGTTTTATATGTTGGGTGATATTATTATGGAGGTGATGTGTTTTATATTTCCACTGTGTGTCAGTGTTGATGTCATCCTCCAAGCAGTGCTCGTGGCCGTCCCTTCCTGTCTCACCCTCCCTCCACGCTGTCTCTGCCAAACACTCGCGCAAAGCATCCCAAGGTTAAGGTCTCTCTCTCTCTCTCTCTCTCTCTCTCTCTCTCTCTCTCTCTCTCTCTCTCTCTCCTCTCTCTCTCTCTCTCTCTCTCTCTCTCTCTCTCTCTCTCTCTCTCTCTCATCTCTCTCTCTCTCTCTCTCTCTCTCTCTCTCTCAACTTGAAATATTTTCCATGCTTGTAATGTTGACAGCCGCATTGACACTCCTTTCCTTATGTGTGCTTGATGTGAAGACGAGGTTAGGACTGTTCCTAGTGATCGGGGATGGCAGCGGCAGTAAGACGGGAGTGACTCCATTCTTCAACCCTTACTGCGCCTTGCCGAGGATGCAAAGTTTTCTTCGTCAGGCCGCTTGTTTAACAGGAAAACCTTCATAGTTGTAAAGTTTCGATTGTTCCTCTAACTTTGTAGTAAAGAACGATTTGCATTAGCGCATTGCCATGGAGGCTGGTAAGAAAGCTGCGGCAAAACTCGTCCATGGGTAGCCCGTCAAACTAGGAAATGTCGGGCACTGGCTAGGACTTGGTTTTCCTTTTACTTCACCTTCATAAATAGAAAAAATAACCCATGCTTTACCACGTGACAGTTTTAGATAGGATATTTATGAATTTAATGTACATACACTGTACATAATGGAGAACACAGTGTTAACATGCAACGAATTGTTGTTCATGGAGGTAGTGGATTGCAAAATATGTTCGACACAACACATACAACACCACACACACACACACACACACACACACACACACACACACACACACACACACACACACAAGGTAAGGCTCGTGGCCTTGCCACAGACATGAAGGAAATAATAGACGCCGGTCAAGTTTTGTTATTTAGCAGCAGTCTCGTGTTTCCCTCTCCCTCCCTTGCGTATTACGTACGGCTTTATCCTCGGTGACAGCCGTGACTCAGTCTGTTCCCCCTCCCCTACGGGCCTACTCCCCCACCAGCAGCAGCAGCCAGGAATGTTGGCAACCCAAGGCGATTGGGCCAATATACCCACGTGCCCGCTGATTGCCTGGCTCAGTCCCTGAGTGCCAGTTCTGCAACGTTCATGCTTCCATCTCGGCGGTCTACAACGAAAGCTGTGCTTGCCTCTTACGTTGGATTGAGTGTTGCCGTAGTGTTGGCCAGTGTGTCGCCGCCATGGTCAGTGTTGTGAGTGTTGCCTGTGGGTGTGGGCGGACAGGGTGTTGTGGCGGTGTTGAGGATTGTGATGGTGGGGGTGAGGGTCCTGGGCCCAGCGACTGGCCTGTCTGCTGCTGCTGCCGCCGCGCCTCGACGACTGCTCAGTTCACGAGGCAACGCCGCGGCGGTCGGTCACTCTTGTTAGCCTCTGCCGTGCCGCGCCTCCGCACTCACTCCTGTACCAACAACTCGCACCCGGATATTTTTACTGAGCTGCAACAAGAGCAACAGAAAATAGCGAGTGAAGGGAGTGGGGTCTTGAATACTGAGGTTATTAAAGGTGATGGTGGTGTGACGCAAGGACGGCGTCACAGCGCAGTTGACTCACTCAACACCCCTACTGAGGGCGGCCTGGCCTGCCACGTTTGGTCCCGCCACAGGATAGCTCGCTCCCTTTCCCGCGAAGGTTACTTTCCGACACCGAACGAGCATCACTCTGCTCTGCTGCGGCCTCTGGCGGCTCTCGGGGACCTGACTGCGGCTTACCCTGACCTGTCAGCCCGTCTGCACCACCTCACTGGCCTGCTAGCTCGCCGGCGGCCTCGCCATCCCCCTCAGGAGGGCGGCATACTTTCCCCTGAGGACTCGTTGCTGCTCACCACCATCGCACGGCTGCACTTCCGTCAGCAACGACCCCCACCTCCGGCCAGCTGCACAAGTTCTGCTCCCACCACTCCTCTCACTCCTGACAGCTTGGCCAGCAGCGGCTGGGCGTCACTGCTTTCCACCACCACCACTACAAACGAGTGGCCTTCCAGAAACTCATCCGTTGTGTCTATTGTCTCCTCCCTCCCGGAGGACGACGCCGCCAACGACGACGGCCAAGACGAAAACCTTGAGGAGGCGAGGGTCATGGCCGGGATTGACTTGGTGGCGCCTCTGGCCCACCACTATGACCATCACGCCTACCATATCTACTATGGTGAGTGTGTGTGTGTGTATTGTGTATTAAGGGAGACATCACCTGACAGCTATGCGATTTGAAGGTCACTCTTTGTTACCAAGTTCCAGTCACTTCCACACGCTTCACCACCTGCCTAACCCCCCTCCCCCAAGCCTGAGTCAGGAGCGCTGTCACGGTCAAGGCTGATCGCTGAGGCGGCTCCCTCCCTCGCCTTGCCCAGCAAGGCAGTTGGAAGCAGGTGCATGCCTTATTAACCTTCTCTATATAGAACCTGACTGGAAACAATCTAACAATATAACTTGAGGAAGAGTCAAAGCCGAGGAGTTATAAGGGTAGAATTATTCTACAGCACGTGTAGATGTGCGTCGTCTGCCAAGGTCAGGATATGGATGAGGCAAGCTTGAGGCCTTGAGGTGTGCTTTGAAGATGGAAAGAAGTTCCTGCCGATCAGTGGAGCCGCCGTGCAAAATTGTGTAATGTGGTCCATCATCCATCGCGTGTATGTATCTGTGTGTGAGAGACAGAGGGATTTAATTACATTGTGAAAGGAAGGAGGGAAGGATAACAAAACGTGTGGGGCTGGAAGAGAGCTGTGGTGGTCGTTGTATCTGCAGATGTGACGTGGTTATATTCGTCCTTCCTGTGAGCATACACACACGTGCTGTATACAAGACTCATCATCTCATTGTTGTACTAAGCTCATGTTTGGTCTCGTGCTGTCTCTTGTGTAATATTAGATGCTTCGCAGCTTAAGTTGTCTTGAGCGGGAGAGCGTAGGTGAGGGAGGTGCGGTACTTCCCCTGCATGGAAGGAGGGAGTGAGGCAGGCAGGGAGGATGGCATCACCTCCAACCACCTCATGTTTCCTTGAACGTTGCGTGTCACCGGGAAAAGTTACCTACGTCATAGATTTGCACATTTTTAGCTCTCATACAAAAAAAATGGAAAAGGCCAAAAGGGAGATGCCTGAACAACATGAAGAAGTACAGCTTCCCTCAGAAATGTAGAAATTTGGAATGGGCTAAATGAGGAGGTGATATCGGCACATAATGTGCACCAGTTGAAAGAAAGACTGGATAAATGTAGATATGGAGACTGGAACACGCAAGTGTAGCTCAGGCCGTGTGAAACACAACTAGGTAAATACCCCCATGGAATCATCGGCTTTATAATGCATACACGTGGACAAGACTAAACGAGCATTCCATGATGACGCAGCGTGGCGTGCAACACTTCCTGGAATACGACCTTGAACACACACCACACTGCCTGGCTAACACCCCACGTGCCCATGTGATGCCGCCTGGCCTCTATCATGGGGTTTTCCTATTCAGTGCATTTGCTACACACCTATTTCTCAGTATCTATGATATGCCACGCTAAAGCAATATTGAAATTACGAAGAAGGTGCTTAAGTATATTACTCAGATGTTTTTATTGAGCGTATGGGTGTGTACGTGCAGTAAGAGAGAGAGAGAAACTATTTTGACTCATTCAATTCCCTAGTGTTTTAGTGACCCATGGATGCAGGGCCGTTTCTTACCAGTATATGCGAACTACGCGGTTGCACAGGCAGGGCCCCCGAAACCCACCAAGGGGCCCCCCAAGCTGCCTTTTTTTTTTTTTTTTTTTTTTTTTTTTTATTATTTTATTTTATTATTATATATATTATCTAGTCTTTTCCTATTAAAGTGCACCAGATGATGCATTTAAATATTAAAGGCGTGCCCCCGGACCACCATAAGGCCTCTTTCACACGAGCGGTTTTTGCCGTCCGGTTTCTGCCGCTGCGGCGTGCGGCAGAAACCATGCCTTGTTGCGGGCACTTGCGGTTTCTGCCGCAGGCTCTCTCGTTGTTTTTCTTCAGTGTTTTTTTCTTCATAATCAGGATACAGCGAGATATACACCTCGACCCAAGCTTCTGTCTTCGTTATCTTGTTTTTGTAGTCTTCTCTTGAGGGGTCCCATAAACAAGGCCGTCTCTCAACCTTGGAGATCAGCACCTCCGTGTCATGATAATTCAAATTAGCCATGACCCAGAAATTTAAATGCATATGTTTATTGTACAGAGGTATACAGAATAAGTATGTAAAGACTAAAATTTTCAATATACATAACTGAAAGTTCACATTAAGGAGAATATAGTGCATACCAGCTGTTCCAGTGATGCAGACGAGGTGGTGGTGTGCGCTTCCTCCTAAGGCCCAGTTGCAAGAAATGGACGTTTTCCATCGAGTAAACGATAGTGAGTGGGGCGCCCGACTGTCGTGATACTCCATTGATGAGTTTCATGAACGGCTGATTTTGCCCCCATCGGCATGATGTCCCGACGTCGGGAGCGAGGTGTACCAACCCGTGCGATAAATAGAATGATAATATTTACTACTATAAAGAAATTCATTCCAGTCATTTCTATCATGAATTATTGTTTTCTATAACATTAAAATATACTAATACTTGTATTAGCAATGCTGTTTTCAATAGAAAGAGGCGGTACGAAAAGATTTCACAAGTTCTGAGGTTGGTCATTTGAGTTACCATGACAACGCCACGCTGGTGTTCACCTCCTCCTCCCCCCCCCTCTCTCTCTCTCTCTCTCTCTCTCTCTCTCTCTCTCTCTCTCTCTCTCATGGTTACAATATATTTGCGTTTGTAGATGATTCTAGTCAGTAATATTTAGCCATATTACTTATCATTTCGAAATGGTAACTGCATAAAAGTAACACATACATTCAATCATAGTTAAAGTCTGTTCACTTATATCCCAGCGGGAATACCGAGCGGGTATAGGCGTTGGTTAGGGCTGCAATGATCCGTTGAGGAATCATATGAGCCCTGGTGATGTCCTATGCTGCGTTCACAGGCGTGGTAGTTGATCAGTCTTCTTCAGTTAGACACAGGTAAGGTGGATGACAACGTATTGTTATGAGGTGTGGATGTACTCCGCCCACCCGCCCCATATCACCAGCCGCTGTCAATAGGTGGCGCGGACATCCACCGCTTATCTTGAGTTCCCGGCAACTGAAAATGATGAATCACCTGCCTTTTCGGCTTAGTAACCGCGTTGATTCTTCCTCAGAAATGTGTCACATATTGAATATGTTGATTATTGATATTCAATGGAAGTATTTGATTATATATGGTGCTCATCGATCATCTCATCGGTAGGGGGTTACCGCCCGACGATTTTTTCCCGATGGGGTACACGATGGGGGTGAAATGACGCTGTTCTTGAACCTGTGCAGTCGGGCATTTCCACGCTGGGACCCTATAGGGCACACGACGAGACCTTCTTGCAACTAGCCCTAATGTTGACAGACAACTGACCACCCGATGACCCGCCGCACGCGGGAAACACCGTATGTGTGAAGGCGCCCATAGCAACACATTACTACCCAAACCGTTCGCCGGCATTTCTGCCGTTGCGGTCTTGCTGGCAGGGTGCGGCTGCCGCAACGGCAAAACTGCCGTCCCGGCCTAGTGTGAATACTCCCATACTCAATATTCCTCAATAGAAAGCTAAACCGT
>JACEEZ010012313.1:23171-43171 GCA_016584305.1 Chionoecetes opilio | reverse complement strand
ATTTGCATTTGCCCTGTCTCCCGCCCTCCAAACCTGCTTACATATGACGTGCATCCACTCGACGACCACATAATCTTCTCCACATTTCAATATTTCAGTAATAATTTCATCTTTATCTGATATCTTTCCACACATTATTATTTATATTGGTTCTGTACCTTATGAATTCATTTTAATCATCAATATGTACACCTCTGTTTGGAAAGCTTAATTGCAAAACCATGTTTAAGAGCTCATCCAAATTGTTAGATAAACTGCAATTTGTTCTCATGATCTTTTGTTGATCCATTACCCTGATTTTAAAACATTTGGTTCCCATTTTAGTACTTTGGCACTGGCAATGTTGTGGTGTCTGTCCTGCCAGGCAACATTTTGATTGGTGGTCTTCAGATTACATTTCTTGTTTTTCATTTAAGGTGATTAAACTATACAGATGCATATTTCAACCATGCTTGTATTGCAGACTTATCAACCATTAATATTTCCTTATGTGTGTGTGTGAGATGTAGAGGCAGACAGACTAACAGACAGAGAACTAAAGAGACACTTGTTTGTGTTGCAGGCGGGATGAAGTCGGTGGGTCGGGGTGAGGGTGGTTCCTTACAGCCCCGCCTCACCCGGGAGCTGGCAATGTCTCCAGACTACACTCGCCCCAAGCGGTTAGACCTTCTGCTGGACATGCCGCCAGTAGCCCGTGAGGCTTCTCTCAAACATGCTTGGAACGCAGAAGACCGTTCTTTAAATATCTTTGTCAAAGTGAGTTCTTTGTAATATTTGAGTGTCATTAACATGTAAGCTTCAGAGTGCTGTTCCCCATACATGCTACCCTACATGTTGATTTCTTATTCATATCTACATGCAATATGCTCTTATATTCACACCTCCCCCTGCCTGAGACTTCTTTGTCGTCAGTTAATGTGTAAGGACACAATGCTTGAAGAAGCAGCTACGTACATATTCACCGATTAGTTCTACCCAAGAGAACCTGAAGCCAGAGTAGGCTGAATCTTGTCAAGTGTTCAATAGTACATTAATCACTTCAAATGAAAGTAATGCAAATCTATCACGACAATAGAAGAAAGAAATTCCTAGAACTTTTTTCTTAGTAGTTACTTACTACTGTATCTATAGGTTGGCACAATAATAATGGTGATTGGTTTCTTTCAAGGAGGATGACAAGATGACTTTCCACCGGCACCCAGTAGCCCAGAGCACTGACTGTATCAGAGGGAGGGTGGGCTACACCCGGGGCCTCCATGTGTGGGAGATCCACTGGTCTACACGGCAACGTGGGACACACGCAGTGGTGGGCGTGGCCACTGATGAGGCGCCCCTCCATTCTCAGGGTTATCAGGTGAGTGCTGTGCAAGGCATCCATCCCCGATCTGTTCAGGGTTCATGTGGAGAAGTATTTGTTTTCTCACCAGTTACTGCAGTATAATAGGAGAAATTAACTAAATTCCAGCAGAATGGTGATCTAGACCTGCTTCTTTTTTATAACTGGAGCCCCTTTTGTGGCAGGAATTACATACATACATGCATGCAGAATTATTCAAGATTATGAAAACACATATGTATTGTAAAGGCATGGAAAGAAAGGTGTCTTGTAAAGCTTTCCTAATAGCGAAGCTGTTAGTTACCCTTTTGTAGCATTATACACAGCGCACCAAAGCATTGTTCGTGACATCATAACACAGCGCTTCCATACGGGAATTCAGAAAATGTACTCTATGGCAGCCTACTGACTTCCGAGAGAGATATCTTACATATGGCAGCTTGTTTAAGGCACGGGCAGTCCATCAAGACCGTTGAGGAATGTTCAGATGCCACTTGTCAATTATAGACGAAGCATTTAAAAAAGTATCGCCTTCCTTCCCGCGAGTAATTTGAACAGAGGCGCATTGGTATAATTATCATTATTTGCATAATGAGTGGCAAGAAAGACCTAACAAAGGAGCAAATTATAGTTAGTGTGTCTCTACACAAGGCAGAGAGGCCAGTGGAAGAAATATCAAGGATTGTGGATGTTACGAGGAAATATGTGCATAAGTGGGTGGAGAGTTTCGGGGTGGGTTGGCGGTGTCGCGACAGCCGCGACACCAGAACATTATAAGTGGCCAGGGCGAGGATGTAAAACCTCAGCAAGCACCCTAAATGTCATGAAACGTCAAGTGGATGCCCATCCTCAATTAAGAGCAAGAAAAAAATTGCAATATGACTTTTACATCCTCGCCCTGGCCACTTATAATGTTCTGGTGTCGCGGCTATTATTATTATTAATTGGTTATTATTATTAAAAAAAAAAAATGCCCGAGACTGACATATCCCCGGACCTCGGATTTTGTCCGGCAAATCCGATATCCGGGAAATCGAGGTTTGTGTGTATATGCATTACGGATGGTTCTACAAGATATTACCACCATGTCAAGGGCAAATGCGTCCAAGTGTTGTTAGCCTTGATGGGACTGCTAGGGTCAGTAATGACGTGTCTAGTCTGTCTGTCTAGTTTGCTAAACATCGAAGACCTTTTGTCTTTTCAATGGCGTTCATTTACTTATGTTGGTGTTCGGAAGTGATGGACCATAAGATATTTGTTTTGCTTCGCCTTTCTCCAGTAACATCATACCTTCATAAATGTAGCTTTATTCTATCCTGATTCTTTTCACTCTTGTTGGCCTCACAGATAACATCTTTACCTCTCCATTATCTGGCCTGGCAAGGGAAGACTTGTCCAGGGGTTACTAGATGTTTTTTTTCTTTCTTTTTCTTCTTTCTTTCTTACTTATACCACAACTCATTCTCAGCCTATGTTTGATAATTTAACTAATTACTTTACCACACAGTTCTTCTTTACTAAGTAATTCTAATGTCATCCCGTCCAACCCATGCTACTTTCTACACTTCACTTTTTTCAGCTCACACATAACCTTCCTTTTATTTATCTCCTGATATGCCTTCACCTTGACACTTTCAGCTCCTCCACGCCCTGAACAGTCCACTTCTACTTCTCATTATTTTCATCAAGCAAACTTTCAAAATATTTCCACCACCTTACTGCATCCTTACCTTTTAGTACCTTTTCAGTAGGTATAGATATTAAATTTCCTTCATAAATTTCATATCTGGTGTAGATACTAGACTAGACTACTGTATTTGATAGCAACTTATAACGAGGTGAAATTCTTAGGTAGTTTAAAATTTGAAATTATTTTAGGTAGTTTAAAATTTGAAATTCAAAATACTCTACTGGTAAGTTGAGGTCTAGTAGCTTTCTTTTACATCTTGAAATATACCTCCATTATAATCCTGATTTTCATTTCAGAGTCTGGTCGGCAGCAACGATCAGTCGTGGGGCTGGGACTTAGGACGCAATAAATTATATCATAATGCAAAGCAAATAAACTCTGGCATTACATATCCTTCACTATTGAATAATGATGAAACATTTGTTGTGCCAGACAAGTTTTTTGGTGAGTATTGTCATGTTGGTGTAGCATAATGCCATTGTTGATGTGTGTGATAAGTAATTGTGCTAACCCCTCACTTCTTGCCTAAATATCAGCTTCACTTTTAGAAAACTGGTCATAATCAAGATGTTGTGTGCCTTCATCAGTACATTGACAGGCATGTTCTTGCTTTGCCTTGCAGTGGTCCTTGACATGGATGAAGGGACGTTGGCATTTGTGGTGGAAGGTCAGTACTTGGGGGTGGCATTCCGGGGGCTCAAGGGCAAGAAGCTGTACCCCATCGTGTCGGCAGTTTGGGGTCACTGCGAGATCACCATCCGATACATTGGAGGGCTGGACCGTGAGTACTGTTCTAGATAGCTTATTAAGTACTGTTAAACCTCAGGTTGGGAGCTAAAGACCAAAAAGTCTGTTAAATGTAGAATTGCCGAACCACTGAAGTCAAAAGAAAAAGGTTGAACTTGTCTAAGAAAACTAGCCCAGAATATATTTCATTGTTTTTCAACACCTTCAAATAATGTCCATACAGATTAGAACATTCAAATCTAACTTTAGAATTTAAATGATTCATGTACAAGTTTGCATCTAGGATGCAGACAGAAGATGGTTAACATCCATCCTCCAATCCTATGACTGACTCATTTGTTTTCTCCCTCACACTGGCTCCACCATCACTTTCACTCCACAGCCTCGCTTATTTTCGTCATTCATGGCTCAGTCATATCCATAGGATCCCCCCCCTTCTCTCTCTCTCTCTCTTTTTTTTCGGGTTGGATTTCTTTTCCTACTCCGCCTTTTGATATAGCAACCCACCACCCATACCATGTATTTTCAGTTTGCTTCACATCCGTCCCCTATATCATGTTCTTTAACAGACAGAGATGAACTAACAAAGAAGAGCACTTCACACCACATGCTCTTACTTTGTCCATCATTCGAATGTTTCCACCTCCTCATGACTTGCTGTAGAAGTAACTATGCTCCACTCTTTCAATCATAGGACCTAGGCAACAAAGTTGCTAATGAACTGTTGCGACTCATTTCCAATATCAGTAATTCACACCATTGGCTTCATTGTTTGATTTCCATTTGACACTTTAACATTTTTTACCTAGTCAAGACTGCCCAGGCCAGATGAACCCAACCAGACCTTTTCATTAAGGAGCTATGTCTTGCAACTATAGGTGTGTGGTATAATATAAACTTTTTGTTCAGAAATTAATTGAACCTCACCACAACAGTGATAGAAAGAGTGGTGTGTATTTTTGGCTATGACTTCACCATCACAAGTTCACCAAGTTTTTGTTGTAGTGACTGTATAGGATGTATCTATAGAATACAACTAACTTGCTGCCTTCCACACCTTCAGCCGAACCCTTGCCACTGATGGACCTGTGCCGGCGTGTGATACGACAGGCAGTCGGGAAGCCTCGCCTCTCCAGGATTGAGGAGCTGAATTTGCCTCCCTCAATCACCCAGTACCTCCTGTACCATGACCGCAGGTGATAGCGCGAGGCGGGCAACAGTCCTGACTTCCCTCCTGCAGCGACTCTCCGCCCCGGCCCATGGCCCCCGGCCCCAAGCCCCCAGCCCATGGCACTCCTGCCTTAGCCCAGGTCCTAGGGGTCACACTGCAGTGTGCTGGGGCAAACGAACTCACCTCCACAGTATCAATGGTTTGATAATCAAAAACATTCTCTATGGAGGTGTTTTTACTGATGGAATTATGTGTGCCATATGGCATGTTTAGTTTATGAGCATAATTTTATGCACTTGTTCGTTTCATTACAGAATATTAGATTTTGAACCAATGTAGGCAGTTTCATTTAGATGGCCATAACCAGAGGCCAGTGCGACCTACTGCTGGTATCAGCAGTCAAGTGCATACATGAGACTCTTAGATATACATTTGTGTCTGTGTGTTAGTGTGGCCACCAGCCATTGTGATAGACCTGATCAGACCAGCGTGCCACCCGACTCCTCAGGAATAGCCGGAAATAGAGGCACCGAACAGGGGCAGCTTGCGTGTCTTGCACAAACATTGCACCAAGCTCCAGGACAATCAGCAGTGAGAAAAGTGGTGGTAATGCAAAAGTGTACTTGAACCGTGTATTTCCTTTTTGGACTAAGTGTGATGAAGAAGGCAAAATGTGCATTGAAATATGCAGTGAGATAATTGTGGTGGGTGGCATGGCATGTATTTGATGAAAGAAGCACTGCAGCTGGCCTCTGTCCCTCACCCCAGCGTGGCAGGCTGGAGGGTGATTCATAATGTCTTGCCCCTAGTCCTTACTCTATTACATTTTGGGCTCTGCCATGGATGCTTCACTGTTTTATGTATTTCAAAGTTATTTAAGGTGACATAAAATTGAAACATGAATACCTTGTCCAATACCAGATGATGAGGCACTTGGGGCCAAGTGGTTTCTTCCACAACCCAGGACAAACTTCCTTAATTGCCAGTTATCTCATTCAGTTCCATCATTGTACTGTATGCTTAAGTATTTTTAAAGTGCCATTTGCAGTAAGACTTTGGTAGGACTGGCAAGGGCTCAACTCACCAGCATGTCATGGCATCAAGACCTACTGTTCTAGTGTGTTCTTATACTCCAACATCTCACCTAGTACGCAGCATCTTTGTACAAAAATATTAAATATTAATACAAAATATAGTTTGTCTTTCCTCTTTATCATAAATCTGTAAATTGATAAACTTGAAGGTTCGTCTCGAAATTAGTGTAATGTTATATTCAGGAACACATTTAAAATCCTTCCAGAGATAATAGGGAAAATGGGAAGCCAATATTTTTCTTCTCATAAATCACTTATTATCCAGCAGGTGGTGAGAGCCAGATGCGAAACTCTAATTCAATAGGAAAGAAAGGAAAAATAGTGCACTATTTTCTGGATGAAAACCAATTATGAAAATTATGGTAATAGTATTGTTGTGTGGTGAAGCTAGCGAAGCATAAGACACGTTTCAATAGGACAAAATATCGTACACTATTTTGGTGAGGCATCGAAATTTTATTATGTGTATGGAAGAACCGTCTCAAAATTAGACTGGTAATAATATTCAGAGAACCATTGGTTTCGTAATCCCTCCAGAAAGTTGGTTGTGACAATGTGAAGGCAATAATATTCCTCTCGGATACTAGACTGGCTACATGATATCCAGCATTTGTTTGTGAAGGAGTTAATGCTGAAGAAACAAACGAAAATATTTCCTTCCAAGATTAAACTTATAGGAAGGAGCTAGAGACAGACACAGAGAGAGTGAGTAGTAAGTTTTTTGTCTGAAGCAAACAAATAGGATAGAAAACAGATAAGTAATGATAAATCATAGGTGGGCGCGATAAAGAAAAAGTTTATCACGATAACCGATAAATCTATAACGATAACCGATAATCAATAACTGGCGATACATTTATCGCCCGATAAGGCAATAACCGATAAATCAATAAATCCAAAATTCCGATATTAGCGATAACGATATTGATATTTTAAATAAAAAATCTTAAATGCTATCAGTAAACTGTTAGAAAACCCTTCATTTACCTTTTGCACACTAAATATCTTCTAAATGCAATGTTTATCCTGTCTCTTCACTAATGAAAAGTACTGTTTTGAAGTAAAATAACTACATTTGAAAGTTTAAACTACTAAAACACTGCTGAACTGGAACCAAAAAATAAAATTATTGATTATTGCTAGTTTGGAACCAAAAGTATCGGCAATACTGATGAATCAATAACTTTGAAGAAAAAATGTATCGGATAACCGATAACCCGATATCGTTATCGCAATAAATTATCGCGAAAACGCCCACCTTGTGATAAATACACCGAGTGGTCGACTTACCAACCGTGATCAGGACCGACCCGGTTGGTTAAGTCTCCCGGTATTGGTTAACATATATATATATATATATATAGAGAGAGAGAGAGAGAGAGAGAGAGAGAATTAAAGGTTTTTTGGTTACTCTCTCATATCTCTCACTCATCTCTCTTTCACTTATATCTCTCTCTCTCTTTCACGGAGAGAGAGAGAGAGAGAGAAAGAGCGGGAGAGGGCAATTTATTTAGTTAACCTTAATGTTTGCATGGTATTATTGTATGTATCAGAAAACGAAATATGTCAATGGAAAGCTAATTAAATTCTGCTTCTATTGATATCTGCCATCTTATAAGCTGTCCCACAAAGTTATACATGACGACGAGTTTTAAGTGAATGTTAAGTTCATCATATTTCTTCAGAGTCTCATAATGACCTTTATTTAATGTGTTTTACTATGTTTTATGTGATAATCTTATAGAACAAGCATTTCCGAAGATAACAGTCTATCCTTTATACATGTATAACATGATATACTGCGGGGTAATGCCTTGAGAACTTCCCCGGGTCTTGGGTGAACGAAGAGGCCTTGGCGCCAAGATGGCGCCCAGTAGCGTTTAATATAGGGCCTATGAATGGCGTTACCCTCTTTATAGATATACCCTAGTGTAGACGGGCCTTTAATAAGACCCGGATGGTAGACCCTGGAGGTCCACTTGAGGGCCGTGATGGTTGGCCCTCGCCCGTGGTGGCGCAGGCAGAATGACAAAATAATATGTGTAATGATATTATAATCATCTTTAAGTCATATTTTATCAACATTTTTGTTGTTCATTATTGTTATATCCTCCTTATATACTTCGTGTCCTGGTGGAACGCCGACGTGAGTTTCGACAAGGGATGCTTGCAGCCTATGTTGATCTCAAGAAGGCGTTTGACTCAGTGCATCGTGAGTCACTTTGGGATCTTCTGCGATTTCGCGGGATTCCTGCAAGGACTATTGGTTTGATAACTGGTCTGTATTCTGGGACTGAGAGTGCTGTGAAGTGTGGGGCAGGTGTACCCAGCTTCTTTCCTGTTAATACAGGAGTGAGGCAAGGGTGCGTCCTTGCCCCATCACTTTTCAACGTTTGTATGGACTGGGTATTGGACAAGGTTGTAGATCAAAGTGATTGTGGAGCATCCGTCGGCAACACCAAGATCACTGATCTTGTTTTTGCCGATGATGCAGTAATCTTTGCTGAGTCGCTGGAGGTCCTGGTGATGGCTCTCGAGGCGCTGCACGAGGAGGCAAAGCCTTTGGGACTTGGTCTCCTGGCTTAAGACCAAGGTCCAGGTGTTTGGAGATTTACTAGATGAAGCAGTACAGTCTGTTCATGCGTGCGGCGAGGACATTGAGATCTTGGAAAGTTTTACATACCTTGGTAGCGCAGTCCATAATGACGGTGGGTCACGTTAAGAAGTCTTACGGCGGATTGGCATAGCCCCCGGTGCTATGGACTCGCTCAGCAGGAGTATTTGGCGTTGTTGGTACCTGTGCAGGAGGTCAAAGATCCATCCGGATCGATTATACGATTATACGATTATACGATTATATATACAGAAGTTTCCACACTTGTTTTTTTAAAATATTATATATGCACACAGGTATTGTTAATCAAAGATACCGTAGTGCCTGGTCATATCATCAATACCGACTACTGAAACAAGTAAACCCCTTAGCGCCCAGATCGTTCCTTTGTTATATAAAATCGTCTGTTGTTACCCAGAAGATTACGAAGTTATTTTATATACCAGATAAGCTTGTGAACAAGGATACTCAACAAGTCATATCTGTAAAAAATTGCTTATATTAATTAAAATCGTCTAATGATAGCCAAATTACAATGGAAATTACGTTATGGGCCTCAATGGGTTAATGGATCTATCACCTACACTCATACTAATACTTGAACGGGTAACCACATTATGCTACACTGCTGGGTCCTCTTAACATGCCTAGTGCAGTGGCGTCACCGTGGGGGGGCTAAGGGGGACTTAGCCCCCCCAAGTCAAGGACTCAGCCCCCCCAAAATTGCTGCTAGTAGCCTGCTACCCAAAAACAATAAAAAGGAATATTTATCCAATTTTCCATGCCAGAGCAAAACCTTATTTTTCACACTTTTATAGAAAAATTGGTTTGATGTTTCATTTAAATGTTGAAATATGTTTGCTAACAAACCTTGAAATTACTAAGTATATTCTACGGAACGGGAGGCATGTTAACACAGTGGTAGGCAGGTAAAGGCAGTGGGAGCCAGGGTAAGGCAGTGGGAGGCAGGGTAACACAGGACGGGAGGCAGGTTAACACAGTGGGAGGCAGGTTAAGGCAGTGGGTGGCAGGGTAACACAGGACGGGAGGCAGGTTAACACAGGATGGGAGGCAGGTAAAGGCAGTGGGAGCCAGGGTAAGGCAGTGGGAGGCAGGGTAACACAGGACGGGAGGCAGGTTAACACAGGACGGGAGGCAGGTTAAGGCAGTGGGAACCAGGGTAAGGCAGTGGGTGGCAGGGTAACACAGGACGGGAGGCAGGTTAACACAGGATGGGAGGCAGGTAATGGCAGTGGGAGGCAGGGTAAGGCAGTGGGAGGCAGGGTAACACAGGACGGGAGGCTTGTTAACACAGTGGTAGGCAGGTAAAGGCAGTGGGAGGCAGGGTAAGGCAGTGGGAGGCAGGGGTAACACAGGACGGGAGGCTTGTTAACACAGTGGTAGGCAGGTAAAGGCAGGGCAACACAGGACGGGAGGCATGTTAACACAGTGATAGGCAGGTAAAGGCAGTGGGAGCCAGGGTAAGGCAGTGGGAGGCAGGGTAACACAGGACGGGAGGCAGGTTAAGGCAGTGGGTGGCAGGGTAACACAGGGCGGGAGGCAGGTTAACACAGGACGGGAGGCAGGTTAAGGCAGTGGGAGCCAGGGTAAGGCAGTGGGTGGCAGGGTAACACAGGACGGGAGGCAGGTTAACACAGGATGGGAGGCAGGTTAAGGCAGTGGGAGCCAGGGTAAGGGAGTGGGTGGCAGGGTAACACAGGACGGGAGGCAGGTTAACACAGTGGTATGCAGGTTAAGGCAGTGGGTGCCAGGGTAAGGCAGTGGGTGGCAGGGTAACACAGGACGGGAGGCAGGTTAACCAGGATGGGAGGCAGGTTAAGGCAGTGGGAGCCAGGGTAAGGCAGTGGAGGCAGGGTAACACAGGGCGGGAGGCAGGTTAACACAGTGGTATGCAGGTTAAGGGAGTGGGTGCCAGGGTAGGGAGTGGGGGGCCCGGGTAACACAGGACGGGAGGCAGGTTAACACAGTGGTATGCAGGTTAAGGCAGTGGGAGCCAGGGTAAGGCAGTGGGTGGCAGGGTAACACAGGGCGGGAGGCAGGTTAACACAGTGGTATGCAGGTTAAGGCAGTGGGAGCCAGGGTAAGGGAGTGGGTGGCAGGGTAACACAGGGCGGGAGGGAGGTTAACACAGTGGTATGCAGGTTAAGGCAGTGGGAGGCAGGGTAAGGCCGTGGGAGGCAGGGTAACACAGGACGGGAGGCAGGTTAACACAGTGGTATGCAGGTTTAAGGCAGTGGGAGGCAGGGTAAGGCCGTGGGAGGCAGGGTAAGGCGTGGGGAGGGGGGGAACAAGGACGGGAGCGGTTAAGGGAGTGGGAGCCCGGGTAAGGGAGGGGAGGCAGGGTAACACAGGACGGGAGGCAGGGTTTAACACAGTGGGATGCAGGGTTTGGAGTGGGTGCCGGGTGGCAGGGCAGTGGGAGGCAGGTTAAAAGGCTTTTAGTTACTTTATATGATTATGTACTTTTTTTCTGTTTAACTACAGTATCCCCTGTACCCGTTTTTGTCAATAAGGGAAATACCTTGAATATATTGTAAGTTTATTTTTTTATTATTTTTTTTTTTGTCTATCCTTTTACATGTGTCGGGTATACCCCGCTGGCCTTGCGCCAGATGGCGCCAGTAGCGTTTAACATAGGGCTTATGAATGGCGTTACCCTCTTTATAGATATACCCTAGTGTAGACGGGCCTTTAATAAGACCCGGATGGTAGAGACCCTGGAGGTCCACTTGAGGGCCGTGATGGTTGGCCCTCGCCCGTGGTGGCGCAGGCAGAATGACAAAATAATATGTGTAATGATATTATAATCATCTTTAAGTCATATTTTATCAACATTTTTGTTGTTCATTATTGTTATATCCTCCTTATATACTTCGTGTCCTGGTGGAACGCCGACGTGAGTTTCGACAAGGGATGCTTGCAGCCTATGTTGATCTCAAGAAGGCGTTTGATTCAGTGCATCGTGAGTCACTTTGGGATCTTCTGCGATTTCGCGGGATTCCTGCAAGGACTATTGGTTTGATAACTGGTCTGTATTCTGGGACTGAGAGTGCTGTGAAGTGTGGGGCAGGTGTACCCAGCTTCTTTCCTGTTAATACAGGAGTGAGGCAAGGGTGCGTCCTTGCCCCATCACTTTTCAACGTTTGTATGGACTGGGTATTGGACAAGGTTGTAGATCAAAGGGATTGTGGAGCATCCGTCGGCAACACCAAGATCACTGATCTTGTTTTTGCCGATGATGCAGTAATCTTTGCTGAGTCGCTGGAGGTCCTGGTGATGGCTCTCGAGGCGCTGCACGAGGAGGCAAAGCCTTTGGGAGTTGAGGTCTCCTGGCTTAAGACCAAGGTCCAGGTGTTTGGAGATTTACTAGATGAAGCAGTACAGTCTGTTCATGCGTGCGGCGAGGACATTGAGATCTTGGAAAGTTTTACATACCTTGGTAGCGCAGTCCATAATGACGGTGGGTCACGTTAAGAAGTCTTACGGCGGATTGGCATAGCCCCCGGTGCTATGGACTCGCTCAGCAGGAGTATTTGGCGTTGTTGGTACCTGTGCAGGAGGACAAAGATCCATCCGGATCGATTATACGATTATACGATTATATATACAGAAGTTTCCACACTTGTTTTTTTTAAATATTATATATGCACACAGGTATTGTTAATCAAAGATACCGTAGTGCCTGGTCATATCATCAATACCGACTACTGAAACAAGTAAACCCCTTAGCGCCCAGATCGTTCCTTTGTTATATAAAATAGTCTGTTGTTACCCATAAGATTACGAAAAGTTATTTTATATACCAGATAAGCTTGTGAACAAGGATACTCAACAAGTCATATCTGTAAAAAATTGCTTATATTAATTAAAATCGTCTAATGATAGCCAAATTACAATGGAAATTACGTTATGGGCCTCAATGGGTTAATGGTTCTATCACCTACACTCATACTAATACTTGAACGGGTAACCACATTATGCTACACTGCTGGGTCCTCTTAACATGCCTAGTGATAAACATACTTCCTGCAGTGATGTTCCCCTCCACAATAAACCCCACCTGTATCTCCCCCCCACCTCTAAATACCTTGCTCTGTCTCCAATTCTCAATTATCGGTGTTATCTCTGTTGTCCTATGCCTAATATTCATTCACACACACACTATTAACGCAGTACTTCGCTAAATTGCCTCAAACCTCACACCTTTCTTCACCCAGACCTCCGTCCACAGGTAGGCACTAGTCCAGGACACATCGTTACCTCATACACGGTACCCATGATGGGGAAGCACCTGTATGCAGCGAGGTGCTGACGGCGGCGCGGCAGGTGAAGAGCGAAGGGCGCGCCAGGCAGGTGTCCGTGATGGAGTCCCTGTGATGTCCCTGTAAGAAACCCCGCGTTAGGTAAGGCATAAGAAAATAAGAACTATATAAGAAAATAAAGAAGCTACAAGAGGCCATGAGACCTACACGTGGTAGTTCCTTTTACTTAATACTACCTACATCCACCTTTCATCCCCATCCATGAAATTGTCTAGCCTCCTTATAAAACTCCCTATTGTCACACTGTCAAAAGATCGTGACCTCCACTGTATTAATGCAATAAGCAGAAATAAAAAGAAGAATATAAATATTAAGAAAGTTACTATAGCCTACCACTCTGTATTTGCTACTCCTTCCCCCTACGGGCCTACATGATACTTTTATTCCATTTTATGAATGATTGTTTATCCATCTGGATATAAAAACTATCACATTATAATAACTATCATCACTACTGTTTGGGAAAATCTTCAAATTCTTTCCTAATACAATTGATTTCAGACTATGAGTGATAGTGATGTCAGGATTTAGTAATACTCCAAATGCAGCAAAAATCTAGAATTTGGGAGCTGTTTAAATTAAATTTCGTGTATTGTCCAAAAATAAAATAAATCCTTACAATATTAGTTACTTTTACAATTTTATCACTACCACAGCTTACCTACCACTGCAGCAGCGAGGAGGAAGAGAGCACAGACAGCGTAGACAAACATATAGACAGACATAAGCACACAGCGGGCAACCAGAGACATAATAGGCAGGCAGACAGGCAACCAGAGACATATAGGCAGGCAGACAGGCAACCAGAGACATATAGGCAGGCAGACAGACAACCAGAGACATATAGGCAGGCAGACAGACAACCAGAGACATATAGGCAGGCAGACAGGCAACCAGAGACATATAGGCAGGCAGACAGGCAACCAGAGACATATAGGCAGACAGAAAGGCAACCAGAGACATATAGGCAGGCAGACAGGCAACCAGAGACATACAGGCAGGCAGTCAGGCAACCAGAGACATATAGGCAGGCAGTCAGACAGGCAACCAGAGACATATAGGCAGACAGACAGGCAACCAGAGACATATAGGCAGGCAGACAGACAGGCAACCAGAGACATATAGGCAGGCAGTCAGGCAACCAGAGACATATAGGCAGGCAGACAGACAGGCAACCAGAGACATATAGGCAGACAGACAGGCAACCAGAGACATATAGGCAGGCAGTCAGGCAACCAGAGACATATAGGCAGGCAGACAGACAGGCAACCAGAGACATATAGGCAGACAGTCAGGCAACCAGAGACATATAGGCAGGCAGACACACAGGCAACCAGAGACATATAGGCAGGCAGTCAGGCAACCAGAGACATATAGGCAGACAGACAGGCAACCAGAGACATATAGGCAGGCAGACAGACAGGCAACCAGAGACATATAGGCAGGCAGTCAGGCAACCAGAGACATATAGGCAGACAGACAGGCAACCAGAGACATATAGGCAGGCAGACAGGCAACCAGAGACATATAGGCAGGCAGACAGGCAACCAGAGACATATAGGCAGACACACAGGCAACCAGAGACATATAGGCAGGCAGTCAGGCAACCAGAGACATATAGGCAGACAGACAGGCAACCAGAGACATATAGGCAGGCAGACAGACAGGCAACCAGAGACATATAGGCAGGCAGACAGGCAACCAGAGACATATAGGCAGACAGACAGGCAACCAGAGACATATAGGCAGGCAGACAGGCAACCAGAGACATATAGGCAGGCAGACAGGCAACCAGAGACATATAGGCAGGCAGTCAGGCAACCAGAGACATATAGGCAGGCAGACAGACAGGCAACCAGAGACATATAGGCAGACAGACAGGCAACCAGAGACATATAGGCAGACAGACAGGCAACCAGAGACATATAGGCAGGCAGACAGGCAACCAGAGACATATAGGCAGGCAGACAGGCAACCAGAGACATATAGGCAGGCAGACAGGCAACCAGAGACATATAGGCAGGCAGACAGGCAGGCAACCAGAGACATATAGGCAGGCAGACAGGCAGGCAACCAGAGACATATAGGCAGGCAGACAGACAGGCAACCAGAGACATATAGGCAGGCAGACAGACAGGCAACCAGAGACATATAGGCAGGCAGACAGACAGGCAACCAGAGACATATAGGCAGGCAGACAGACAGGCAACCAGAGACATATAGGCAGGCAGACAGACAGGCAACCAGAGACATATAGGCAGGCAGACAGACAGGCAACCAGAGACATATAGGCAGGCAGACAGACAGGCAACCAGAGACATATAGGCAGGCAGACAGACAGGCAACCAGAGACATATAGGCAGGCAGACAGGCAACCAGAGACAAACAGGCTGAGGCTGTGAAACAGGTAGGCAGTCAGGCAGGCACACACACACACACAGAGAGAGAGAGAGAGATATAAGATACTTTGATCCTATCTAGACACTTTGCAAGTACCAACTACAAGGTTATTGACTATACAAAGCGCCACCACGCCAGGACGAACTTGGTGGGCTCGAACCGCTGACCGAATGCAGGGACGCTACACGCGAACCCGCAGCTCTACCAACTGAGCCACCCTGACGGGTAGAGAGAGAGAGAGAGAGAGAGCAAGAGCAAGAGCAAGAGCAAGAGCAAGAGAAAGAGAAAGAGAAAGTGAAAGAGAGCAAGAGAGCAAGAGCGTGCGCGCGCGAGCGAGAGAGCGAGAGAGAGAGAGAGAGAGAGTCAGTCAGTCAATGGTGCACGCACGCATTCAGACAAACAAGGCAATACAAGATGATCTTAACACACACACAGCAGCAGCAGCAGCAGCAATCCCCCGTAAATATTCCCTCTACCACGCTCCACACAGTGTCGTAGCTAGGTATCTATCAATGGGGGGCATCTGGGGGGGGGGGGACAGCTGTGTATGGGGGGGGGGCACTATGGCAAGCGGAGCTCATGGGCATTCTGATGCCACATAGAAGCGGGTGTTAAGGCATATCGTCAGTCACAGCTCCAAGCAGATTACGGCAGCCATGGCCAGATGGGGGGAGGGCACCTGGGGGGGCTCCAGATTATCATGGGGGGTACGTGCCCCCCCGTACCAACGCCACTGGCTAGAGCTGATCTGACGTTATACATGTATAAGGTAGAAAGAAAACGAGGCAACAGCCATTACTTTGCAAGGAGGACTAAACAATCCCAAATCACATGTAAGCTCTCCCTCCTTCCTTCTCCCACTCACAGTAGCGCCGCCAGGACATTTTGACTGGGGTGGCCAAGGTTAGACACATATCTAGTGTGGGGTGGCCATGGCATAGCCATTAAAAAACATGGTTGAATTTTCTTTAGACCTCTGACTTAGATCTGGGGTGGCCAATGAGATTTCAGGGGTGGCCGTGGCCACCCCCTAAATCCGCCACTGCCCACCCATTCCTCTCCCCCTCTCTCCAACTCCCTCCCTATCTCTCTCTATAACGTTACACTGCAGAAATATGAAATAAAAGTACAAAGGCGTTGTTTAACAAAAAATCATCCTCTTCCTCCTCCCAGCTGCCTGCACACGCGTCCTGCCCCCTCGCTGGCTCGCCCTCGACTGTCGCTCGTACCGGATTACTCACGGAACTCAACACTGCTTCGAAACACTAACTCTTTCCTTTAATTCCGTCCCACGCCCTTAACCTGTTGGTCTTCGATATAATTCTTGGCTGTAACGTTGCCTCAGTCTTAAATGTTATTAAATGTGAGTTAGTAACAGTGTGGGTAAAGTTTTGTAGTATTTTTTTAAAGGTTATATTGATAGTTTGTTAGTGCTTCGAACAGCGTCGGAGAGGATTATGGGTAGGATATTCTTTTTTTTTTGGCTACGTAGTTTGTGGGCCGTTACATGACTAGATTGCTTTGTTATCAGTGGCGTAGCTGGGTATCTATCAATGAGGGGGGGGGGGGGGGGGGCATCTGGAAGGGCACTAGGCAAGCAGAGCTCAGGGGCCATTCTGATGCCATATAGAAGGGTAGCTATAAGGGCATATTCTAAGTCTAAGATCAGATCAGTGGTGGGTATTAGAGCATTAGGTATTATTTTACGACAGGACCAAACTTCCCTACACAATTAGGAGCATGGTTTTTGTTTACCTTATTGTATTCTAAGAGACATTTTCTCATTGAGCTTTCCGTCGCAAATCAATAGTTTCGGAGATATAGAACATTTTAGGTGGGAGAAGGAATAAGTCTCCTTGTATACAAAATGCCTCCCTCTTCCTCTTCTTGTGGCCTGCATCGCTTTTGTTTGGTATTTTATATTTTTTTTTATTATTGGACCCAGTTAAGAGGTTAAGGTTAGGTTAGGTTAGGTTAGGTTAGGTTAGGTAAGGTAAGGTTCAGGTTAGGTTAGGTAAGGTAGCCACGGGTGCGCCTCCGAAACAAAAGCGATGCAGGTCACAAGAAGAGGAAGAGAGGCATTTTGTAAACAAGGAGACTCATTCTTCCTCCCACCTAAAATGTTCATATCTCCGAAACTATTGATTTGCGACGGAAAGCTCAGAGAAAATGTCTCTTAGAATACAATAAGGTAAACAAAAACCATGCTCCCTATTGTGTAGGGAAGTTTGGTCCTATCGTAAAATTTACCGAGCATTATACATAACACGGCAGGCATGGCCAGTGGGGAGACACCTGGGGAGGCACAGGATTCTCATGGGGGGCACGTGCCCCACCGTACAACGCCACTGGCCCCACAACCTCACCAATTCAGCTTAATAATCTCGTAACTTAGATGGGGGAATGCTTTACCAAATACTTATGCTACAGCTTTGTAACAACACTACTTATTTGGGGTAACAACGTGAATGTTTGAAATAACAATAATTTCAAAAATTATTAAACGTATAAAACTAAGCATAAACAATAATAAAGTCACGTAACCTTAACCTTGAACTACCATTGGCTGTTTAACAAGGTGGTCAAGTAAGCTATTTTCATTAATAGTTAACACTTGACTTACGACGATAATATCATAAAAAAAATGTTCCTGTTACTTTGAGAATAAATGATCCTATACACCACCTTGAAACTGACGAAAGAGACAAGCGTGACTCGAAACAAAACTACCGTCGAAACAAACCTCTCCTGTAACGATAAGTCGATAAGTCAGTCGTCAGTCTCTCATAATGACACGATGAAAATAAAATAAACACACGTCCCCACATACACAGTCCAGCACGTGATCAGGCCGTGGGTGAAACAAAAACACCATAAAAGCCCAGCCCGCCACTCCATCACACGCACGGCACAACAGCCACTCCCTTCATACAAACACACATCACAAATGTATCCATGTTACCTTACCCCTTCACCTGCATACATCCTCACTGTTTTCTTCCTCAAGATCTTTCTCAAGTCTCCAGACACAGACTTATTCTTTTCTAGTCCGTAACAGTAAGTTGTCGGCACACCCTCCGCGGCAACTCGTCTGCGTGTGACCGCCAGCTCGCCACTGATCGCCTCCTCCAATCACCGGCCAGCAAAAACAATCAAACCCTGTGTCGAAACTTCGGAGCACCGTTCACTGATGCCTCGGTGGAGTAAATAGCCTTGACGTATATGAGTTTTATATGCCTTTTTTTTTTAACCTATAGTATACTGTATGATAGCATGTTGATAAGCAAAGTACTCGTAGTGCTTTATCTTCGTAGATGGTTATCGTTGACTAAAATGCAAATGTCATTCGTCACCGCAAAGAAGTACGTTGATGACGGTGAATTAACACAACGACAGTTTGACCAGACGCTGAACCTAAAGATACGAAGACCCGAACACTAATGACTTGTTAATATTGTCAGATAGTCTTGTTATTAATTTCACGCTCATGCATCTGGACAAAGATTACTGCGATAAATTATAGTTCATTAGCTGAACACAAGAATGGTCGCGTACACTCTATAGGAAATCAAGAGCCGAGGAGGACGTTGAGAGGAATGGGAGAAGATTACAGACTGTTCTATATTGAGTCATTTTTCTTAATGTTAAATATGCAGGTAATCCAGACTAACAAATAAAGTATTCCACCTATAATATTATCACTAAGAACAGCAATGGTAGAATAATACTTAACATGTTGCTGGACATTTGGATAATATGTACTTTTCCATTGACATAGTTACTTATCTCTTTATCACCGGATCATTCTTCCTAATCGTATTCCGTCAATTTAAACCATTGAATTCAGCGTTTTGAAATCTAAGGAGCTCATAGAAAGAAAGAAAAAAAATGTCAAGCATTGTTAAGAAAAGTATCTTTATTGATAGAGATAAATTTGACGGGTCCACGTACTGTTCAGTCACACTCTCAAAAGTTATCACTGATGCATGACAAACCCAAGATGACGCACGGCAATATAGAGCGTCTATATTGATACTTAGAACCTTTACTTCAATGCTAACGGGAGCACACACACACACAGTAAAGATCCTTCACTCCCAGCATATAGCCTTGCGTCGTCTCCCTCCCACTCCCTACTTCCCGTCCGGCGGCGCGCTGTGAGGAGTGTGGAGACTAATTAATAATTAATTACACGTACTGTCATCAAGAAGTGACCACTTGAGATAATTGGCTTCCTCTGTCCACGTCCACCACCACCACCACCACTAACAACAATACCAACAACAAAACCCCATCCACCATAACAACTAACAACAACAACAACAACAAGACCACCACAGCCACCACATAAAAGCAGAACGACGAAAAATATACTTTAGCATAGGTTGAATGAATTATTTTTATGTCGACTTTAAATAAATAATAACCAAGGAGCGAGAGAGAGAGAGAGAGAGAGAGAGAGAGAGAGAGAGAGAGAGAGAGAGAGAGAGAGAGAGAGAGAGAGAGAGAGAGAGAGAGAGAGAGAAAAAAGAAACACAGCACGGACCTCAGTGGTGGGGGGAAAAGGAGTGGGACAATAACGAAATACATAAACTGTCACATCAT
>JACEEZ010012313.1:0-22370 GCA_016584305.1 Chionoecetes opilio | reverse complement strand
TTTCCTAACGCGCTAATGCACCTTTTTGTTCCCGAAGTTGAACTTTCTCAACGCATCAAGTTGAATTTCAAAGAGCGATTTATTTTTCAATACCCAATAGTTTTTTTTTTCTTCATATATATTCACTGAACATTTGTTTTCAAGTTATCCAACACAAAACGCAATCACACTCAACACGTCTCCAAATGCTGCCCCGCGATTGGGAAATAAGAATAAGAGAACTTGTTTTACGCTCACACGTCTTCTGTGAAAGAGATAGTTTCCCAAGAGCGGCGCCCTTCGCAACCTGGCACAAACAGAGCCACTGACTGGCACTGAGCTCACTCAGCCTCGCAGCGAGCTGCGAAACGCCGAGGGTTCCGCGCGGCTGCCAAACGCCGCCATGCTGCCGACACTGCACATCTCCTACACCCACCCTTGACTTGCGGATACAAGATCCATAAAAAGCATCGCGCTATAATGACATGTAAGAAGAGGATGGGGTGTGAGGAGATGATCGATGGCGTGGCTTGTGTCGGGTAGACGCAGTGGCAGGTCAAAAGTAAGACGGGAAGGCTGTAGGAATATAGTGTTGAGCATTGGCAGCAACAGTTCCGCTTATTTTCAACAGATGGCGCGGACCAAGAGAGTCTGTGAGTGTCTGAACCAGGGTTTGAAGAACATGAGTTCTTCTAGCAGTAAGAACACTAGCAGTAAGGATGGATAAGGACATTGATGTGTGTTCTGTGCAATTTGGAAGAGAAGTAACACCCAGAGTATTTGTCAGTCCTCCTATACTTAAAATCTCTATGAATCACAATATGTTTCTTGTGTGTGTTTATGTCACACGTACACATGTATGCTGCCTGTTTATTAGGTACTGATGGATGCCTATGACCTTTGTTTCATAAGAATAAACAGCTGTGGGTTTCTTCCTGTTTATCGATATACCAGCATGTCTTAGCAAATATTTCTTTACTTTTCGCGTCTCAACTATTATGTTGCATGTGCCTCATGTGTATCAATGCAGTCGCCCTCATATTTATGGTAAGATTATCAAATTACCTGACATCTTTTTAAAATGATAAGGCTATTTATTTTCTATCTTGCTTTTATGAATTCAATGAAAGCTAGTAAATAATTATATATCTGAGCTGACTCTCCATCCTGAAATTTATATTACTAAGGTTATATATTTTTCGTTTTATTTTATTTGGTAAATAAAGAGGTATTCTAAATCTTAATAAACAAATATACAAAGTAAATATGATACATGCTTAACACATAAAAGCTTACCCTGGAATCATACAGCAGTCATGCGAGGGCTGAACAGGCGGAACTTACAGGGTTAATAGTGCTCGAGGTCTTGTTTGTGTGTTAAAACGGAGGCTCTTTCATGGCGTCCCTTGCACTCTGTCTTGGCAGGTGAAGATTGCTCGAGTGCTGCTTAATACACAGATATCAGTCAGTGCAGTATATGCAGCGGGATAATTGGTTAATTCCACTAATGCCTCGGTGATTATAGACGAGCAGCCGAGTATGGGTTTGTTTTTACTGGGTGGATTTCATCAATCTGAGTGATAAAGCCCCTTTTACTTTACTTTATTGTTTGGGTTTTTTTACAAGGGGATGGAATAGTTAATGCGAGGCTTATCAAAAAGAGTTTTTAAAATTTTTGGGAAAGGGGGAAAGGGCTGGAGGTGGAAGAAAAGTTAGAGATTTTGGGGACTTTTTACCCTATTTAACTCTTATTTTGCCCTATTTCCCCTACTTTCCTATCTTCCCCTTTTTTTAGCCTTATTAACCCCATTACACCCGTATTTTACTTATTTTACCCTGATATACCCAAGTTTACCAAATTTTTAATCGCACCTCAAGAAAAGGGAATCAACCCAACAACCCGAAGCTGCATCCACTTGACAACACGACTATTGCTGAACCTTTGAGATGGTCGGTACGCTTCCATTCCACACGAAGGAAAAAAAGATGGAAAAACCGTGCTATTATACAAATTTCAGGAGAGGGGGTGATGGATGGGTTGGGGCGGGCGTGCAAGAATGTTTGGGCGTGGCTTAGGACTAGGGGAGGTGTGGGGGCGGGCCCGGGGCAGTCAGCTTGTAAGACAGAAGAGAGAAAGTTTATGCCCCACACTTAACCCAAAGCAAGTGCGGGTATTCTCGTCTTTCCTTCTTTATTTAGGTTGCTTCCTCGCCTCGTCCCCTCTCTTCCCGGCGGCTCGGTGTCCTCCCCCCTGTTTCTTCCGCTCCAAAGTTTCACACCAACTTTTTTTTTTTTTGGAAGTGTAGGTATAGGACACTTTTTTTTTCTTTGGTGGGTTACTCGTTCCTGGCGCCCCCGGGGTTTTTGTTTATTGTTTTTTTTGGCTTTTAATTTTTTTCCTGCCTCAATTTTTTGGGCCAAATTATCAATTCTCGCGGTCAAATATGATGTCTTTTTTTTTATTTATGAGAAATGTGAACAGTCAAAAAACAAAAACAAAGATAAAAGGACAAAAATAATTTGCAAAAAAACAAAGAAAATCAATCAATTAAATTGGTTTTTTTGTATTTTTTCATCGTCCCCCATGTTATGCCATTTTCAAACATTATTTTGTTTTTTTTAAATTTTTTTTCTGAATAAATCTCTTTTTTTTATACAAAACTACTTTTTAAACAATACGTAAAATTTTTTTGTAGAAAAAGCATTTGATTGAAGTTATTACTGATATTAATTTTTATTTTTAAAAAAAAAATCATTAATAGTATTTTAATTATCATTCCCCCTCTTGACTTGCGGATACAAAAACCATAAAATTGAACTATCTTTTCTATAATGACGTGTAAAAAAGAGGATGGGCTGTGAGATGATCGGTGGCGTGGGTAACGTGTAACGTGTCGGGTAGACGCAGGGCGGTCAAAGGAAGAGGGGAAAGGGTTTTAGGAACAAGTGCGAGCATTGGCACAAAAGTTTAGCTTATTTCCAAAAGATGGCGGCGGACCGTCGTGAGAGGTCGAAATAGCGTTTGAAGAACATGAGCCAGCAGGAATTAAAAAGGGATGGATAATGACATTGATGGTGTTCTGTGGAGTTTTTTAAAAAGATCAAAACTGTTACACTAAAAAATGGGCTACGGAAGCTGTCCCCGCTATTTCACCGCCCCAATCATCCCATTTTTTCCCCCGATCAAAAAAACGTCTTGGAAGTCGATCAAAGGGAATCTTGGAGGTCGGCGCAGTTTATCCCGGATACAGGGGGGAAGGGGAACCTTCGACGACTTCCTTTTCTCCTTGAAGGAAAAAGCCTCCTTTTGTGATTTTGTCAAAATTGTTCGCAACCCCCCTTTGGGACCGCGTGGTGTGTGGGGCACGAGACGAGAGGGAGTGAAAGCTTTTGGAAAATGGTTGACGCTTAAAAGCGTTGATGTCTGTCGAGGCAGAAGATCTGGCTATTCATTTTCTATCTTGCTTCTAGAACTCAATGAAAGCTAATAAATAATTATATATCTATCCTGAGCTTACTCGCCATCCTGTACTTTACATTACAAAGACTACATATTTCCGTTTTATTTTCTTTGTTGTAATAAGAATATGAAACCTACATATACAATACACATATACAATTAGTTTTAATACATGCTTAAACACCCTAAAAGCTTAACCTGGAATCATACAGCAAGTCATGCGAGGGGTTAACATGCGGGCACTTACAGGGTTTTATTAATATTAGTTGAATATATAGTGGTTGTTGTTATTAGTTATAAATGCTCGAGGTCTTGTTTGTGTGTGTAAAACGGAGGCTCTTTCATGCCTTCCCTTGCACTGTGTCTTGGCAGCGTGAAAGTTGCGTCGAGTGGTGATTAAACAAAGCTATCAGTCAGTACAGTATATGCCGCGGGATAATTAGTTAATTTCCACTAATGCCCGGTGATTATAGACGAGCAGCCGTAGTATGGGTTTGTATTACTGGGTGGAGTTCACAGATCTGAGTGAGAAAAACCTTTACTTTACTGGTATGATTGAGTTTTCTTCTACAGGGGATGATAATAGTTAATGAGAATGAGCTTTATCACCAACAAGATATGAAGTTTTTGGGAAGGGGAGGAAATGGATGGGTGGGGAGTAAGTTATAAATATGGTGGGAATTTATTTTTTTTTTTTTTATTTTTTTTTTTTATTTTTTTTTTTTTTTCTTCCCCTATTTTACCCTTATTTTGACTATTTTAACCTACTCTACCCTATTAACCCTATTTAGCTTGATCTAACCCATATTTTACTCCCACTACCCTATGTTAAACCTACTCTACCTTATTTCCCCCTATTTTAGTTTATCTAACCTATTTTACCTTATTTCACCCTAATATACCCTAGTTTAACCTCTTTTACTTTGAAATTTACACCGAACCTCAAGACAAGAGAATCATCATTCAACATGACCTGTAACGACCCCACTTGATCAACCGTGACTCATTGCTCGTTAACCTTTACGGTACGCTCCATTCCATACGAAGGGAAAAAGGAGATCGTAAACCGTACTACTTACTATACTCATTCAAGGAGAGCGGGGAGGATGGGTGTGCGGGCGTGGCGTGCAAGAATGTGTGGGGCGTGGCTTTGGGACTAGGGAGAGGTGTGAAGGAGGCGGGCACGTAGCTTGTAAGACTTAAGAGAAAGTTTATGCGGCCACACTTACCATCCAAGTCCAGTGCTGGTATATTATCGTCTCCTATCATATTTAGTGTTTGCTTCCTCTGCCTCGTCCTCTCTCTTCCCTGACTGCTGGTGTCCTCCCACTGTTTCCTTCCGCTCCAGATAGTTTCACACAGCTTTTATTAGTTGGAAAGTTTCAGGTAGGACACATACTATTTTTTTCTGGTGGAGTTACTCGTTTCCGGCTGCCTCGAGGGTTTCGTCATTGTTTTCGGATTAATTTTTTTCCTGCCTCAACTTTGGGTCCAAACATTATCCAATTCTCGCGGTAAAGTATATACGATTTCAATTTTTTTTTATTGATGAGAATGTGAAACACGTCAAGAATAAAAAACAAAAATAAAAAGACAAAAATATTTATGCAACAAACAACAACAAAGAAAATTCATCAATTAAATCTTGTTTATGCTATTTTTTCAACGTCATCATCGTTATACCATTATCAAACATTATATTGTTTTCCTTATTTTTTTCTCTGGGAAACATCTTTTTTGTTTTGTATACAAATCTACTTTTAAGGCCACTACTAATTCAATTTTTTTGTAAGAATCAAGCAGTTGATATGATTTGATTATTTACTACTATTATTATAATTTTTTTATAAAGATCATAATAGTATTTTCATTATTCATTCACATGCTTGACTGCAGATACAAGATCCATAAAAAAAATCTACCTTCGCTATAAGGACATGTAAGAACAGGATGGGGGGGAGATGATCGATGGCGTGGCTTGTTCAGGTAGACGCAGTGAATGTCAAATGGAAGCAGGAAGGCTGTAGGAATCCAAGTGAGATCATTGGCAGCAACAGTTCGACTTATTTCATAGATAGCGCGGACCGTCTGTGAGATTGTCTGAACCCAAGGTTTAAAGAGCCACGAGCCAGCAGTAAGGATGGATAAGGGGACATTGATGTGGGTCTGTGCAACTTGGAAGAAGATCAATACTGTTACAAATAAAACAATGGGCCACGGAAGCTGGACTCTCTATTCCCCGCCCATAAACCATCTGACGTTACATTCACGATCAATAAAGCGTCACGGAAACCCGACCAAGAGCGTGATGCTGTGAGACAAAAGACGGGGAAACACTCGCAGGAAAAACACAAATATTCTGCCGCTTTAAGCCACAGCACGCCGCGACGCGATTATGTACTGCACAGGTTCATTCACACCCAACTTGCACTCCCTTGACGTCCTTATGCTCTCTCTCTCTCTCCTCTCTCTCTCTCTCTCTCTCTTCCTCTCTCTCTCTCTACTCATCTCTCTCTCTCTCTCTCTCTCTGGTGGAAGGTACGGGTAATGAAGGTGAAAATGTAACCGCCTACTGTGTTTCTTTAATCACACGGCGCGCGCAACACACCACACATACAACACACACACAAACACACACACACACACACACACACACACACACACACACACACACACACACACACACAACACATCAAATATACGGCTCAAATTTTTTTTCTCCCAATTATCTGCTTCTTTTATTATATTTTACTTTTTTCTCGTTTATTTCTACTTTTCATATGCAGGCCATTGTATCGCAGCGGCGGGCAACGACAGGTGACGGAGAACAAGGTAGGGGCTGACCTGTGACTTTTTGCAGTATAGGTAGAGCCATGGAATCCCGAGAGACAGGGAGACACAAGGACGATTAAAACAATCAATGTGAAATTTTCCTATAAGGAGTCGTGAACTTTACCTTCACGTTTGTTTCTGTCTGTCTGTCTGTTTGTCTGTTTGTCTGTTAGCTTGTCATGTGTCAGTCTATTTTCTATTTTTTCTGTTATTTTTGCTATTTGCTACGGTCAGTTGTCTATGTCTCAGTTCTCTTATCTGTCTGTCGGTCTTTTTTCACTGTGTGTGTATGTCGTGTGTGTATGTGTATGTGTGGAAGGTATATGTTACACCATGATCGCGAAAAAAACGAAACAAAAACGGTGGTGTGAAAAAAAGGAGAAACATCAATAAGAAATCTAGAAAAAAAGTAGGAAGTATCAACCGAAAAACAAAAAAACTAAAGTCAAATAAATAATGTGTGTTTCAATAAGCACAGATATCTGAGTGAAACATAAACAGATAAATACAAAATGAATGGCTGCCAGAAGGTATGCATGAATTATTTGTGAGGGAATGACGTGCTTCGCGATTAATTCGCGATTCCCCCCCCCCCCCCCCCGTATTAATTTCATTAAAGGAGAGAAAGAGTAACACGGGACACTCCTGTGAGTCTGTGTGGTGTGGTGTTGTGTGTGTGTGTGTGGTGTGTGTGTGTGTGTGTGTGTGTGTGTGTGTGTCTTGTTGTGTGTCTGTGTGACTGTGGGTGTTACTGTGTGTGTACTGGGTGTGTTGTTTACTGTGCTGTGTTGTGTGTGTGCGTGTGTGTGTGTGTGTGTGTGTGTGTGTGTGTGTGAGAGAGAGAGAGAGAGAGAGAGAGAGAGAGATGAGGGATGTGGAGAGAGGAGAGAGATCGGAGGAATGAGGCACGCGGGTCCGTGAGATTGAAAGATGAGTTTGGGGGACTGATTGGAGAGGGTGGAGGGAAACGAGAGAGAGAGGACGAGAGATCTTGAAGAGAGAGAGAGAGAGAAGAGAGAGAGAAGAGAGAAGAGTTAGTCAGGAGATTACTTAAATGGAAAATGACAGTAAATTGCCTAAGAGGACGGCCGCTAAAAATAGCACACAAAACAGACATTTGTTTTTTTTCTCCCAGAAAAGAAAGAAAGAATATAATATTGAAAAAACTAAATGTACAAACAATGGTCGTATTGTCTGTCGTTCAGGTTTTCCGATAAAGACTAGTATCAGTCGTCTGGAACGAAAGAGAGATAGATAGATAGATAGATAGATAGATAGAGAAATAAAACTAATTGTTATTACGTCCTTCTGCTACATAATGTAACTCATTCTCCAACACTATTTTATTCTCTCTCTCTCTGTCTTCTCTCTCTCCTCTCTATCTCTCCTCTCTCTCTCTCTCTCTCTCTCTCTCTCTCTCTCTCTCTCTCCTCTCTCTCTCTCTCTTCTCCTCTCTCCAAATTACAAAAAATAACACACTGGATATCATACGAAACATTCAAGATTCAAATAATGTTTTGTCTGTTCTTCCCTTGCTGACGAAACCGAAATCACGGTGGAAAAACTTCACTAATGATCCCTGGCGAGACCTCTTGGGCTGCACAGCCGAAGGAACAATGAGGGAGTGAGGGATGGGCAGGGACGGAGGAAATAAGGGAGAAGAGAGGTAAGGAAGGATGGAGAAAGTGGAAAGAAGTAAAAGATAATGGAAAGAAGAGGCAAAGCAGAGGGGGAATGAGAAGGAAAGTCTGTCAACAATAAAAAGCTTGTGGTATCATTTCCTTCTTCCTTTTGGGCCTTGAAGGTATCGACGTGACCCGAGCCTCCCGCGGACCCCGTTTTTCCCCCGGGACACAACGCTCGCCAGGTGGGAACACGAGTCCCTAGCCACGGCCCAGGGGTGATATCATAGAATGGAGGCGAAAGTTTGCTGTGCGGTGCAACAACTGGTATAGATGTTGACAAGGGCTATATGAGGAGGCGGAGCGGCATGCTCAGGCCTCGGGGGGGACCATGTGGTTACAAAGTCTCCGAGAGAGGTGACTGTTTGTGTTGTGTGGTCACTTTTTCTTTTGTGCTTATTGGTTTTGCTGTGTATGTTGTGTTTATTATTGTGTTGCTGTGGTGGTGGTGGTGGTGGGGGGTATACATATTAGGAAGACACGTTGTCTCAATGCCCTATATCATGATTATTGTAGATACAACACACACCACAACACAACACACCAAACACACAACACACACACACACACCAAACACACCACACACACACCAACACACACACACACATACACACACACACACACACTAAAAGTGGACATTTCAGTCTCACTTCTTGGTAAATCAGCTCCAAGACCTATAAACACCTCAGCAATCAAAATGTAGCTGTAACGCACCACTCCCCTTCCTGGGCACGGCAATGACAAATCCCCGCGGGACCACCACGAGGCTGCCATGATGGTAGAGTGAGCAGCACCCAGGCGACGGGCGAACATGTGTGACACTGAAGGATGGAAACAATGGAGTGGAGGAAGACGATGAGGGAGGAGAGGAAGATGATGGGGAGAAAGGAAAGAAGAGGGGGAAGAGAGAAAGAAGGAAGGAGAAGAAGAGGAGGAAGTAGGAAAAAAATAAGAAGACAAAAGAAGAACAGGAGAAGTAGAAGAGGGAGGCCGAAAGAGGAGAGGAAAAAGGCAAGAAGACAATATAAAAAAGGAGAAGTAGGAAAGAGGAGGAGAGGAGGAGGAAAAGGAGGAGGATGCAAAAAATGATAGAGGGAGAAAGAAGGGACCTTCTAATACGTCAGAAATCATCTCTAAACACAATATCTGTACGACATCAAATTCATTTCCAATAAAAAAGTAATAAAGAGAAGTTAGGGCAGCACAGAATAAAGCATCCCTTCCAGCACCAGGAGATCGGAGCCACACAGGAGGAGGCGAGGCACACCAGGAAGGCATATATAGGCGAAGCTAGGAAGAAAACTCAAGAAAAGAACAACGCGCTGCTCGCCTCTCCACAGTCCGTCTTAAAATACTTCCGTCTCCCCCCCGGTGTCTGGGTTCCCGAGGCAAGCGTGATCCCACAATGCAAGGGAGAACGCTAGATTAAGCAGAGCCATTAGAGTAATTGCTCGGTAACAGCCCCCTTGAAATAACAAAGTATTTAAAACACTGAACTCACGTCATTTACACCACACAAATCGATGAGAAAAGGAAACGGTAAGTTTAAAATAAAATTAATTCAGAACAGGTGAGTACAAATTTGGTTGATGCCTTTAGCTGGAATGACCTCTAGCATGACAACTATTGATGCATTTAGTGTTCTTGTTTCGCCACAAGGTCCTCCCCGCTTTGGCAGCGAGGCGTCGTGGGCATCAGCGGCATCAAATCGACCTTCCCATCGAGACATCTGCTTCGTGCTTCTCGGTTCAAACAGATAAAAGACAGAAAAACCAAACCTGATATAATAATCAACGCTAAGGTGACGTCACAATCCCTATACACACGTTACAACACAGGCAACGCTACAAGGCTATACTCAGCACCAAGACAAAAAAGTATGTCTATGACTAAGTGTGTCTATGCAAACACAAAGTGTCAGCTAACAACACTAGGCTGCTTAAACACATTCTTTTTTACAGCCAAGAAAATCTCATACGACGGCAACCACTGCAGATCCCTGGCAACGATGGGTATGTTAGAAAAAGTAAAGTTCATGTGACGGTACAACACACACACACACACACACACACACACAATAACGCCGGGGTTTTAGGTGCACAATCCGACCCCGAAACGGTCATTTGGCGCGTTAGAGGGCACATTGCTAACACAAGCTGCTGCTGCTGCGAAAAATAACACGAGAAGATCAGAGGAAGAAAACGATCTGGCAATTAAGCCTTCCTCGTTCTTTTCGGTTGTGTGGTGTGTGGGGTGTGTGTGTGTGTGTGTGTGTGTGTGTGTGTGTGTGTGTGTGTTGTGTGTGTGGTGTGTGTGTGTGTGTGTGTTTGGTGTGTGTGTGTGTGGTGGTGTGTGTGTGTGTGTGTGGTGGTGTGTGTGTGTGTGTGTGTGTGTGGGGTGTGTGTGTGTGTTGTGTGTGTGGTGTGTGTGTGTGTGTGTGGTGTGTGTTGTGTGTTTTGTGTGTTGTGGTGTGTGTGTGTGTGTGTGTGTGTGTGTGTGTGTGTGGTGTGTGGGGTGTTGTTTTGTGTGTGTGTGTTGTTTGTGTTTGTTGTGTTTGTGTGTGTGTGTGTGTTTGTTGTGTGTGTGTGTGCTGTGTGGGGTGGTGTGGGTGTGTGTTGTGTGGTGTGTGTTTTGTGTGTGTGGGGTGGGGTGGTGGTGTGTGTGGTGTGTGTGTGGGTGTGTGTGTGTGTGTGGTTGGTGTGTGTGTGTGGTGTGATGGTGTGTGGTGTGTGGGGTGTGTGTGTGGGGGAGACATAGAGAGAGAGAGAGAGAGGAGAAGGGAGAGAGAGGAAAGGAGAAGAGAGATGAGAGAGAGGAGGAGATGGGAGATGAGAGAGAGAGATGGCGGAGTGAGAGAGGAAGAGAAAAGAAAAAAAAAAAAGAGGGAAAGAGATAACACAAAAAAATGATATGAAAAGAAATACCAAAAACACACACACATACACCACACCCCACATACTATCACACACACAAACTTCCCTTTCCTATTCTCAGCTATCTTCCCAAATCACAGTGGGTGGAACTTAATTTTGTCGGGCCCGCGCGGGGGAAGATCAGGGGAAGAAGAGGAAGAGGAGGAGGAATACAAAGGAATACAAAGGAAACACAAACAGCAAAAAGACCATTAGGTGCTTACATGGCTGTTTGATTTAACAACACTACACTAGCTAGATAATAAGAGGGAAAGGATTGGGAAAGAAGAAGGCTCTTCCCCACCCACCCACCCGGAGTAGGAGTAGGAGGATTACAAAGGATTACAAAGGAAACACAAACAGCCACAGACCATTAGGTCCTTACATGGCTGTTTGATTTAACTACACTACACTAACTAGATAATAAGAGAGAAAGGATAGGAAAGTAGAAGGCTCCTCCCCACCCACCCATCCCTCCAGCCGAAGCTGGCCGGAAATGAAGTGATACCATGGAGTATAGAAAAACTGCATGGAATTTGTAAGGAAAGTTGAAAGCTGTAATCTATGCCTAACTACTATTATGTTTGTGGGGGTAGGTTTAGTGCTTGATAGTAGGGTCATGTTATGTGTGTTTTGTAATGGTGGGAAACACAGTGTGGAGGTTTAAAGGGTGGTGAGGCAGCCTTGCCTGACGCTTTCTTGGGAGCAGGCGCAGTCAATCAGGCCCCAGCTCCGTTCAATCCACTGCGGATTGTGTACTTTCCATGTAGGACGCCGTACACTATTAATGCCCCCTGCAGCAGTGACCCCTGGTACCTTAAATCCCGATGGTGTTCACTAACTGTCAGGACCCTTGTGATCACAAACCCGTCACAGGTCGAGAGTAGTAGTGGTAACCGTTAACTCGGGGCTATCTGTGTGTGTCATGAGGTCATACTAATTAGTGTTGGTGTAGGCTCAGTGTGGAAGTTCAAGGGTGGTGCAGCAGCCTTCCCTGGCGCTTTCTTGGGAGGCAGCAGTCAATCAGGTCCCAGCTCCGTTCAATCCACTGCGGTAGTGCACTTTCCAAGTAGGACGCCGTACACTTTAATGCCCCTGCAGCAGTGACCCCTGGTACATAAATCCCGATGGGGGTCACTAACTGTCAGGGCCCTTACTGAACCACAACAGTCACAGGTCAAAAGTTGTAGTAGTGACCGTTAACTCTGGGCTGTCTGAGACGTGTGGGAGGGGTTGTGTAGACGCGACTCGCAATCGTTTCACGCAATGAGAGTAAGCGTCAGAAGCCCGCGAGATAGATTTATTATTCCGAGCGAAGCGAGGAGGAGGAAGAGGAGGAGGAGGAGGAGGAGGAGGAGGAGGAGGAGGAGGAGGAGGAGGAGGAGGAGGAGGAGGAGGAGAAGGAGGAGGAGGAGGAGGAGAGGAGGAGGAGGAGGAGGAGGAGGAGGAGGAGGGGAAGCTAGCGAGACAAAAGGAAGAGGAAACGAAGAAGTCAATAAAGGGGACGGAATAAGAAAAGATGTCAGGGAGAAACAAGAATAACTAGGGGGGGCACTCAGTAGAGCGCATACCTCCGCCGCATATAAAAAAGTAAAAAAAAAAAAAAAATAAGTAAAAAAAAAAAAGATTTTTTTAATATATATATATATATATATATATATATATATATATATATATATATATATATATAATATATATATATAATATATATATATATTATATATATATATATATATATATAATATATATATATATATATATATATATATAATATATATATATATATATATATATATATATATATATATATATGCACTCAGTATGAGCGCATACCTCCTGCCGAATATTTCATCAATTGGTTGCCATGGCCACAGTTGCCAATAGATATCATCCAAAATTAAATCAGTTCTTCTTATACCAAAATAGACTTGGTATACCGAGTCTGGTCCAAATCTATTCGTAACTTTTCGAGAAATCCTGTACACTAACAAACAGACAGACAGACAGACAGAACAGACAGATGGGTGAAAACATAACCCCTCCAACTTCGTTGGCGGAGGTAAATATGAAAGAAACTGAAAGACTTAATGAAATAAAATCAATAAAACAAGATAATGAAAGGGAAAGTAGAGGGTTTAATAATGGAAAGAATACAAGCCAAAGTAGAAAGACATTAAATATGAGAGAATGAATCCGGGGAGATAATAGAGAAAAAAGCACCAAATACAATAGGAAAATGGAAGAAAAACAGAAGAGCGAAGGAGAAAGGACGAAGCGAGAATAGCATGACAAGCAAGAGGTTAAGATTTAAAATGTTGGGGAAAAAAGGAGGTAGTTTTAAATATATGGAATTCTAAATAAGGTGCAAGCAAGAAAAAAAACCCAACTTAAAAAAGCGCATTATAAGGGAAACATGAAAAAGGTCGCTGTTTACTATGTATATTACTAGAACTGTAGCGTACATGTACCATGCGAGGGAAAGACTATCACACAAGATGGCTGGACGCAACGCTGTGAAGCTGTTATCTGAAACTCCCATTGGCTTGGGTATTACCTATATAATGTACTCGTATACGCTCGTCTCCTTCAGCTGGTGATTAGCTAAATCCATTTGTCATCCAGCAGGGTCTATTTCTGATAGTCAAGTGTTTTCTTACCAAGGGAACATGCTTTTCTTAAAGTGAATAGAGTATATTTCCGTATAAATGACAGTTTCTACGTTATTACCATTTAGTAGATTATACCAATTTACTTCATGTAATAGCCCGCTGATCTTCGTGCAATATACCTAATTGTCATTGGGGACTAATATTTGATTTTATGTTCTGTCTACGTTGCATTTAATGCCATATCTGATTATTCTGTGATCACTGTTTCCCAATTCATGTCGCAATAATCAATGAGACTATCGTCAGTTGTGAAAACTTAACTTAACGTACTGCTTTCTCCAAATAATTCTTTCGAAGATTTGTGGTGAGTCGCTGTCCATTTAATTTTAAACCATTGTTTCTCATTGTCACCTCAGGAGGAGGAGGAGGAGGAGGAGGAGGAGGAGGAGGAGGGAGGAGGAGGAGGAGGAGGAGGAGAGGGAAGAGGAGGAGGAGATTGAGGAGGAAAGGTAAGGGTAAGTGGTGTGAAAAAATATAATAAGTTTTCCGGAAGAATGATTTCCTGCGAAAAGCTTCATGTGTGTGTGTGTGTGTGTGCGTGTGTGTGTGTGTATGTGTGTGTGTGTGTGTGTGTTGTGGTGTGTGCGTGTGTGTGTGTGTGTTGTGTGTGTGTGTGTGTGGTGTGTGTGTGTGTGTGTGTGTGTGTGTATGTGTGTGTGTGTGTGTGTGTGTGTGTGTGTGTGTGTGTGTGTGTGTGTGTGTGTCCGTGTGTCGTGTGGGTGTGTGTGTGTGTGTGTGTGTGTGTGTGTGTGTGTGTGTGAAAATGTTTAGTTTTCGCCACACGTATCATTTTGGAAAACAACTCGAAGAAGGAGAAGAGGTGAACGATTTTTTTGGTCGACGTGTTGTCGTTCGTCTCGTCTCGTCTCGTCCTTCCCACTTTCCTAACTATTCTTTTGGCCGCGTCTGTTTGTGTCCTTGGGTTTGAAGGCGATGGCGACAGGTGGGGAGGAACAACACACACCCCAAAACAAACCCAAAAGCCAAGCCAGTGCATTTTTTCAGCTTTCAAAATATTACTATAGAAGGGGTTGCCGGTTTTGTCTGTCTGTCGTTGTCTGTCTGTCTGGTCTGTTTTTGGTTTGGGTAGCGAAACTGTAAATTCAATTTGAGGGAGAGTAGGCTCAAAATTCGCAAATAAATCTTTAGGTGCTAAGCGGCTTCGCCCCATGTCGATGAATCTTTTTGAAGGGTTTTTTTTTTGCCTAAAAACACTTTTAAGCGTTAATTATATTACTGGAAGAAACTCTGCGGGTTGGTAACGTCTTGCCACATTTCACTAACTCCGTAGATCATGGACTTACCGTTTGTGTGCGTGTTTTGAGTTTGTAGTGGGCGTGTGCGCGTGGGGTGTGTGTGTGTGTGTATGTGTGTGTGTGTGTGTGTGTGGCATGTGTGTGTGTGCATGTGGGTGTGTGTGCATGTGTGTGTGTGCGTGTGTGTGCGTGTTGCTGTGTGTTAGTGTGTGTGTGTGTGTTGTGTTTGCATGACGGGCCCGTGGGGCTGGGGTGAGGCAGGCTTTGGGCTGGGGTGAAGGGGGCCCGTGGGGCGGGTGGAGGGGGGCTGAGGGATTTTGGGGCTGGGGTGAGACGGGGCCGGGGGGTCGGGTGAGGCAGGGTGGGCTGGGGCGGGGGGCTGTGTAAGGAGGTGTGGGGCTGGGGTGAAGGAGGCGTGGGGCTGGGGTGGAAGGAGGCGTGGGGCTGGGGTGAGACAGGCGTGGGGCTGGTGGTGAGGCAGGCGTGGGGCTGGGGTGAGGCAGGCGTGGGGCTGGGGTTTGAGGCAGGCTACGGTGGTGGTAGGTGGTCTACCCCGAGGCACTTTGACCAGTGACCAACGACAGCAACAAACGCGATTGTAGTTTGCACTCACATTTTTGTCTAATATATACTACTACTACAACTTTAAATTTACATGGGTCCGAAGGGCCCAAAAGCACTTGTCTAATATCTAATATACTATAGGAGTACCCGGGTTTTTGTCTGTCTGTCTGTCTGTCTGTCTGTCTGTTTTGGAAGCCGAAACTGAAAATTTTAAATTTTGATGAGAGTAGGCTCAAAAAATTGCAAATAAAATAAATAGATGGTAAGCGACTTGGTCCCATGTCGATTGAATATTTTGAAGGGGAGTTTTGGGCTAAACCCCACTTTCAACGATTAGATTACATGAAAAAAACTCTGCGGAAAACATCTTGCCGTATTTAAACTAATTCCATAGACTCATGTACTTTGTCGATGTGTGTGTGAGTGTGTGTGTGGTGTGTGTGTGTGTGTGTGTGTGTGTGTGTTGTGTGTGTGTTGTGTTTTGTGTTGTGTGTTGTGTGTCTGCATGTGTGTGTGGTGCGTGCGTGCATGCGTGCATGCGTGCGTGAAATGCGTGTGTGTGTGCGTGGGGTGTGCGTGTGTGGGTGTGGGGTGTGAGGTGCCTGCAGGACAGGCGTGGGGTTGGGGTGAGGCAGGCGTGGGGCTGGGGTGGGCAGGCGTGGGGCTGGGGTGAGGCAGGCGTGGGGCTGGGGTGGGGAGGGGGCAAGCGTGGGCTGGGGTGAGCATGGGATGAGACGGGCGTGGGACAGGGGCGAGGCAGGCGTGTGGCTGGGGTCGAGACAGGCGTGGGGGCGGGAAAATGAGACAGGCGTGAGGCTGGGGTGAGGCAGGGCGGGACTGGGGTGAGGCAGGCGTGGGGCTTGGGTGAGCAGGGTGGGCTGGGTGGGGCAGGCGTGGGGTGGGTGGGGGGTGGGGCTGGGTTGGTGGGCTACGGTTGGTGGTAGGTGGTCTACCCTGAGGCACTTTGCCCAGTGACCAACGACAACAAAAAACACGTTTGGAGTTTGCACTCAAAATTGTTGCTTAATATATACTATTACTACAAACATCAATAATGGGGTCCGAAGGGCCCACAAGCACTTGTCACAAACACATGAGCGCTGCAAACTGATACATTAAGGTAACCGAAGAGGAAACAACGCCAAACAAGTTTATGTTGACTGAATCTTTTACTTAAGACTGAAAAATATAAAGTGTTTGGAAATGACGCTAAATATGTGGAGTCGATGCGTGGGCATGAAATCAAAGACATGAAATTACTAATGAAAATCAATTAGTGTTTTTTTAACCTGTTCGGATTCCTTCTCAGCTGTTTGGTTGAGATCAAAGCGCGGTATCCTCCCTCAGGAATGCATGCCGGGTGTTCGCTCGAGCCGTCAGCCGCCCCGCCTCTCCCTAAAGACTCAAACTCGCCGACAGAAAACATTGATTTTTTTTTCTCTCGGCTGTAGGCGGCGGTAACGGAGGGAACATATGAACATAAGAACAAAAGAAAACAAGGAAGCTACAAGAGGCTGTGAGACCTACCACGTGGTAGTTCCTGTTACTTAAAAACTACCTACATCCACCTTCCCATCCTCATCCATGAAATTGTCCACCCTTTCCCTTTTAAAAGTCCCAACACTTGGGACACTTTAAACCCCTTTTGGGACGCCCTCCCCCCCAAAAATGTAACTCACTAACGAGGGACGTTGGTAGCCACTTCCATGCACTTATCAGGTCTGGCCTCGTTGGCGCCTCTTTACTCGCACATTTCAATTTGATATTTAACGAACGAGGTATTTTTTGTTTTGTTTCCCAAACGTTTTCATCTTAACCTTCTTGCTTGTAATGTTATTCTCGCTTTTTCCTTTCTTCTTCGTTTTTCTATTTTCTTCCAGTTTCCTTTTAGTTTTGGTCCTTTTTTTTACTCTCTATATCTCTTTTTACCCCAACTTATATTTCACATCGCGGCTCATGACTTCTCCGTTTTGAAGAGAATGCAGAGGTGTTTACAAAATGATGGGTGGGTGACTCCTCTCTCAGTTGATCTTTGTTTTGTTGGGTCTAAATGTCACGGTTTGTGTTGCCTGTCTGTGTCCTCACTCTCAGGGTGATGATTTGTACCACCTAACCCAGTGGTTCTAAAACTGGGGGCCCATGGCAAGAATTTAAGGGGGCCATGGTGGGCTGTTGCAAATTATACATTTCAAAAATAATGTTAGGAATCTGAATTAAAAAAAAAAAACTTGCATCACTGTCCTGGCAAAGAAAATTTTTTTGTTTTAATAATTAATTGATTTAAACATTAAGTTGACAATAAAATTTTGTTACATAATATTTTTACGAATGTTTGTGTACGTGTGTATGTATGTAAGTGTGCGAAATTGTAATTGTTTGTGCAGTGTAGGTGTGATAGAAAACGCGGAGGAGAACGAACCCCGTATGAGACGGGTGAGAGACACGGGGGTGAGTGAGGGTGAGTCACCGGGAGACAGAGGGAGAGAGGCGATGGGAAAGATTCAGTGTGGGGGCCCGGGGATATCATCACGTAAACATGTGGGATAATTGATTCTGAACCATATACTGTGTTACTTTTTGTTCGACAATTATAAATGCGGTCGCTGTTTTTTGTGTGTGAAATATTTCTTATTTTTTGTTCATTTTTTTTAAAGCTCATTCCCTACTTAGGTATTCCTGCTTTTTTTTTTGTGATAATATTGATCGTGAATCGCTATTCTTCTTATTATTTCAATTGGGGCAGTGCTTGTCAAAGGAGGCCGGGGTTTTTGCTGTAGAAAGTACATTTCAGCTTGCTAGCTTGAGTGTGAATGTTTTTCATCTTTACTCTCTCTGTGTGTATGTTTGTGTATGACTGTGTGTGGTGCTTAATTTGTGAGTCCATGGATGTGTATGTATGTGGATATTTGTGTGTTTGTCATTTTTCACTTGTCCTATTTATCTGTCCTTCATTATATTCTTTTGTCTTTTCACTTAATGTTTGTTCTGATGTTCTGTCTTCTTTATTTTCCGTAGATTTGCGATGGATACTAGTGTTAGTAAGAAGCGGAAGTACAGGGGAAGAGTACATTAACTACGGATTTACATCAATCCTCGCTGATGGCCCTCGAGAAAACCTCAGTGTGTACTGTGCTTCAAAGGTGCTGGGAACGATTCTATGAGGCCTAGTAAGTTGAAGCATCATTTGCGACCATCCAACCACAGTATGCTGAGGGAAAGACCCCCATTTCTTCAGGCGCCACGAAAGTAGTTTGGGAAAACAGAAACTGGATGCGACTGGTGCTTTCCAACAACAGACCTCAAGTGTAGTTGAGGCATATACGAGGTTTGCCCTCGAAATAGCCCAAGCAAAAGAAGCCCCCCCACAAATTGGTGAAAAAATTAATCAAGTCATGTACTTTAAAGATGGTCAAGCGTGTTCTTGGAGATGCAAAGTGAACGTAAAATTCAAACAAATTTCCTTGTCAAACGACACAGTGAAGCGGAGAATTAATGAAATGTCAGATAAAAAAAAAGAAAAAGGAATCAGGAGATAAAATCGTTTTCCAACTGGTATGTTTGCAATACAAACTGGATGAGTCAACGGATGTGAGTTCTTGTGCACAGCTACTCGTGTTTTTTAGGTATGTTTCTTGTGTGATATCAAGGAAGAATATCTGTTATAACACAGCTGGGGACCACCACAAAAAGCTAAAGATGTGATGGGAAAAGCTATCTCTTTCTTCAAAGCTAACAGGATCCCCTGGGAAAATTTTTTGTGGAGGGCTGTACAGACGGGGCTCCAGCAAAGTGGGTCAAAATCAGGGTTCCAGAAGCGTGTCAAGGAAGTAGCCCCCGAATGCCAAGGGGGTTCATTGTATGATCCACCCTTTTGCACTGGCGTCGAAAACCCTCCCTGATGGGAAATTTGCAAGATCCTGGAGGCAGTGGTTCAAATGCGTCAACTTTGTAAAAGCTGGAGCTCTGAACTCTCGCCTTTTCCAGAACCTTTGTAAGAGACATGGATTCGGAGCATGAAGCTCTCCTCTTTTACTCCAAAGTGCGCTGGCTTTCCAAGGGCAATGTTGTGAATCGCGTGTTTTTAACTTTGGGGGGAGCTTAAATTGTTCCTGGAAATTGCAAGGGAAAGATGATCGTTGAGTCACTTCAATGAGGTTTTGTGGGAGCCACGTCTTTGCATATTTAGCAGAATATTTGAGCAGCTAAATAGGTTGAATCTGAAGCTACAGGGCAAGGAAAGAAATGTGTTTCACCTGATGGATTGTCTTCGTGGATTTCTTGCCAACTCCAGAATTGGCAAAGGAAAGTCGGTGCGGGAATGTTGCCATGTTTGAAAACCTTTCAGCTGTCCTTGAACGAGAATGAAGAAAATAGTCTGCTGACCCATTACTTAAAACTTTAAATCACTCAACATCTGAGACGCTTGGAAATGAACTTAATAGGTACTTCCCAGATTCGAGGAGGAAGAAGGGAAGTTGGTAATGAATCCATTCTCTGGCACTCTGATATTACTACCATTCCAGTGATGTTCAGGACGAGTTCCTTGATCTCAAACATGATTCTGCTGCCAAATATCTCTATGAAAAAAAAATCTCTGAATGTATTCTGGTGTTCAATGCATCAGTCATATCCAAAAGTCAGTGAGATTGCACTTCGACTACTCTTTTCCTTTTTCAACTACCTATTTATGTGAGTCTGGTTCTTCCACTCTTCTACAATCAAGAATAAGAAACCGGAACCGATTGGATGTGGACCCCGACATTGAGATGTGCATTGTCAGTGACACAAAACCCCGGATTCGTCAAACTGATGAAAAGAAAAAAATATCAGCCTTCCCACTGTGATGTGTGATAAAAAAAGCAGAGATTAAATTTAACTTTTCCCAACCAGATTCAAATTTGCTAGTGTCCGCTAGTCTTTTGTAGGCAAGTGATGTAAGTTAAGCATATCACAGAAATCTATCATATATAAGATAATTATGACTGTAAACTTTGTAATAAAGCAAGGGTGTTCTCTTCATCAACATTTTTTTTTTTTTTTTTTTTTACCTATTTTGGCGGGGTGGGATTTGGGAGAAAAATGAAGGGGAGCCACACGAATGTTGAGAATTCATGAAGGGGGGAATGGAGTGAAAAAGGTTGAGAACCACTGACCTAACCCAACCCCCCAGCACAACATAACATAACACGTAATTTTGCATCCAGGTTTTATATATATTTTTTATATCCCGTACCACGCAAATGAATATTATTTTATGAACTAATATTCCTTACATGCAATGCCAGCACAGAAAATTTTGAATATACGTAACGTACAAATATTGCTTCTTTATCATTATTATTATTATCGATGATATATTTTTTATCATTACTATAACTATCATTATCATCAAAATCAGTATAGTTACTGCCTCTAGCATAATTACTATATTACATACTATACTACATTATTCTTATTATTCTTATTAGCACTACAATAAATAATTATAGTCAACACAAGAACTATTTTTTTAACGTATACTGAAGGTTAATTTGTCATCGTTCAGCTTTTGTGTCGTGGTGGTGGCGTTGGTGGTGGTGGTGGTGGTGGCGTCGGTGGTGGTGTTGGTGGTGGTGGTGGTGGACAAAGGAAACTAATTTTTTCAAGTATTCACTTTTTGATGACACTGGTTAATTGTCCATTAGCCTATGAGGGCGTCGCCCCGCGGGAGGGAGGCAACGAAAGGCTTTATGCTGGGAGTGAAGGATTTTTAGCATAGCGTCAATGTGTGTGTGTGTGTGTGTGTGTGTGTGTGTGTGTGTGTGTGTGTGTTTATTCACCTAGTTGTATTCACCTAGTTGTATTTTACAGGGCCTGAGCTACACTCGTATGGCCCCGTCTCCATATCTTCTTTTTTTTATCATTCATCCTGAAGTGTTTAGTGTTGGCCGAAGCCACCACCCCGGGAGGCGGGTCACAAACCCCCGGCTAACACCCGGTACCCATTCACTGCTGGGTGGACAGGGGTTTGGGTTTTTTTAAGGAAACAGCCCATCTATTTCCACTCCGCCCGACAATTGAACCCGGGACTTCTCGGTTGTGAACCGAGCGTTCTACCACTACACTACGGAGTGCCCTGTATAGAGTGTGGAGTACGGATTGGAGTGTGTGTGTGTGTGTGTGTGGTTTTGTGTGTGTGGTGTGTGTGTGTGTGACTGTGTGTGTGTGAGGGGCGGGGGATTTGGGGAGAGAGGAGAGAGAGAGAGAGAGGAGAGAGAGAGAGCAGAAGAGAGATTGAGAGAGAGAGAGAGAGAGGAGAGAGAGAGAGAGACGAAGATCAGAGAGAGAGAGCAGAGAAAAAAAAAAAGCAGCCCCCACCATCAACAACAATGTCATCATTATCACCGTATTGACGAGGATCTTCCGTCATCACCACCACCGCCTTAACCCTAACCAACACACACACACACACACACACGGCCATCTCACCATGGAAAACTTAGGCCGTCAATATCTACGTATTGTGGTGTTGCTCTAAGTATCTTACGTTTTATTTTCTTCTAATGTACCAGAGATTGTAATTACATGTATATTATTCGTGGCGTCAGTATTGAGTAGAGTGCACTTAGAAAAAAAAGGTCTGTCATATTTTTAGCCTAATCCGTGTGTGGGCAGCAAATGTACAGACCATCACTCAGTATCTGTGACAGGTTTGGTTATAATGTATTTCATTAGATTACCCCGCCACAACACGCTGCGGCGGTAGTGTGTGATTACCAATAATATAATAAGCGCGTGTGAAGGAAAAGTTCATTACTGTCAACCTCATAAACTAATAGTGATATAGTTCCTGATTACAGCTAGCCCAGTGATTATATACAGCATGATTTGTTTCTAAAACCTTCCTGCGGGCGTGGCAGCGGATTGGGCGTGCTATGGAATGGGAATGGGAGTGGAATGAAAGAATTTAGTTGTCGAAAATGCATTATTTCGGGATGAAAAATGAAAATAAAAAAAATTTTTTTTAAAAATAAAAA
>JACEEZ010012311.1:0-18622 GCA_016584305.1 Chionoecetes opilio | reverse complement strand
AGATAAGATTATAGACGACAATAGAAGAAGATGATAGACAGAATAGACATATAGATAGACAGATAGATAGATGGATAGACAGACAGACAGACAGCAGACAGATAGACAAATAGATAGATAGACAACGACAGATAGATAGCTGATACACTTTCCGACGCGCCTTTTCAAGTTTGTTCTCTAATATATTATCATTGTTACTTTTGTGTGTGTTTCAGTGTCAGTTGGAGGCGGGCGTGACGAGATAGATCGATAGATAGATAGTACTTAGATAGACAGATAGATAGATATATAGATAGATAGATAAACAGACAGACAGGCAGACAGATAATACACTTTTCTACTGCACCTGTAATAACTTTGCTCTCTAATATTTTAATCATTGTCTTGTGTGTGTGTTTTCAGGTGTCAGTTGGAGGGCGGGCGTGAGAGGTGCGAGTGCGAATCAGGGTGGGCGGGCGGCGACTGTTCCACGCCCACCACACCCACTGCCTTCCATGTGCACAGCTTTGTTCGCCTGGGGATGGATTCAGCAAACCATTTACGAGGTAAAACTCTGGTAAATTTCCTCGTACCTCCCTTCACATGGCACGACCCTATTCAGCAAACACTTACGATATTGCAAGTATCCTCGTAACCTACGAGTGGTCCCTGTGTCTAGTAGCGTCTTACCAGAAGATTTACCAGACATATTAGCGGGAAGGAACACCGTCTCCTGTAGCTGATTTCATCATCTAGCTACTTATAAGGTAAGTTCTGATAGTGAATACTAATTTGTGATCATTTATATTGTTGCAAGAGTAGGGACATGTATACTAATAACCGAAATAAGTGCAACAGCCCGTGCAATGGACACTATAAGTTACCCTGTGATTGTGTCCTTGGCGGCGATATTGTGTCGTCATTTTAAGCACTGTCTTGATGTTCCACACTGCCACAGTTCATATGGTCGTGTGTGGTGGGGCTGGCAACATGTGGCAGGCAGGTGTGGTGTGTGGTGTGGTGGGGCTGACAACATGGCTCAGGCCTAAGGTGTGGTGGCTGGTGGGGCTGGCAACATGTGTCAGGCAGTAAGCATCGTCATTACACATCCTGTCCAGTGTATATATATAAAATATGATAAAACAACAACCCACAGCACCGAAAGTGCAGCGCGTTACCGCCGTAAGAGTCTCCAATATCGCCTGTGTTAATCTCGCATCACAATTCACCTCCTGTGATTTATGTGTTAACCCTATTTCAGGTCAGGAGTCATGGGTCAGGGTCACTAATCCCACGGTCCCACCACGTCTATCCACTCCTGCCCATCGCTACGTACATCTCTCCAGTACGTATTCCCGTAGGTGTTTTTTGTTTGTTGGTTAATCTGTTAATGGGCCCCAGACATAACTACGTCACGGTTTGTTTACATCGGTGCATTGTGGGGATAAGGCGGGGTCGCCGCGGGTGGACCTACGAAGGGAAAACTACGGCGATGGAAGAATTTCGAGTTATTTTGCGCGAAATTGATATTCCAGGTGCTATGTTACTGTGCTCTGTTCTCGCTGACAACACTATAGAGAAGACCTGAGGTAATGGCTGATGTGCAGAGGCTTCTAAACCAAGAAAACAGAGTCATAACAGAGCCTCTGCAAAAGGTAAGCAACTGGTAGGTAAGTAATGTGTCCCTACCACTTGCTTACTTCTTAATGAGACTCTGCTCTGACTGTTTTCCTGGTTTAGAAGCCTTCGCACATCAACCATCACCTCAGGTCTTCTCTATGTTGTCAGCGAGCACGGAAATATAGCACCTGGAATATCAATTTCGCCCAAAACAACTCGAATTTTTTTCATCGTCGTAATCTTCTCTTTGTAGGCTGTACATATTCATGGTTATGATAGTATTAAAATACCTTATTAATTGAGTCCCTTTTGTTGTCTTTTCTCATAATAAGTAGTGTTACATCATGGTTTAAGTGTTACTTGACGAGCCAATGAATACTCTTGAGTCTATACCAACATCACCAACCTTTGCTTTGATTTATCTTATTTCTCCATCCATAAACAAGTTGCATAACCACGGTGACATTACCCATCCTTGCCTCATGGTACCTGCATGGTACTGTCGTCTACCGATATTTTTGTCCCTACACAAATCGGGAAAACTCCCCGACAGTAATGGTTAGGTTGGTATCCGGTCATTTCGCCCACATGCCATTTCGCCACACCATAGAGTCATTTCGCCCACAGGTCATTTCGCCCACAGGTCATTTCGCCCACACTATGGAGTCATTTCGCCCACACTATGGAGTCATTTCGCCCACACTATGGAGTCTATAGGAGCTAGGAGGTTAGGTTATATTTGTTTAGTGTGTCGAGAACCCCCAACCCCCCCGCTAGGAGGTTAGGTTAGATTTGTTTAGGTTAGGTTAGGGTAGGTTAGATTTGGGTAGTTTAGGTTAGATTTGGTTAGGTTAGATTAAATTTGGTTAGGTTAGGATAGGTTAGATTTGGTTAGGTTAGGTTAGCTTAGGTTAGATTTGGTTAGGTTAGGTTATCGGTGGGTCAAGTCCCCTGCTAGGATAGGTTTAATTTTGGTTAGGTTAGTTTATTTTGGTTAGGCAATTTTCTTCATTTCGCCCAAGACATTTCGTCCACATGTAAGTCAATTCGCCCACATATAAGAGTCATTCGCCCACTCTAAAGTCATTCGCCAACAGGATCCATGTCACGGAGTCATGTAACTATATCTTCCTCTGGCAGAAATGGAATGAACCACCAGTAACCTTGGGCGAAATGACGGTAAATTTTTAGTGTTTGCCCACACTCTCCCACTTCCCCCAAACAAGTTTGGGAACCTGTGGGAATGCGGGGTTTTCGGGTGGGGAACAAATTATGCGTCGGAAACACGTAATTAAAGAGTTGTGTAGGGGGGGTAAAATTCCCTAGATCTAGGGTAATTTCCTTATATCTAGAGAAAATTGCCTAACCAAAATAAACCTAACCTAACCAAAATTAACCTACCCTAGCAGGGGGCTTGACCCACCGATAACCTAACCTAACCTAACCAAATCTAACCTATCCTAACCTAACCAAATCTAATCTAACCTAACCTAACCTAACCAAATCTAATAGGTTAGATAGGTTAGATTTGGTTATGTTAGGTTAGCTTAGGTTAGATTTGGTTAGGTTAGGTTATCGGTGGGTCAAGCCCCCTGCTAGGGTAGGTTAATTTTGGTTAGGTTGGGTTTATTTTGGTTAGGCAATTTTCTCTAGATATAAGGAAATTACCCTAGATCTAGGAAATGTTATCCCCCCCCCTACACAACTCTTTAATTACGTGTTTCCGACGCATAATTTGTTCCCCACCCGAAAACCCCGCATTCCCACAGGTCCCCAAGCTTGTTTGGGGGAAGTGGGAGAGTATGGGCAAACACTAGAAATTTAGTCATTTCGCCCAAGGTTACTGGTGGTTCATTCCATTTCTGCCAGAGGAAGATATAGTTACATGTCTCCGTGACATGGATCGTGTGAGCGAATTGACTTTAGAGTGGGCGAATTGACTCTTATATGTGGGCGAATTGACTTACATGTGGACAAAATGTCTTGTGGGCGAAATGACGAAAATTGCCTAGCCAAAATAAACCTAACCTAACCAAAATTAACCTACCCTAGCAGGGGGCTTGACCCACCGATATGCTAACTTAACCAAATCTAACCTAAGCTAACCTAACCTAACCAAATCTAACCTATCCTAACCTAACCAAATCTAATCTAAACTAACCTAACCAAATCTAGCCTAAACTACCCAAATCTAACCTACCCTAACCTAACCTCCTAGCGGGGGGTTGGGGGTTCTCGACAAACTAAACAAATATAACCTAACCTCCTAGCTCCTATAGACTCCATAGTGTGGGCTAAATGACTCCGTAGTGTGGGCGAAATGACCTGTGGGCGAAATGACTCTATGGTGTGGCGAAATGTCATGTGGGCGAAATGACCGGATACCAACCTAACCATTACTGTCGGCAAGTTTTCCCGATTTGTGTAGGGACAAAAATATCGGTAGACGACAGTACCATGCGGCAAGGATGGGTAATGTCACCGTGGTTATGCATATTGTTTATGGATGGAGTAATAAGATAAATCAAAGCAAAGGTTGGTGATGTTGGTAGACTCAAGAGTATTCATTGGCTCGTCAAGTAACACTTAAACCATGATGTAGCACTACTTATTATGAGGAAAGACAACAAAAGGAACTCAATTAATAAGGTATTTTAATACTATCATAACCATTAATATGTACAGCTACAAAGAGAAGACTACGACGATGAAAAAATTCGAGTTGTTTTGGGCAAAATTGTATATTCCAGGTGCTATATTTCCGTGCTCGCTGACACATAGAGAAGGCCTGAGGTGATGGTTGATGTGTGAAGGCTTCTAAACCAGGAAAACAGTCACAGCAGAGTCTCATTAAGAAGTAAGCAAGTGGTAGGGACACATTACGTACCTACCAGTTGCTTACCTTTTGACGAGGCTCTGTTATGACTCTGTTTTCTTGGTTTAGAAGCCTCTGCACATCAGCCATTACCTCAGGTCTTCTCTATAGTGTTGTCAGCGAGAACAGAGCACAGTAATATAGCACCTGGAATATCAATTTCGCGCAAAATAACTCGAAATTCTTCCATCGCCGTAGTTTTTCCCTTCGTAGGTCCACCCGCAGCGACCCCGCCTTATCCCCACAATGCACCGATGTAAACAAACCGTGACGTAGTTATGGGTAGGGTCCATTACCTCACCAAGTAACTAAAGGTACCACACAAGTACCACTTAAAGAGATCCATAGGTTGCATGATTAACTACGTCCTTCAAGACTCTTTTAAGATAGGCAGCCGGGTACCTGGAACTGTCGCCGACCGGAACACTCGCCGCCGTCGTTGAGTGTTCCAATTCTTGATATTACAGGACCCAATATATGCATTTAATCAGGTTTTACCCGTGTTTCTGCATCCAGGGATGAAATACCAGCAATAGCTTGATCATTTAGGTTAAGATAGGTGCCAATGTCCAGGTTAGGTTAGATTAACCACGTCGGCGAGAGTATAAACCGGCAGCCGAGGAATGGACACTGGTCAGAGAAAGGGAAGCCTGTGACACTATAAATAGTTTTAAAAGGCAGGGAACTGAAGGGATTTGTAAGAAGTGTGAGGGGAAGGATTAGTTACAGCTATTAGAAAAAGGTAATAGGTAAGTTCTGATGGTGAATACTAATTTGTGATCATTTATGTTTTTGCAAGAGTAGGGTTATAATGGACGAGAACTTCGCGGTCGTTTTCAGAGACACCGACTAATTTTTCCTGGCCTACAATAGGTGCTTTTTCTAATGGAGATACGTAGTTTTATTTTCCGAAAACCCATTATAAATAAAAATTCATCACCGAATTTTATGCAAGGTTAAGGTTAGGTTAGGTTTCACCTATAATGTTAGGTTAGGTATACTTAGAGGTTAAGGTTAGGTTAAGTTTCATTAAAACCTATAAGGGTAGGTTAGGTTAGGTTTCATTAAAACTATAAGGTTAGGTTTGGTATGTTCTATTCAATTACTTCCCTGTTGTCTGAGACCCTGACTGACGGCCAAGTTTTAGTGCTTTATCTGATGGAGATAGTGTTTTTAATGGAAACGGCGACCATAAAATTCTGTGATGAATTTTTTTTTTTTTTTTTAAATATGGGTTTGCGGAAAACAAAACTATCTCCTTTAGAAAAAGCACCTATTGTAGGCCAGTAAAAATTAGTCGGTGTCTCTGAAAACGAAAGCGAAGTCCTCGTCCATTATTACCGGGGTCTGGGAATGGGGGTCTGGCATTTATGTCAGGAGAGTACAATAGGGAGTCTTGGTTGAAACTGCATATTTACCAATATTTATTACAAGTGGAAATACTGATGGTTATGGATAGATAAAACTTTACATTTCTTCAGTAAAAACACCAACATTACTGAGGGTAGGTGTAACTCTTGTTTATGGCTTATTATTGTGTAACACCAGCTGGGTTTTTTTTTTTGGGGGGGGGAACCTTTCTCACGTTCATTTCAATGTATATTAGAGTTAGGTAAGTTCCTCCGGTATTATTCCAGATGAACACCGAATTCACTTTGGTGTACGAAACTATTTTTTTCAGGTGAGTTTTTATGTGTTTTGGATTATTTTGCTAACCGTTTCTGTCGCAAAATACTTTTTTTCTTTTACTTAGGTAAAGGTTAAGTTAGGTATAGGTATGGTTAGGTTAGATATGGTAAGGTTACGGGTTACGTGGTTGGCTTGGGTAAACCCGAGCCAACCACGCCAATTTTGGAGCTTCAGCCCCCGCAAAATGGGCTGCAGTCGGCACCGACTGGATTGACTGGAGTAAGTCCTGTCGTGGAGATGTGAACGGGCTTTTAGGGGACCATAAACTAACCCTTTTTTTCACTTCATAATAGAAAATAACGGTAGATAATGGGTTCTCATCATCTAAAATAATAATTAATAAAGTACGTAAGTGGAGAAAGAAAAGGTAATCAACCCGGATAAATATTTTGTTTCATCAAACCAAAACATAAGATAAGATCAAGTAGGCCAGTCCATATATATATAGGCTTATATTGTTTGTTGATTATAGGTGGTGAGCAAGAGTGAGTGAGAATTTATCGGTTTTAAGAATGAATGTCTCGCCCACCAGTAACAATTAACTATAGCCGTATTAGCATTCATACGCAACCTACCTAACTTTATATAGTAGTATAATATGCAAAACCCACACTAAAATCAAATATATAGGTAGTGAATATTCTTACCATATAAATTACTTTTAACTATTTAGGTTAAATAAGCAATGTGGGAGACATCTTAGATAGGGAAGTGATAGGATAGGTGAGTGATAATTGGTAATGTAGGATATTTAATATTCAGGTTTAATAATTCGCATTCAAGCTTTTTAAATTTCCATAACCTTGGGCTTTTTTCTTATGAACTGTTCGTGCATCTAACTAAAACCTGCCATATCAAACCATACCTATTAAAAATAATAACTTTTTCAGCTATCATGGAATTCTTGTGGGCAATGGAACACAACAGGCTGCACTTGGAAAGGGTCTTCAGAGATCTTCTTGATCCTCTAGAGTCTAGATGTCAGTGACAACCACCACCTACGGTATTACCACCTACCCTGCCATGATATCCTGCAGCTCTGTGAGGAGATTGGGCCACAGCTTTCCAGACCCACCAATAGGACTGTAGCAATTCCAATCCACACTCAAGTCTTGGTTGCCCTGCACTTCTTTGCTAGTGAATCATTCCAGTGTGTTAGGTGACACTGTTGCTCTCAGTTAGATTACTTAAATTCCCCATACTCCATAATAGGTTTATGATAAAATATGGATATGGTTGATGATATATAATAGGTTTCATAATAGGACAACAAAAACAGGTTTAAAATCCAACTTAAGTAATGCATGCCTGAATCAAGTACTTATGTACTATACTCAGTGGTATTTCAAAAATATAACTTTTCTTATTTCATCCACTGCTATTCTAATAACTGCTCATCAGCTTCAACTATTTCAACTTAATTATCAGCAAGAAAATTATGTTGGTTATGTCTTGTCTTTTCCTGTTTGTAATAAAAGTGAGACTACTACAGTGTTTAAATCATCATTTTGAATTGTAATATTATTAGTATATTATAGTTGTAAAGTTGTTTGATCGAAATGTAAGCTTTTGAATTTTAGTTGTACGTACAAAGTTATTGGAAGTACTGAATCATAACTCAGCGACTCGGAGTACATAAAATTGAATTTAGAATATGCTAAATTTTTGTCGTATACCGATTCTGTATGGCCTCACAACGATCATGACCCCCCCTTAGCTGTACGGGCTCTGGGCTTGCCAAAATCATGGGCTACACAGAAAAAATTTACCTTGCACCCCACCCCACCCTCTCCTTTTCAACTTTGTGGTTACGTCACTGACAATGCCATTATGATTTCATTATATGTTAGACATTTTGAGTAATTCCCTTCCAAATATCACTTCATACACGGTGGAAGAACTATTTCCCTAAGGCCACCTGCGCATTTTTTTATCTACCCTAAATACCTCAAACCTAACAACTGTTAAAAGCTGTGGGAAAGATTCGTTACAGTGACCCTCGCCATTTTCAGACGAAACTATATTTTTCTGATAGAATATGCTGTTTTAAGAGAATCTGACCTTTGTTTTTCGTGACAATCACTAGATTTTTTTGTACCCTCTAGACCCCCCCTGTAAAAAACTAGTGATCTAGTGAAAACTAGTAAAAACTAGTGATCACTAGTTTCTTTCCGATTTCAAAGTAAGATAAAAATGAACGAGGACTGCGCGGTCATTTTCTTAGACACTGACTAGTTTTTCTTTGCCTAAAATTAGTGCTTTTTCAGATATTCTTATTTTCGGAACCCATTATTTTTTTTTTTTTTTTTGTCACCAAAACCTACGGTTACGTTTCCATTGATAACAATGTATCTCATTCAGAAAAAGCACTAAAACTTGGCCAGGAAATAATAGGCAGTGTCTCAGAAAACAGAGAAGTAACGGAATTGTACGGAAACAAGTGATTCCCGCCCCGCATTCGCCAGCCGCCGAGTGATCCGCTCTACCTAGAATATTATTATACAGAGACCCTAGCTCTGCACCGCCCTGCTGGGACCATTATTACCTTAACCGAACTGAACCTAACCTCCCCCTCGGCCCCCTGGCGGGATTATTAAACTCACCCGAACCTTAACCTAACCTAAAGGGTTAGGGGGCTATATAATGTCTACAATATGTATATAAGTTTTGAAGGTTATCCGGAAGTTGATTAAAACTGCACAGTATACTGAACAAAAAATAATACAGAAAACATAAGTAGTAACGGCGGTAGCAACCGCGCAGTTCTCGTCCATTATAACCCAATACTCTCCTGACAACTGTGGGGGGCGGGGGGGGCGCAGAACCTCCTGCTAGTTAACTAACCTAACCTGGGCATTGATCACGTAACCTAACCTCAGTGGGAGGTTTTCGCCCCTTCCCAGATCTCCCTTGAGTTATATTTAATTTTGGTAAATTTCTAGTGTTTGCCCAGACTCTCCTACTTCCCCCAAACAAGTTTGGGGACCTGTGGGAATGCGGGGTTTTCGGGAGGGGAACAAACTATGCGTCGGAAACACGTACTTTAAGAGTTGTGTAGGGGGGCTAAAATTCCCTAATCTAGGGTAATTTCCTTATATCTAGAGAAATTTGCATAACCAAAATTAACCTAATGTAGCCAAATTTAACCTAACCTAGCTGGGGGCTTGACCCACCGATAACCTAACCTAAGCTAACCTAACCAAAGCTAACCTAACCAAATCTAATCTAATCTAACCAAATTAACTTATCCTAGCCTAACCAAATCTAACCTAACCTCCTAGCGAGGGTTTGGGAGGGGGTTCTCGACACTTCAGTCATCATTCTGTGAGGATCGTCAGGTTCACACGTCTCTGGACTCAGAAGAAATCCAATACATTTTCCCTAGATCTAGGGAATTTTTTGAACACTCCTAACTCAAAAACTATGTGGTTGCAATGCATATTTGTTTTACCACAGCCAAATATCCTGCATTCCCCCAGGTCCCCAAGCCTGATTTCTGAGAGAGGGGGAGTATGGGCAAACACTAGAATAATACCTTAATTTCCGACGGCTGTTGTAGGTGTTATAATTACTCCTTCTGATAAGAACGAAACGTTCAGTAAAACCACCACCGATCGTGTATTGGTTTAAACAGCACATATAGCCGGTTTATGGAACTGTCGCCGAAACGCCAACCGAAAACTCTCGCCGACAGGGGAACACTCGCCGACGTGGAAATTTTCGGTGACAGTTCCACTGGTAAGGACCGTTCACTAACCTTACCTTGATATTGGTCAACTAGCCAACATAACCTAACCACATAACCTAACTAGAACTAGAATTGTCGCCAGAAATAGGAACACACGCCGACATGAAAAATTGGAACATCGGCCGACGTCGGCGAGAATTCCTATCGGCGACAGTTCCAGGTACCAAATAGCTTACCCTTTCACACTCGTTTTGCAGACCTATAAATAACAGTAGAAAGGTGAAAAATACTTTAATCCAGGGGGTCTTTCTTAAAACCCGAGCCCCTGTCCACCCAGCAGTTAATGGGTACCGGGTGTTAGCCGGGGGTTTGTGAGCCCACTCCCGGGGTGGTGGCTTCGGCCAACACTAATGCTGCAACGGTAGATCACTATGGATCTGAGGCATTATCCTCTAAACAAACAAACAAACAAAACCCACTGGTCATGTTAACATACACAAATAGTAGCCAAATTCTCCACTTTTTCTCCTTGACAGATAATTGATTGATTGATTTAATGCCTAAAAAGGTGAATGTGCCAGATCCTTGACAGATAAGAAGACGAAGAATCATTGCATATGTGTAGAATCACACACGGACACATCATATCAAGCTATTTTGTTGTGTTTTTCAGCAAAAGTCATGATTTTTTTTAATAGATTACCTCGTATCAGGTGACAGGCGTGCAAAACGAACCTTTATGATGCACAATAATGATAAATAAGCTCTTGAGACATCATTTACTACAATTATGGAGGTAGGTATCATAGTTCAGTTCAGTTCAGTTGTGGGTCGGGAGTCAGGCCTTTTTCAACGGCACTCCCTGACGTGTTTCTTCTTGCTGTCTGGGTCTTTAATTAGTTTTCTTCTCTTATTCTATCTTATTAGTTTCTTTCTTTTTCTTTCTTCTTATTTTCTCTGTTCATCCAAAAACTGTTGATTGTTCTTTTTGCTTCTTCCACATTCCCCTCTCCGAACAAATACTCCCCCATGAACTTTAAATGAAATTTGTTTGTAAACAAAAGCACGTGTAAGCCCAACACGCATCATGTAAGCGTGGAGATGATTGGCTGTTGCGCGACACGAGATCCCTCTGGTGGCTACCAGCGGCAATGGACCTCGTAGCTTACTAGATGCTTACAATATCGTTGCCGAATACAGTTTTGCCATCTCTCGTAGCGGTCTAGTAACTTCGACCTCGTAACAGGGTATCGCTGGTAAGTTTGCTGAATCCGGCCCCTGGCAGGCCTTGTCTTTCTCACTTCTCGGCTACACCACCTCCCTCGCTCAGCCTTAAGGCGGCGTCACACTAGCACTTTTTCCGTCTAGTTAGTCGAACTTCGTCGCTCTGACTAGTTTTTTCTCGCTCTGACTAGTTAGTCCGTCTGCATCAGTCAAGTCTGAGTCAGTCGCTCGTGATCGTCTTTGTCTGCAAAGTTGAAGTCAATTTTCTTAGTCAAATCAAAATCCATAGTGATTATTTTAAAGATATTCGATATAAATCAGTAATTTTTTTGCAAATTATAATTCAATACGTTTAGAAGTATTATAATATTAAAGTGACTATTGTACATGTAGATACATTTAAAAGCCGGTTCTATATAACAGCCAACAGTCTCTCGCATGACTCGATTGAAAAGATTTACTACAAAGAGTCAACTCACCGAACACACCCTGACACACAGTGTGTTAAGAATTATGAATGTTTAGAGTGGGGGCACAAGATTTGCTAAAAAGAGTCAGCTCACCAACCACCCTGACACACAGTGGTTTTAAAAGAATCATGAATGCCTAGATTTGGGGGAAAAAAATTTACTACAAAGAGTGACCCTCACCTCAAAACACCCTGACACACAGTTGGTGTTAAAAATTATGATGTTTAGAGTGGGGGAAAAAGATTTACTACAAAGAGTGACCTCACCACACACACCCCTGACACACAGTGGTGTTAAAAATTATGAATGTTTAGAGTGTGGGAAAGATTTACTACAAAGAGTGACCTCACCACCCCACCCTGACACACAGTGGTGTTTAAGAATTATGAATGTTTAGAGTGTGGGAAAAGATTTACTACAAAGAGTGACCTCACCAGACACACCCTGACACACAATGGTGTTAAGAACCATGAATCCCTTTAAGTGTGGAAAAGGTTTTATACCCGTTCGACTCACCAGACAACCCTGACACACAGTGGTGTTAAGAATTATGAATATTTAGAGTGTGGGAAAAGATTTACTTCAAAGAGTCAACTCACCGAACACCCCTGACACACAGTGGTGTTAAGAATTATGAATGTTTAGAGTGTGGGAAAAGATTTGCTACAATGGGTCACCCACCATACACACCCTGACACACGTGGTGTTAAGAATTATGAATGTTTAGAGTGTGGGAAAAAGATTTGCTACAAGGGGTCACCTCACCACACACACCCTGACACACAGTGGTGTTAAGAATTATAAATGTTTAGAGTGTGGGAAAAGTTTCTACAAAGAGTGACCTCACCAGCCCACCACCCTGACCACAGTGGTGTTAAGAATCATGAATGCCTAGAGTGGGGGGAAAAGATTTATTTCCAAGAGTCAACTCACCGAACACACCCTGACACACAGTGGTGTTAAGAATTATGAATGTTTAGAGTGTGGGAAAAGATTTGCTACAATGGGTCACCTCACCATACAAAACCCTGACACACAGTGGTGTTAAGAATTATGAATGTTTAGAGTGTGGGAAAAGATTTGCTACAATGGGTCACCTCACAACACACACCCTGACACACAGTGGTGTTAAGAATTATGAATGTTTAGAGTGTGGGAAAAGATTTACTACAAGAGTGACCTCACCAGACAACACCCTGACACACAGTGGTGTTAAGAACCATGAATGCCTAGAGTGTGGGAAAAGGTTTTTTATACCCCATTCTGGAACTCACCAGAACACACCCTGACACACAGTGGTGTTAAGAATCATGAATGCCCCCTAACCTAACCAAAACTTAACCTCACTTATCTGAATTTAAAAATTCATTGCACAAAAAACAACATCAGCACAGGAAAGCACAGCTAAAGAAACGGCAATAGAAGTAATAAGTACCTTTCATTTCCTATTTCGGTAACTATGTTTTTGGGTGCATAATCCGCAGAAGTTTGGCGGGCTTCCACAGGCCTTTCAGCTTACTTTTTTTACGATGTCATGAAAGAAATTGTTCTACTACAACTTAATGCATTACAAGGCACGTAATTATAGCCGTCGGTAATAATGGACGAGAGTTTTTGCGGTCGTTTTTCAGAGACAAAGACTTTTTTTTCTTGGCCTACAATAGGTGCGTGGTTGTAAATGGAGATAGTTTTATTTTGCGCAAAGAAAAAAAGAAAAAAAAAAAAGAAAAAAATAAACCTAACCTTACCTTATATTTTTTTTAATGAAACCTAAACCCAACCTTATAGGCTTTAATGAAACATAACCTAAACTTATTTGGTTTTAATGAAACATAATCTTAACCACAAGTGGTTAAACCAAAAAACCACAAAGAACCATGTTTGTTTTTCAGTCGAACAGCTGACTGGTGATGCAGGCGAACGATTTTGTGTGTGTGACGGCTTGCTGACCCTTTGCAAATCAGAAAATTGTTAGTTTGTAGAAAGTCGCTGAAAAAAACTAGACGGAAAAAGTGCTAGTGTGACGCCGCCTTTAGGGCGGAAAAGGATTTGGGGGGTAGTGGTTGTTGTTGTTGTAGTAGTAAATAGTTGTTGTTGTTGTAGGAGGAGGAGGAAAAGAGGAGGAGGAGGGGGAGTAGTAGTAGTGGTGGTGGTAGTAGTAGTACCTAGTTGTTGACTGGGCATTATGGTATTATTTCGGTAGTGGGCATTAAGGTATTATTTCGGTAGTGGGCATTAAGGTATTATTTCGGTAGTGGGCATTATGATATTTCGTATTTTGGTAATTATTTCGGTAGTGGGCATAAGAACATAAGAAAATAACAAAATAAGGAAGCTACAAAAGGCCGTGAGACCTACAAAGATGTTTTCCTGTTAGTAACTCTACCTACATCCACCTCTCTTCCCCACCCATGAATTTATCCAGACTCCTTTTAATGACCTCAATATAGTCCGCATTGCCACCTGACGAGCACGCTCGGCTCACAACCGAGAAGTCCGGGGTTTGATCCCGGGGGGAGCGAAGACAGATAGGTGGTCTTTCTTAAAACCCGAGCCCTATCCACCCAGCAGTGAATGGGTACCGGGTGTTAGCCGGGGGTTTGTGACTCCCCTCCCGGGTGGTGGCTTCGGCCAAATAACCTGCAGCGGTAGATCACTATTCATAGTGGCGTAGCTAGGTATTTATCATTGAGCGGGCACCTGGGGGGGCACAGCTGACTATTGGGGGGCACTAGATTAGCCGAAAAGCCCATACAGCTGGGGAGTTTGGTGGGGACTGGGGACTTACTTTCACTTACAGTGCCAAGACCCCCCCCTTTCTATTTGCTTTCTGCCCAAATATCAAAGTATTCTGATGTCGTTGGACTATTAAAAGGGTTATTGATTTTTTTCTAAAAGTGTGTGTTGAGTACTGCAGGGTATCATCCGTTGCTGTGGAGAACGAATAAAGCAGTCAGACCAAAATTTTAAAACTAATATATTACCCCCCCTTATACAAAATGGAAATAAACATAAATTTATACTGAAAATAAAGAAAAGGGGGAGAAGTTTTAAAGCAGCAGGCAAAGAAATTTTTTTAAAAAGAAAAGTGAAAAATATCTCATTTAAAGAAAAATTTTTCTGTTTTTTGTGGTTCTCAGAAAACTTATCAACAATACTTCAAAATCAAGGTTTTTAAAACTCGCCTTTTTTCATTAGAGAGAAGAACTGAGAAATGCCAGTGTCGCGGGCTTTTAACTCAAAGTTGGTCTACTGTGTTTTGGCCCCGGGGAAATATTTTTCATAAATTAAATTTCGCGATAAACTTGATCACCGCATCTAAATCCAAAAAATATTTTTCTTCTGTTTTTCTACTATTTATATGGTGACATTCATTACGATGGAACTTTTCTGTAATAGAAATTTTAATGCAAATTATCGCCTCATAGCAAAGTTTAAATATTTTTTTTAACATTTATTGTGGCATGTAAAATTTTGGGGTGTTCACACTTTTTTTCAAAGACAGACTGCTGCGTCTGGCAAACGCTTGTAAAAATACAAAAAAGCAATCCCTTGGAAAAACAAAAAAAAGAATGCCGAAATCGCTTGTTGCTGCGACAATGTGGGGTTATAATGGACCCTACCCTAACTACGTCACTTTTTTGTTTAAGGGTGCATTGTGGGGAAAAGGGGGGGGTCGCCGCGGGTGAACCTACAAAAGGGAAAAACTAGGGCGAGGGGAAAAATTTTTAATTTTTTTGCGCGAAATTGTTTTCCCGGGTGCTATATTCTGTGCTTTTTTCTCGCGAAAACACTATAAAAAACCTGAGGTAATGGCTGATTGCAGAGGCTTCAAAAACCAAAAAACGAGTCTAACAGAGCCTCTCAAAAGGTAAGAAACGGTAGGTACGTAACGTGCCCCTACCACTTCTTACTTCTTAATAGACTCGCTGTGACTTTTTTTCCGGGTTTTAAACCCTCTGCACATAAACCATCACCTCGTCTTCTCTATGTTGTCAGCAAGCACGGAAATTAGCACCTGGAATATCAATTTCCCCCAAAACAACTCAAATTTTTTTCTCGTCGTAGCTTCTCTTTGAGGTTGTATACATATTCGGGTTATGATAGTTTTTAAAATCCCTTTTAATTGAGTTCCTTTTTGTTGTTTTTTCTCATAATAAGTAGGGTATTATTCTAGTGTTTCCCCATACTCCCCCTCCCCCCCCAAAACCCAGTTTGGAGACCGGGGGGAATGCGGGTTTTTGGCTGGGGTAAAAAATATGCGTCGCAACCACATATTTTTTCGAGTTTAGGGGTTTTTGAAAAAATTGCCTAGATCAAGGGAAAATTCTTGAATTTCTTCTGAGTCCAGAAACGTGTGAATTACGCCCTCACAGAATGATCCCCCAATGTCGGAACCCGCCGAACCTCCCGCTGGGAGGTTTGTTAGATTTGGTTAGGATGGTTGGGTTTAGATTTGGGTTAGGTTAGGTTTTTGGTTATATTGGTTAGGTTAGCTTAGGTTTTTTTTTGTTAGGTTAGGTTATTTTATTTTATTTTGGGTTAGGAAAATTTCTCTAGATATAAGAAATTACCCTAGATCTAGGGAATTTGGTAAATTCTAGTGTTTCCCCATATCTCCCATTCCCCAAACAAGTTTGGGGACCTGTGGAATGCGGGGTTTTTTCGGGGGGGGAAAAATTTTAGGGGTCGGAAACACAAAAATTAAGAGTTGTGTATAGGGGGAAAAATTTTCGGATTTTTCTAGTGCACTTTTTGCCCATACCCCCCTCTCCCAAAAAACAAGCTTGGGGACCTCGGGGGGGAAGCGGGGGACCGGGGAATGGGGGCTCTTTGGCTGGGTAAAATATGCGCGAAAACCCATAGTTTTTGATTGGGCTGTTTAAAAATTGCCTAGATAAAGGGGAAAATTCTTTGGGTTTTCTTCTAGTCCAGAGACTGTGACCTGACACCTCACAGAAGATGACCGAATGTCGAGAACCCCCCCCAACCCCCGCTAAAAAAAAGGGTTAGATTTGGTTGGGTTAGGTTTTTAGATTTGGTTGGTTGGCTTTAGGTTTTATTTGGTTGGGTTTGGGTTAATTTTTTTGGTTAGGAAAATTTTTTTTTTCTCTAGATAAAAGGAAATTACCCTAGATCCGGGAAATTTTTCCACCCATACACAACCTTAAATTATTGTTTCCGACGCATAATTTTTTTCCCCACCCGAAAACCCCACATTAAATATTAAACCCCCCATATAAAATTTTTAAATGTTTTCCCATTCTCCCCGTTTACCAAAAAAGTTTGGAACCCGTGGGAAAAGCGGGGGGTTTTGGGTGGGGAAAAAAATTATGCGTCGGGAAAAACTTATTTAAAAGTTGTGTATGGGGGGGGTTAAAATTCCCCAGATCTAGGTAAAATTTCCTTTTTATCTGAGAAAATTTTCCTAAACCCAAAATTTAAACCCAACCTAACCAACCAAATATAACCTAATTTTTTCCTAACCAAACAAACCAACCAATCTAACCAAACCAAAACTAAATAAACCAACCCAAAACCAAATATAACTTAACCAAAAAAACCACCTTAACCTAACCAAAAAAAAACCTAACCCCCTAGCGGGGGGGTTGGGGGGGGTTTTCGACACTTCGGTCTCATTTTGTGAGGGTCGTCAGGTTTACACGTTTTTTGGGCTCAAAGAAATCCATGAATTTTTTCCCTTTACTAAGCAATTTTACAACCCCCTAACTCGAAAAAATGTGGGTTTCGACGCTATTTTGTACCCCACTAAAAACCCGCATTCCCCCAGGTCCCAAATTGTTTTTTGGAGAGGGGGGGTATGGGCAAACACTAGAAATACCCTACTTATTATGGAAAAGACAAAAAAAGGACTCAATTAAAAAGGGATTTTAATACTATCATAACCATGAATAGTATCCCAAAATACAAAAAGGGAAAACTGACGATGAAAAAATTTAGAGTTGTTTTGGGGAAATTGAATTCCAAGTGCTTATTTCCGTGCTCGCTGACAACATAGAGAAGACCTGGGTGTGGGTTTTTGGAAGGCTTCTAAACCAGGAAAACATCACGCAGAGTCTCTTAAGAAAATAAGCAAATATAGGGCCGTTCCGTCCCCACCACTGCTTACCTTTTTACGAACTCTGTTTTGACTCTGTTTTCTTGGTTTAGAAACCCCTGCACATCACCATTACCTCGGGCTTCTCTATATGTTGTCAGCGCGAACAGAGCACAGTAAAAGCACCTGGAATATCAATTTCGCGCAAATAACTCTAATTCCTCCATCGCCCCTAGTTTTTTCCCTTTGTAGGTCCACCCCGCGGGGACCCCGCCCCTTTTCCCCCCAATGCCCGATGTAACAAACCGTACGTATTAGTCTGGGGGCCCTTGTGGAGGCACACGCCGCGGCGGGGGGTGGTGGGGGGGAGATTGTGGCGGGGAAGGAATCAAAAATTGCCACTTCAAGCGTCGACTCATTGCACTTCCAGGGTTTTTATCTATTGATACACTAATAAAAGGAAAATTGACTCCCAGGGATAGTAACTTCTAAAAATACTTATTGACTATATTTAAAATATAGAGTAACATTTACCTCGCCTCCTCAACTATAAACCCACTTGGTTATTTTTGGTTTTAAAGCATGTTTTACAGACTCAGCTTCTTACAAACATATAGAAAAATCGTTCTTAAAAAATTTTCTTTTGTTTTTAAATGCAGTGGAAAAAGCCCTATTTTTCTTTCAAGTTGACCAAATTTTCCCCAATTGTGAGTTTAAAAATGCCAGCTACCACTGGGATTTCGGAGTTGAGTTCTCTCTAAATTTACAACCAGCAAGATTCCCCAATCTCTCATTGCCCATTTTATTTCTCAGGGTTTTGATTCATTTCAGAGCAAAAAACTTCCCTCTGCTGAAGCTGATGACACAGGTAACCTACATAAATTTTGGCCAGTCTGTTTGATTTTATTGATTTAAAGCTAAAAAAGGGAAAATTGCCCAAAATCGGAGGTCTATGGCACTATATGGGAAAAACATATGATTCCCGGAAAAAAAGGGGGAGGGGGGGGTCAACAGAGAAG
>JACEEZ010012310.1:0-68144 GCA_016584305.1 Chionoecetes opilio | reverse complement strand
GGGGGGCCGAGAGAGGGGGTTTGGTGAGGTGGGCTGCGTTTGTGAGCAGGCGGGTCGCCCCGTGCCCCCTTTTCCCAAAGGGAAAACATTTTGGGGAAGCTGGCCCGAGAAAGCGAAAAGGCCGTTTCCCTTAAAAAGTTTTTACAATGTTGGTTTTTTGTAGTTTGGAAGGCCTTCGGTTTTTCCCTGTGTTGGGGAAGTGTTTCGAGGTTAGTCGGCTGAGGTAGAGGTTTTTTTGTGTTTGGGGTTGAATAGCGGTTATACTGGAAGGGGAAAAGCCCGGTGTGGGGTCGAGCGTAAGTTGTGGCCCCAAAAGAGGGGCCCTGTTGGGGTTTGGAACTTGGCTCTAAAAAATGAGGTGTAGGCCAGCCATAAGAACGTGTCGAAGAGGTTTTATCAGGATGGTACCCCGTGTGAGTAGGTGTGTGTTTTACACGTGTATCCGAAGTTTAGGGGTTACTGAGGAGCCCGATGTCATTGAGGAGGACAATGTCTGGGTCTAAGATTATAACTCAGTTAATAGATGACGATAATTTTTGTATCCGCGAAAAATTTGCTCATGAAGGGGGATCATAGCTACGGTGTTTTTGATTAACTATAAGTTTACTCGCTTTTGGTTTTACTACAATTTTTGGCGGTGTGGTGACAGGGGAAGCAGGTTAGGGGGAAAGGGGAGGTTGTTAGTAGGTAAGGGTAAGAGTGCGCTGGGGGGGGCGCGGGGGGTTTCCTGGGGTGGGCTCCGGGCGGTCGCCCTCATGGAGCTTCCGGCTTTCCCCTCGCTGGGTTCGGGTTCCTTGTTTAGGACAAAGGGCTGATCTCCCTTTCTCTGCTGTATCGGTGGGGGTGTGTGTTCGGGGTTTGGGGGGTGTTGGGGTTCGAAAATTTTTCGTGATTTTTTGGTATGAGGTGGTTTTGGTTTTGTTATGAAGGCGTCTGACATTTGAAGGAGGGTAAACCATTTTCATTTAGTAATTCTTTTTATTGTTCGTGGAAGAGGTGAAGGTTTCCTTTTGCCCTGTGGGCGGCGTTTGTACACAGGCCGTGATTTAAATGTCGCATTTGTGGTCGTTTTGGGGCATTGTGGGGGTTTTCGAGTGGTGTGTGTTAGTGGGAGGAGGGAGTAAAAGGGCAGGAGGGGAAGGGGTAGGGTTTACGGGTGTTGTGGTGTTAGTAGGGGGGGTAAGGGGACAGGAGGGGAAGAGGTAGGGGTTGCGACCTTGCGTATGTATGTATTGGGGTTTCTGGAGTGAGGGTCGTTGTGTTTTGTTCTGTTTTAGCTTTGGTTATTATGCACCTAAAAGGGGACGGCGGTGTGATCCCCGCCGCAATTAGAGCACTTGGTATTGTTGGATTTGCATTGTCTGTAGTTGTGGCCTAAATCAGCGCATTTGGAGCATTTTTCGACTTTTCTGTGCAGTTATTTGTTCGGTGTGTGAAGAGGAAACATTTGAAACATTGTATCACTGGCAGATGTTCCCTTGGGTATCTACGTTTTAGTGTGGGATGATTGGAGAAAACTTTAAGTCCGTTTTGCTAGGTTCTGTTGTGTTTGAAAGTTCTGATTTAATCATGTGAGCCTTTGTATTTTTGAAATTCGTCTATCGTACTATTTTTTTTCATTTCGTCGTTTGGGTCCTATTTAATTTTTTGAGGGGTTTTTCGAAAAACCTACGCACGCCAAATTTCTTGTGTAAGCAATTTCGTGAGATCCATAGTGTGTATACGACCATTATTTGTAGGTCCTAGTAGATGCCTCCAAAGGCGAACCTGCGCAGTTCCTCGATCCATTTTATCGGATCTTGATATATACATACGGTGTGTCACCCAGTATTTCATACGTGGGTGTATTGCACGCTCGGCTCCACTAACCGAGAAGTCCCGGGTTCTATCCCCGGGCGGGAGCGAAGACAGATGGTTGGTCTTCTTCGTAAACCCGAGCCCCTGTCCACCGCCGCATGTGAATGTGAGGGTACTTGGATCGAGTGTTAGTCCGACTGAGGTTTTGGTGACCCCCCTCTGGAATTCCAGGGGTGGGTGGCCCTGTTTTCGGTGTGCTGGCTCAACACTAATGTCTTCCGGAGCCGTCAGATCTACTATGGCTGCTGTCAGGAATTACTACTCTAAACCAAACAAACAAACGTAACGCACAGTTCTCGACTCTACAACTCTTTCTCTCTTCTCAATCACTCCGTCCCCGTACTTGTTCCTCACCATTTCAGTGAAAACCTACCACACTTTTCCTCGTTGGTGTGGTTTTGATTAACGCATCATTTTCTATTTCCTATTGCTCATTCTACTATAATCAAATTTGATTACAACACTATGCACCAAACTCAGCCTTCATATTCTTATCTGATAAAATGCTAGGTCACATTAGTTATATATCTATTAATGATTTCCGAGATTTTCTGTTTCATGATTAATGTATTTTTTATGAGGCTGTTTTACAATTCGCATTATAGTACGGTCTTGATGCCGGATGAGTGTAAATTTCAACTGCTTAATGAAATTCAGTTCTAAATGATCTACTTCATATAGACTTTCCCGAGAATAACAGTCTTAACCGACTTCGTATGTGCAACACTTTTTGTATACATTTTCCACAAAACCATTTCCATACTTTCGGTACGGAACATGTTCAGGCGAAATGAACCCTCGAGACTTTCTGAGCCAAAGAGCGATATTGAGGTGGTTCCAACCAATGCAAAGTTCGAACGTAAACGTCACTAATACGAAACGCACCGTGTGATAGCCGCTTACAACACACGACTTGTCAACCATGCAAGCTAATAGGCTTATAGTAGGATATAGATCGCTATAAGCATAGTTCATCATTGAGCTTGAACTGGTCCCGTTATCAACGTTACACGTTATGGTATAGCGCTGATTTCCAGTATACATTAACGTAATCACGTGATCTCCTCCATTATAGTATGGACTGACAGGTCATTGCACAATAGATTTATTATGCAACAAATCACACTGCGAAATTCACGTGAGGCGCCATGACACATAAGTGAGTCCACGGTCGGCCTTTAAATCACCGGCCGGTCTCAAAGACAACATGCCCTGACAGGCTGACTGCCGGGAGGTCACTATAATTTTAGATATGTGCGCTCTGCCCGATGATGTGGCAAGTTTCAAGAACACTTGCCCGCCACAATGACTCAGCATAGCGTTATTATCGATTTTATAGGTCGAATATTTTATTCTTGGGTACGTCTCCGCGGAGATCTAGCTGAATGACCGCGTCATCAGCACGTCATACGGTGTTCCAGACTAGGCAATATTTGTTGTATCTTCTCGAATGACGTCATAAATACGTTAGACGCGTTCATAGTCTAATGCGAGGGGGTTTAAGAAGTAATAGAGAGATATTAGTGGTATGAAGAGTATATGCTCTGGATAGTACACATATAGGGGTTAACGATATAGTGGCTATAATCCAACATCGCTCGGGGGGTGTAGTATCGGTTCACCTTCCCGGTGCGGCTCCCTGGCGCTGTCCTAGAGACTGTCCTAAACAGGTTATCACATCATGATAATGGTTACCGTGAAATTTAGATCGGAAGTATTTCCCCCTCTTCTTCAGGGGAACCAGTACAACGTTAGGGCCTGTTCCTAACAACAAAGCAAAGTGAATTACTATGATGATGATGATTATGATGTGTCAATAACCATGGAAGGAAGAATGAACCAGCCAGGTTTAGTAGACAGTGTATAGAGTCCTGTACGGCGGGTTTCCAATTCTGGAGATTTAGAGTGTAAGCTCAGTAAATGGTAATAAGTTGACATATTTAGATGGTTGAGAAATGTGATAGTATCTTCAAACTATCACTATTGGAAAATAGTCAGCACTGAAATTAGCTAGCAATCCCTTCTTTGTTTCAGTTGGTTTCATGAAGGTAATTCAAAATAGTCATAGCGCAATAACTAGCTATATGTCAATAAGGAATCATGGCGAATAGTTACATGGAAACTTCGAAATATATAGATATTTCTTGTAAAAGCAGAAATAGTGATGTCCGATTCGAGCAACATTTTAGGACAGGAATGGTTCGTGAAATAAAAGTGGGTGTCTAGGACACAAATAGATACAGGCTTGAGAGCATTTGCCTATAGTTAGCAACACTTCGACATAAAATGGAATACCCTCTCAACGTTTACATGCATGACGGTAACAAGAGAGATGCTCGGCAAAAACTACAGGTTCAATATATTATGTGACGGCTCCTATGCCAAATCAGACATGCGTCCAGTAGCCTACTGGGTCTACGCATTATCAATCAACACTACAGTACGGTTTGATTCATATTATTTGACATTCTTTCACTGAAAAGGAAAAAAGGTTTATTGCTGTGTGGACATCAAACACCGGACTGTTTGGTATTGAAAAGGGAAATGTATAAAAGACCACAGGCCCTCTGCCGCTAGTCTAGCACTGTGTGGTTGAGAATGGTGCCTTCAAGGAGAGGGAGCGTTTACTGCCCAGTGTTGATAACCACGTTAAATCAAACAAAGGTTTCCACAACCGTTGGTTAATTCTCCTCGCTTGGGGGGTGGGGGGGGGGTGGGGGGTGGTTCATGGTGCAAGCTTCTAAAGGCTATGCATTACTGAAATTTTTCCTTAAACAGGAAATGGTACAGTGGATTAGAGTGACTACCTCTTTCCACCATATTCACTACTGTCACCATATTTGTTTAGTATGTGTTTGTTAGCTTTCTTAACAAGAAATTAACCGAAGTAGTCCGAAACAGGAAGTGCTTGCTCTAATCTACACAGTAAAGAACTTATTATAAAAATGGTGGCTCTGCGGAATTTGGGATGGACTGAATTGTAATGGATGGTCTTCCTCAAGTTAGTTAGTGAAAGAGGCAAGACTACCAAAAGCTGAATTTCAGGCATGAAGTCGTTTGGAGGTGGGCAAACTTCTGGGAAGCTCGATGAGGTGAAGTGAGGTCGAGATTTTTCATTTTCTTGGAACAGAAAAGCTTATTATTTTAAGAGGAGCGTAAATTATGGTCAGCAATGAGTTTTGGTCAGACAGTGGATACACATTTCGATTTTGTTTTGTAATCAAGCCGCGTAGCAGGTTCTGTGCTCTTTACTTAGAGATGGACGGGTATTGCTAGGCACTTCTCTACCTTAAATACGTCCAAAGGCGATAGGCTGGTTCAGCATTGTCTCCGTTTAAATCGATCACTGGTGAATGATTTTATCCGGTGAGTGTATTTAAAGTGCAGACTAAATCGGAAAAAAAGGTTGTAATACTATTTAATTTGTCAATCCTTATGGTAAGGCCACATATCATGCTCGCCCTTACCACTTATGTCCGTCAAGTATCTAACCCCATTTTCGGCCAAAATAATACTATTGGGGGCCTCAGAAAGAGTACGCTTCCTTCCGGTGACCTAATGTTACCGCATCATGAACTAGTTGCAAGTTAACCACAGTTGCAATATTACCAGGTATCACAATTGGCTGCACCTGGGGCCCGTTAATTTTTGCCAAATCTATCAAAGACTATCTGGTTATAAGAAAAACTGTGAAAAAGGAATGGGCATTTTAAGAAAAGCAAGTCTGACTGGTCATTGCCGATTCCAGACCATATATCAATTTACTTCACCGAACGTCATTTTGACGTTGGGGCAACGGCTCAGTTTCATGTTGTGACAAATTTTGAGGCAACAGGGACTTTTTCGGTCACCATCGTTCCAACATGTACTATTTCTAGAAAGCGCATCCGCCACAACATTGGCTTCGACCTGGCAGTACTTAAAAGTTGGAGTTTAATCCTGTATTGTCAACCACACTGATCAGCTAGTATTTCCGAGGAGGTTTTCTCCCTTTAAAAAGCTCAGTGGACGAGCTGTGTGATCAGTATATACGGTTATATCATACTAGGATAAATCTCTAACAAATTTCCAGAGCCTAGACAATTGCGAGTGATTCTACATCTAGGTGAGTATGTGGTAATTAGACTCTTGCGGTGAAGCAAATTACTACTCGCGACAACGTCATTAGCCGCGATTTGTTCCGCGTGGCGTTCCGTTCTGCATCATACAGACCGATCCCTAATGCAGAGTACATCCCGTGTAAAGAAGACAAGGAACCTTATAGTCTTGGAATGCCCAAGACCAGGGGCAGTATTATCAGACGCGACTTTTAGACCTCTTAAAATATATTTCATATACAAGCGTTCCAATTAAAGTGAGTACGTCTTTTATCGTAATAGTTTGTGGTAGGACGTGCACACCACTGCACAAATAGGATATAAAATATTTAGAGTAACCAGATACAAAGCAATGAAAGAGAACGGACATGTAGTACTTCTGAGGTCCGTGATAGTAAATTTTTGTAACTACCGCGTGCAGTTATTGTTCTGACATTGTATGAAGTCCATCATCATCTACCACAATGACCAAAAAAGGTAAGTTCATACATAAGGATCACATTTAGTAAGTTTAGCTTTGAGTTAGTTATTATTCATTGTTTGAGTTTGAAAGTTGAGAGAACATTTCTCACTTTCAGGAGCTACTGTGTGCTGTCCAAATACTAGGATATTAGACTCCGATCTTTGCTACAACTTATAAGATCATCAGTAAGCATTGACCATTTCTGCTACATATCGGAAATAGATAATTAACCATTCTTTGAAAAAGTAATATGGGGCTGGCTTTAACCAATGGGCATTCTTACCCGTCGTGTGTCCCACTAGGAGTGCTAAAGGCAGTAACGTCGACTAGATCAGGAGCCATGGGGACCTGCCATTAGCCACTGACCTCAAATCAGGCTGCTGAACATAGTTGTTTACCGCCTGGAACCGTAAATGATAATGTCCTGGACTTAATGTCAGCTATGTTCTTTTTAGTAACAGGGTAAAGTATACCTACTCTATCCTCCGTGGACTTCAGTTACCTCGCCCGTGAAATCAATTACAGGTCTACACTGGTGTCTTTCTTTTTTAGAAACGAGGAATATAGGCCGAGTTCACGGTGACGGGAATTTTGTGGATAACACCGCGGCCTGACTCCATAACTGTCTTCAATGTCGCCATCAACATTAGTGTTTGACTGTGGATGGTCTGACATGAGGCTGGAAGATATACCAGGATGTTTCCAGGTGTTTTAAATGGTGATAATGTGTTGTTACTTTTATCGTTCAATCTAACGCTTACACTGAGGCAAGGCTACTAGTACATCACGGTACCAGGGGCCGCTTAGCAGTTGCTAACAATTCATACTTTTGGTTGGGATTAATCACACAATAAGTGACAGAGGTGAATCCCAGCGTTTGTGCTTGAGCGCCAAATTTGATTTTGCTGGACGACGAGTTACCAAACTTAAAAACCCGTCATAGTTAAGTCTAAGAGGATATGGCCATCCTGTAATGTACGAAGGCTAACGCAACGCTTAAAAATTACCACCTATTTCAAATGTGAAAAGGACCGGCCAGTCGCAATAACAACAGAGCGACGCGCTTTATTTTCCTTCACGAATTTCACTTTAGGTTGCTTCCACTGTTAGTCTTCGTCTACTTGGCTTGCGGCCTGCCTATCTATATGTCCAACCCACGGTGGTTTTCGGACGAACACTGATAATGTTTATTGGCGTACGGTAGGAATTACATGATTACAAATTACCGTGGCCTAAGAGTTAAACGATTTTCCCACATTTCACTATGGGTTCAGTTACCGTGTTTCTGATGAGACGAATGGGGAGGCTGGGTAATTAGCAAGTCCTAACGCTGAATTCGTTTTCAGACTTAGGGGGTGTTCCCCTTCACCAATCTTCAGTAAGAAGCTGAACATTAGGTAATTGGCCGAACGGTAGAATTACAAGGAACTATATATTTTTGGGACTAGTTAAGCATATGGGTTGATCCATCGCTTCTGAAATTCTTTCTCCTACAGAACCTAATGGTACTGGTATCTGGATGTATTTATCATCTGATTCGCTCTCAAGACGCTAAACCCAAGTTACTCCCGTCCGTGGGCCAAACGGTACAAATTATGAATCCTTGAAAGTCCAAACGATAGTAGCGCGTACTTTTTCCCAACCTAATTCTGGTGAAGTCAACAACTCCTAATATATTAAGGATGGTATATTTCACAGATAAAGATTCTATATCTATATATATTATATATATATATATATATATATATGAGTAGAGAGAGTTTGGTTAAATTTTAGAGAGATACAGAGAGAGGGAGAGAGAGAGAGAGAGAGATGAGAAGAGCAGAGAGGAGAGAGGAGGAGAGATAGAGAAGAGCAGAGAGATAGATGGATTACTTGGCTTATTAAAAATAAAAAATAATAGGTATTAGTAGTATTTTAGTATTGAGATATAATTGAAGTCAAATTAAAAATGTCTCGATGAATGTTTTTTCTTTTCACATGGAGAATTAATCCCTAAAATGTGGGAAATTAATTAATCACAAGCAATATTTAATGTGCAACTAGTGACGTATTATTTAAATTTCAGTAGAGTGTCCATCTCTCAAACTGCTAATGTTCTATCTCACCTAAGTATGTGGTGGAGCAAATAAATCTTCCTAGAAGCGAGCTTCTAGGAAGGGTTTATCCTAACCCATCCATAGTTAGAAGGTGGAGCGTCTAGGAGGTCAAGGTCCAGAAGGGTAGGGGTGTGGGCCTGATCTTTCACCCCTTGAGTCATCAGTGGAGAGCGCGTTGGCGCTGGAGTGGGCGGTCGACGACCAAGCCTTAGTCGTTCCTTCCACAGTGTTCCACTTTGGAGCTGTATAGTCAGTCTTGCTTCGTTTAAGCAGCTTCGTGGACAGGATCACCATTGTAGTATTCGAAAGGGGTTTAATGTACTTTTATCCTCAGTAAACAGGAAGTCTTCTATATAATTTATCAATATATCTTTTTAGTTGGCTAGAGATCACTCTTTAAGTAGTGTCGTGTGCATAGTGGGATTACATGTGCGATGAAGGTGTGATAGAGTGAATGTGAGTAGAGGTGAGGAGCGAGGTAAGAATGCAGGGTATGGTTGCGATTTTATGGTATTTTTTGTATCGTTAACGTAAACCCCGTGACCTTTTTCCTTCTAGGCGGATCTAACTATCCGACGCACTTCTCCGTTTATCAACAACTTCGCTCAAGTGTTTTTTTCCACAATTTGTCGTCTTGTATCAATATTCCGAGAACTGAACAGCCTTGCTTTAAAAAAAATTATCACTGGATTATTTCATTCCCGTCACCATAATAGTTAGCCCCATACGTGTTCACTACGTATGATATAACATATACTTACGTTTGGTAGATGGAAGACGTGGCCCCCGAGCGGATGGCTATCAAACCACAGTTTTGTTTATAATTATTATTAGAAATAACTGAAATAGATTTAAACGTTCGTATACAGCACGTTGTAATCAAAGTCCTCTCGTTAATTATCAATGCACGAAATTATTCACCACACAGAATGATCTAGATGGCACGTCCACACACAATAACAGTTTATAGCTCTTCTGACGTCCATGGCGTCTTGTGCCCCAGAAGGCGAGGCAGGGCGTGACAGGGCGTGGCCAGGGTGCCCGCCCGGGCGTCAGGGTGTGTCCGTGACTGTAAGGTGCTGTCCTGCTGGTGGGCTATGAATGACGTGGCAGGCGTGTCACGTCTTTAACAATATCAGTCATGAATCATCTACCTTTTAGATTAATATCAATATTAATAAGGAGATACTAGTATAAAAAGTACATGCAGGGAGTAAACATATAGGGGTTATACATATGTCCCTATAAACCAAACCAACAAGAAACGTTCCAGGCATAGATTAATAATCACAGCGTGCCGGTTGGTATTCCTGTTACTTAACCTATATGCCTACATCCGCCTTTCATCCCCCATTCATTAAATTGCCTAGCCTCCTTTTTACAACTCCTTCTTTGCCTCCGCCGCTAACCACCTGATACAACTGAATCCATTCCATATTCACTTTCCACCCATATTGTTAACATTTTTTTCCCTACTTCCTTTTTATATTTATGCTTTTCCTAGCTTGAATCCTTTACTTCTTGTTCTATGCCCTGATTGATAAATGTAATAACTTTTTTCCTACATCTCCTTTATTGTATCACTTTAAAACACTTTATAACCGTCTTCAGATCACGCCCTCAGATCGCCAAAGATAGTTTTTCAGGTTGAGGTTAACGTTAGATATAAAATAATTTTAAGTCGTTTTAGTTCTGGTTTGGTTAGGTTAGGTTTATGATAGTCTTTGGTTAGGTTTTTTGTGGGTTTTTTAAGTTAAATAAGCGTATCGGGACGATTTACGACGGGGGCCGATTTCGGCATAACACCGGTGTAGCGCTCCGATTCGCTTCACCCGCCCGATTGAGCTTCCCTGCCGTTTATTGATGTACGCTAATAACGGTTATAACTTTAGATAACTCTACAAACCCCAACCTATCCTACCCTAACCAATACTTAATCAAACCTAAACCAAACCTTACATAACCAAAATTTTAACTTTTGCCTTCGGGTTAGGTTTAGGATGGTTTGGGTTAAGTTTTGAATTATAATCATTTTGAATTGTCGATTATTTTGAGAAATAACCGTTATTTACGTTAAATATAATTTCAACGAGCCTTTGGACTGCTAAGCGCATCTGTAGTACGTTCTCTAGGTATCTTTGCTAAGTACGTCTTCTGACGATTTTAATGCGGCTCTTATGAAGGCAAAGATGACCGTGTAGGAAATTAGTCCCTGCCCCACTCCAACTCACTGTGGAGTCACGGGTTGTCGAAGTTGCTCTCTCTAACGCTCCTCAGCTATCTTGTCCGATCTGTGTATGTGTGTGTTGTTTGTGTGTGTGTGTGTGTGCTGTGCGAGTGGGCGTGTGTGTTGTACGCCTGCGCGTGGGTAGGCGTGGGTGTGTGTGTTAGGGTGCATCAAAAAAACTGAAGTTCTATAAATTGATCTGTCTGGTATTTAATTTTGTTCCACTTGATGAAAAAAGCTCTGTTTAAAAAATTTCACAAGTGGGAAAATACTTTAGGTCCCTAATGCAATGTTTATAATTTCGTAAATATAGGTCCTTTATATCATAATGAAATGATCGGGCATCGAAATATTCTCCATATTATGAACTTATGTCGACACTTGTAGATGCTTATTATTATAGTTCTACGAATGTGTTTGGTTTTTATATTTTTTCTTTATAACAATAATAAACTTAGAATTAATAGAAATTTACATGTAATCTGCAGATTCCAGCACTGATTCAGCATCCAGATCACAGCTACGGACTTAAGTTGTCTGACTCATCAGACTAGCCAGTCACATGCTACCTCATCAACTCGCAGGCTACTCAGGTGTTTGGACTTGGCATCTGGCAATCTACAAAGACGGATGGCTACAATAACTGCTCCGACTGCCAACGTTGTTTTGCAATTTGAGGTGCAGATGTACCTACGCAATGAAGCTGCTCGCAGTAATACAGACCTGGTTCTGTTGGACACACGTCAGCTTTTTTCTTTCTCACTGGCCAAGCTGGTTCGCGCAAGTAGCCATATTCTACACAAGGCGAATATTCCAATGGTCACTGACTAGAGCGTGTGAAAAAATTGTTGAGCTTCTAGATGAAAACAATAAAACTGCGTTTGATTAACAAGAGTCGCCGAAATAAGCCATCCACTCTGTCGCCGGTGCTAGAAGACTCGCAGCCGGCGGGGGGCTCTGTTATTGCATCGGACTATTTAAGCTATGGCTTGATCAAATTTCGAGAGCTTAATAAGGACCAAGATGATTTGCCTTTCTGGCAGTCATGCAAAGGGTGATAGGGCTGCTACCCTCGGTTCATTAGATTACACATCTTAAGTAACAAGACATTTTCCAGGGCGAACCTTCTCGTCAAGAGGCAGAGCTAAGCGACTGATAACGGGCTCGTGAAGAAATGGTGAAGTACTTCCAGCACTGTCCAGGAATCTGCATCTGTCGTAGAGGAATACGTGAACGTTCTCTACTGAAGGAGCTCTTCTTTGTGATCAGGAAGAAACTAGTGCTGGCTGCAGCTAAAAAACACAGCAAAGAAACCTCACTAAGAAATGGCCTGGGACTAACTACTTTTGTTCCAGTCCTGACTTGCTTTGTAGACCAATGATAGTGTGTCCACTCAGCAACGTGACTGAAATGACACCAATGGCAGCAAGCTGCTACACACAAGGGCACGTGATAGTTGAATCTGGGAGGTGTAGCTCTCTCGAGGTTGGCACGATGGTCAATATGCAGATGCAGATCCGAGCAAGCGTAGGTTGTTGGTGTATTGCAAACAAGAAGTTCGTGATGACTTGGATCACCTCCCAAGCGTGTGCACGTTGCACTGCGGACAGCAAGTTAACTGTCCAAACCTTTCTAAACATCGTGTGACTGAAGAGTCGTCTGTACAGTACTTTGTTGGTAATGCTACACCACCGCAGCTAACTGGGGTTCCAAGCCATAAGAAGGCACCAACAAATCACAGGAAAATCATTGCAGACCTTGACACTGAAACTCATGGCTGATGGCACTAGCACAGACAGCATTGTCAACATGACTTTTGACACACAAGTTTTCAAACCGCAGGCAACCTTACAGTCAGCTTGCATTGCTATCTCCAGGGATGCATTACAGCCGAGCCTCACTCCTATGGTCTGCCTGTCGCCATCATGTGGTGAAGTGATACTCTCACATGTCTTTGAAGACTGGAAGATTTGAAGCTCAAAGTTACCAGAATAGCCTTCATTTAACCGAACTTCGTAGCATTGGCATTCCACTGCCACATATTTCAACAGTAGGACTCGCTATTTTGCCCAGCATCGATCACAGTGCCCAGTGGAAAAGTAGGTGTTAGCTCATGAAAGCTGAATGGTAGAATGTGCACAAATTTTTTGTAGAATTTCAGCGAGACGACTTAAGTGATTCTTGTGAGCTGTCCATGGTGTACCTTAACATTCGCTTCAAATAGCGAGGTGCGTTTCCAACGTCCAGGGGGTGCACTTCACAAGCCGATGGCTAGCCAAATTGCTGCTCGTGGCTTGAAAATAGCCCTGATTGAAAATAACACATTTGCTGAACTGCCACGAGGTACTATTATCTAACTCACCATCAAGTCTCCAAAGTTCGTGCGTTTGCTACTTTTGTCACGCATGTGTATGGTGTTTGGTGTCTTACGCTGCTGAAGTCTGTTGATGCACGCATGGAATGATTTTGCAACATTTACAAACGCCTGCTCCATCTATGAGATTGTCAACAAACATTTTCACAGTCTGGCAGTCTAGCAATGAAGCGGTCCATCTCGGGTATCTTAGCAGCCGAGATTAGAATTTCGCATTAGCACTGTTTAGTGAGCAAGTGCCACCCTTGGATCGTCAAGCTATTCTGCAGATGCCTGGCCTTACATAAGCCTCTTCTTTCTTGGTGAAACTAGATGCTCCCACAGAATCGCTTTGGGGTGCAGGTTTGGGGCAAACCCAAATTCGCCAATCTATAACTGCATCAACTCGACGCTTGAGTGAACCTGCTTGAAGTTAGACACACTCCTGGTTTACAATCCTACTCGTCTAGAGATTGATGACAGTTTTTTCTTCCACTTCCCGTGGCTGAGTGGGGGCATGAGTGCTGGCCTACGATAGCTAGCAGTGAAAATGTGCCTCAGTGTGTGTAATTAATGATGCAGCGCAGAAAGAGTTGTGAAACTCTCACATCTGATTTCGTCTACACTGCAAGGTCCGATGGCCACTTCCAGAATTGTACTTCAGTTGTTGATAGGACAGGACTCGCAACCATCTACGTAAACTTCGTAAACGGTAGCAACTACGGATTGCTCTTGAGTAAATTTAGTAATTTGTGAATATGTTTAACATCGGAATTTTAATGTAGATATAGACAGTATGCAGGAACACTATTTGTGCCATTATCTCAGTGACAAAACATACCATTAATCATAGTGTAATTTTTCATGTGGTTATCCTTAAAATATCGTATCATTTTATTCCCATTAGAACATATAATAGAACAGATCACATGAAAGCATATGTTTTGATATTATACTTTTTTGCTTTATCTCACATAACATTTTGACATATTACACTTCATTTAATATTGTAATATTAATTTAGAGTGAACATTTAGTACAATACTCCTAACAGAACTTTGTTCTTCCCGTCTGAATATTAATATAACTTGGTGCAGAAAGCCATGTATTGTAATTATATTATGGTGTATGTCAAAAAATGTTGAAAAGTATTATATTTATTATTGTTGCACGATTATTCTTTGCTTTATAATGTTTATAAATTACCGTACCAGTGCGATTGCACAAATTAATGTGCCATTTTGAGCAAATTCGCCGTGAACCCTCAATTGTGAAAATGTTTCATGGGCTTGAGGGACCCCCCTTCTAAAAAAAAAGTTTTCTACTTCAATTTTTAAATATTTCATCAGAGTGTTCTTAGCTATAATGGATCACAAAAACTGATAAACATAGACAACTCAAAAAAAGAGTCATAGTGTTTTTTTTCATATATCAAGTTGATGCTCACCTAGTGTCGTGTATGCTGCGAGACGAGTGTTGGTGTGCGCCGTGCATTGGGTGTCGTGTGTTTCGCGAGCGTTGTGTGCGCGGACGTTGGTGCGTGGTGTTCGTGGTTTTGCGAGCGTGTGTGTGAGCATGCGTGGGTGGGCGTGGGTGGTGATGTGTTGCGCGAGCGGTGTGCGCGGGCATGGTTTGGCGTGGGTGGTTTGTGTGTGCGCGAGCGTGTGTGGTGTGCGCGGGCATCGGATGTGGGCGTGGTGTGTGTGTGCGCGAGCAAGTGTGTGTGCGCAGGCGTGGTGGGCTGTGTATTGTTTGGGTGCGCTTATGCGTGGGTGGGAGTGGAGTCCATCCTCGGGCGTGGTGGGCGTTGGTTTGTTGTGTGTGTGTCCGCGGGCGTGGTTGGCGTGGGTGTGTGTGTTGCAGAACGGTGCGTGGTGCGCGGCATGGGTGTGTGTGTGGCGCGGCATTGTGTACGCAGGCCATGGGTGGGCGTGGGTGTGTTTGTTCGCGAGCGTGTGTGTTGCGCGAGCGTGTGTGGTGTGCGCGGGCGTGGGTGGGCCGTGGGGTGTGTGTGGGGCGCGGGCGTGGGTGGGGCGTGGTGTGTGTGTTCCGAAGAGAGAGAGAGAGAGAGAGAGTGAAAGAGAGAGAGATTCCCCTCATTATATCTCCCCTGGGAGGACACCTAACCATCTCCCTTATCGTCAAAACCCACTACACCAAGGGTTCCAACCTTCTTTGGTCCCATTCCCCTTTTGCAGTCACTTTTCCACCTGTGGACCCCTACAACGAAATAGGCTAAGCCAGAAATTAATAGAAATTTTCTGCAAAAATTTAATATGTTCATGTAAATGGCCTTTCACTGTTTATGCTGATTAGCTGTATTGCCTATTTATTATGAAAACAGAACACGCTCTGTTTCATACAGACTTTTTTATATTTAATAATAACTACTAAGGAAAATGTCATGCTATTGCTTGTTATAAGTGTTAAGTATTGGTGCGCAAAGCGATCCTTATAATACGTTGCCTTATTTTTTTGAGCTTGCTCAAGCACATGTATGAATAGAATAAAAAGAAAAAAAATCACATAAAACAGAACACATCAGTTTTCACGTTTTAAACAAACAGCATCTTAAGGTTATAACAAACATTCACGTACAGAATAGATATTCTCCCAAGATTTAAAGACAATAAAATCTAATTATCAACAAGGTAGGTTATTCGCACAGGTTAGTTGAAGCAAATGGCAAATACTACCGTATATGGCTACGTATAAGACTACCTTTTAACCTTAAAAAATAGCCACGAAAATTGGGGGTCGTCAGATACGCCCTGTATAAGATAATGAACTTAAATGCGTGGTGTACGGGATGTTGTTACCGTGCGGTAATGATTGTGTAGGACTTACACCTTGCCTTCATAAAAACACAGCTACTTTTTACAAAATCACTTACCGTAATTCACTATATATTTTAAGAAATAATAAGTGTAGCTCAGATGAGTAAGCTGATCATTACGTGTAATGTAACTATGCGCATGGTTGCCACCATAATTATTGTTGAGAGTGCCCTGGTGTGTCTTTGAGTGTGTGAGGAGTTAACCGTGTATAAGCGGAGTGTTCTACCTTGGAGTGTATTCTTATACGGCGAGTATAGCCCAAAACCCTACGTTTTTACTAGAAATTTTGGGGGTCGTCTTTACACCGAGTCCCGTGCTTATACGAGCATATACGGTACACAAACCCGATCACTTTATTTTAGGATATTAAATTCCGTCGATTGAACACCAGGAGAGCTATGACCAGGAGTTTGATTGGAACACAATTCTTAGCTTTTGAATCGTGGATAAGCTCATGAACTCCTTCTTATGCGTCTTATGACACATCACCTAACCTGACATAAGAACGTATTTATGCTATACTAATCCTGCATTAGCATATGGTATGTAAGGTATTATTGCACACTTACTAGTCTACCATGCTAAAATAACGGTTATTAATTTTCTCTCATATTATGTATATGCCAGTATAATAATTTAAAAACTTATTAGATTCTTAGAATCTCTATGACCCCTTGAAATTCTTCCTGGACCCCTTGGGGGGGGGGGGGGGGCACCATGGAACCCTGGTTTGGAACCAACTGGCACGACATCCTCAAAAACTTGTCAGTAGCTGAGAAAATCGTTATGCGTCCTTCCTGGGTCTATCAAAGGAGCGTATGTAAAATATCCTGGATCCAGCAGTGGAAAGGTTTAAAAAAAATTAAATTATACAATACAATACATAATATAATCATTTTATCCCATAACATCGTGTATTAATATTTCTTTTACGCGTCACGGACCGACATAGGACTTAGACCTTGACAGAGCGGACGTAAGCGCGGTGCTTAGTCAGCAGTCATTTGACATCCACAAGTGTCCGCTCTGATCAGTCTATAAGTCCTATGGTCGTCCGTGACGCGTAAAAGAAATATATAAACACGATGGTTATTGTGATAATATTATATGATTGTATTGTATTGTATAAGTTATATTTTAAACCCTTTCACTGCTGGATTCCAAGGATATTTCTACGCTCCTTGCTAGACCCAGGAAAGACGCATCGATTTTCTCAGCTACTTGACATGTTTTGCGGATGTAGATGCAGTGGTTTCCCAACCAGGGTTCCATGGGTCCCCAAGGGGTCCATGGAAAGAATTTCAAGGGGTCCAAGAGATTTAATATCGTAATTTATTTTTTAATTTATTATACTGGCATATAATAATATGAAGAAAAATTAATAACCGTTATTTTTATCATGGTACTAGTAATGCATAATTACCGTAATTCATTTGCTATGCAGTGATTAGCAAAAATACGTTCTTCTGTCAGTTGGTGAGTGTCCAATAAACGCATAAGAAGAGTTCATTGAAGCTTATCCACGAGTCAACAGCTAAGAATGTGTTCCAATCGACAACTCCTTGTCTAGCTTCTGGTGTCTCAATGACGAATATATCCTAAAATAAGTGATCTGGTTGTGTTACCAGTACTATGGTCTACTTAGAAGACGACTCTGTGTATAGACGACCCCCAAAATTTTCTTAGTAAAAACGTAGGTTTTGGGCTATACTCGCCGCTATAAGACTACCCTCCCAAGTGACCAGCTCAGCTTATACAAGGTTACTCCTCAACCACTCAAGACTCACACACAGGGCACTCCTCACCATAATTATGGTTTTGCAACCATAACGCATATTTACTTACACGTCCTGATCAGCTATACCTCATCTAGCTACACTTATCTATTTCTTAAAATAAAGCTGAATTACGGTAAAGTGATTTATGTAAAAAGTATCTGTGTTTTTAATGAAGGCAAGGGTAAGCCTACATCAATCATTACCCGCGTAACAACATCCCGTACACCACAGGCTTTAAGGGTTCATATTGTATACAGGGCGTATATGACGACCCCCATTTTCGTGCTATTTTTTAAGGTTAAAAGGTCGTCTATACGTAGCCATATACCGGTAGTTATTTTTGCCATTTGCTTCAACCTACCTGTGCGATAACCTACCTTGTTGATAATTAGATTTTTACTTTGTCTTTAAATCTTGGGAATATCTATTCTGTTTACGTGAATTTGTTATTACCTTCAATTGCTGTTTTTAAAAACCTGAAACTATGTGTTTTTGGTTATGTGAATTTTTTTCTTTCTTTTATTCAGACATGTGCTTGCAAGCTCAAAAATAAGGCAAGCTTTATAAGGATAGCTTTTGCGCACAATCTTAACACTATTAACCCAATAGCAGGACAGTTTCCGTATGTATTTTATTTAAATCTAAAAGTCTGATGACAGAGCGTGGTTCTGTTTTCATATAAATAGGCTACAGCTTAATCAGCATAACGTGCCAGGATTTTACATGAACATATTAAATTTTTGCAGAAAAATTTTCTATTAATTTTGCTGGCTTAGCCTTATTTTCGTTGTAGGGGTCCACATGGGTGGAGACAGTGACTGCAGAAGGGGGAATGGGAAAAGAAGGTTGGGAACCATTGTGTAGTGGGTTTGACATAGGGAGGATGGTAGGTGTCCTCCCAGGGGAGATAAGGAGGGGATCCTCTCTCTCTCTCTCTCTCTCTGTCTCTCTCTTCTCTCTTCGGGTAGACACACACACCCACGCCCACCCACGCCAGCGCCCACACACACCCACGCCCACCCGACGCCCGCGCACACACACAAGCTCGCGCACAACACGCTCGACGAACACACATCCACCCACGCCACCCATGCCTCGTACACCATGCTCGCGCCACACACACCCATGCCCGCGCACATGCACGTTCGCGAACACACACACCCGACGCCCAACCCGCCCGCGGACACACACACACAAACCCACGCCACCCACTTCCCGAGGAGGACCTCCACGCCCACCCACGCATAGCGCACCCCACACATACACGCCACCCCGCTGCGCACCACACTTGCTCGCGCACACACACACCACGCCCACCGATGCCGCGCACACACACGCTCGCGCACACACACACCCCACCACCCATGCCCGCCACACAGCGCTCGCGCACATCAACACCCCGCCACCCACGCCTGCTCCACACACACCGCTCGCACACACACAGACTACCCACCCCCCGCCACCACGTCCCGCACGACACACGCTACGCGGACACACACACCTCTGCCCGCGCACACACACGTTTCGAGCATACACACACTAGGGTGCAATCCTTTATATATGAAAAAAAACAATTCTCTTGTTTTTGAGTTGTCTATGTGTTTGCAAGTTTTGTCCTTATAGCTAGAACCACCTCTGATGAATATTTTAAAAAATTTGAAGTAGATTTAGAGGTCCCCCAAGCCATGTAATTTTATAGGGTCTCGGCCAGAATTTCGCCTCAAAATGGCCATAAATTTTGTTCAATTCTGCACTGCGTTACGTAGCTTTATAACATTTAACAGTCAATATAATCGTTTCAAAATAATAGATATATTACTTCAACAATTTTTTGACATACACAAATATATTACAATACATGCTTTCCTTGCCAGGTATTATTATTATTCAGACGGAAAGAATTCAATGTTTCCTGTTGAGGATTACTTGTATAACTGTTCACTCCTAAATTACTTTACCTATTAAATGAAGTGTAATAATGTCAAATGTTTGGAGATAAAGCAAAACTATTATTTAATAAAACATAGCTTTCATGTGATATCTGTTCTATTCATTATGTCTAATGGGAATTAAATGATAAGATTTTAAGGATACCACACTGAAATTACACTATGCATAATGGATATGTTTTTGTCACTGTTTGTGTCAAATATTGTTCCTCATACTGTCTATATCTCATAAATTCGATGTTTAAAATTACAACATTAATGAATTACTTCAGAGTGCATCAACAGTATTGCTACGTTTACGAAGTTTACGTAATTTGGTTGCTGAGATCTCATCGTTGTCCTGCTTCATCACAACTTGAAGTCCATTCTGGAAGTGGCCATCGGACCTGCTAGTGTCAACGAAATCAATGAGAGTTTCACACCTCTTTCTGCTGCATCATTAATTACACTCACTGAGGCCACATTTTCACTGCTAGCTAATGTAGCAGCACTCATGCCCCACTCAGCCCGGGAAGTGGAAGAAAACTGTCATCAATCTCTATACGGATAGATAGTAAACCAGGAGTCTACTTCACCCAGGTCACTCAAGCGTGTTTATGCAGTTAATCGTTGGATTTGGGTGTTGCCCCAACATGCCCCAAAGCGATTTCTGTGAGCATCTAGTCACCAAGAGAGGCTTGATTAAAGCAGGGCTCTGGCGATAGCTTACGATCCAAGGTGTGGCACTTGCTCACTACAAGTGTCTAATGGAATCATCTCGGCTGTTAGATACCAAGAGATGGCCGCTTCATTGCTCAACTGCACTGTGAAATGGTTTTGTGACAATCTCATATTGGGAGCAGGCGTTTGTAAGTTGCAAATCATTCCAGGTGGCATCAACAGACTTCATGCAGGTAAGTCCACCAAACACCCATAACACAGTGCGTGACAAAGTAGCAAATGCACGAACTTTGGAGACTTGTGGTGAGTAGTAATAGTAACCTCGTGGCAGTTCAGCATGTGTGTTTTCACTCAGTTCTATTTTCAAGCAGAGCAGCATTTGGCTAGCCATCCTGCCTTTGTGAAGTGCACCTGGACGTTTGGAAACAGCACTCGCTATCTGAGCATTAAGGTAGCACTCATGACCGCTCACAGAATCACGGTAGTCTCTCGCTGAAATCTACAACATTTGTGGCACATTCTACATTTCAGTTTCATTGGAGCTACACCTACTTTTTCCACTGCACTGTGATGATCTGTGGCAAATAGGAGTCCTTCTGTTGAAATATGTGGCAGTGAATGCCAGTTGCTACGAAGTCGGTAATAAGGATTGTCTGGTAACTTTGATGCTTCAATCTTCAAGTCCTTCAAAGCCATGTTAGAGTATCACTTCACCAAGATGATGGCGACAGCCAGACCATAGAGTGGTCGCTGTAATGGCAATCCTGGATTAGCAATGCAAGCTGTGCTGTAAGGTGCCTGTGTTTTGAACTTGTTGTGTCAAAGTCAGTGTGACAATTCTGTCTGTGGCCGGGAATTTTTGCACTCAGCCATGAGTTTCATTGTAAGGTCTGCAATGATTTTCCCGCTGATTTTGTTTGGTTTGCTTCTTATGGCTTGGAACCCCAGTAGCTTGTGTGTGTAGCTTACCAACAAAGACTGGCGCGCTCTTCAGTCACACTATGGGTTTTGTAAGTGTTGGAGTTAACTTCTGTCCCGTGCAACGATGCACAGCTTTGGGTAGGTGTCCCAGTCATCACGATCTTGTTGCAATATCACCACCACCTTACGCCTGCTCGATCTGCTGTTGCTATATGAGCATCGCACTGAGAGAGCTCACCTCCAGATTCAACTATAACTGCTTGTGGTATGCAGCTTGCTGCATTGGTGTCATCTCAGTCTCGGTGCTAAGTGACACACTATTTGTCTACAAAGCAGTCAGGTGGAACAAAAGTAGTTGTCCCAGCCATTTCTTTAGTGAGGTTTTCTTTTGCTTGTGGTTTAGCTGCAGGAAAAAAAAAAAAAAAAAAGAAAAAATAAAAAAAAAAAAAAAAAAAAAAAAAAAAAAAAAAAAAAAAAAAAAAAAAAAAAAAAAAAAAAAAAAAAAAAAAAAAAAAAAAAAAAAAAAAAAAAAAAACAGCATAGTTTCTTCTTCCTGATCACAAGAGAGCTCCCTTTCAGTAGTCGAATCTTCACTGTATTACCCTCTACGACAGATGCGACTGGACAGTGCTGGAAGTAGCGTCCAGTTTTCACGAGCACTTTCAGTCGCTTCGCTTCTGCCTCTTGGACGAGAGGTTTCGCCTGGAAAATGTCTGCTTAAAGATGGTGTCTAATGAACCGAGGTAGCAGCCGCTTACACCCTTCCATTGACTGCAGAAGGCTAATCTTCTTGTCCCTTTATAAAGTCTCTCGAATTTGATAGCCAAAGCTTAACTGTCGATGCTAACAGGCGCTGCGAGTCTTACTACCGCGCAGAGTGGATGGCTTATTTCGGCGACTCTTGTTAATACAAACGCGTTTATTGTTTTCATCTAGCAGCTCACAATTTTTTTTCACGAAGCTCTACGCTCTGTGACCATTTGGAATATTCGCCTTGTTGTAGAATATTTCTACTTTCTGCGGAACCAGCTTGGCCGTAGAAAACGCTTGTTGCTCCAACAGACCCAGTCTTTATCTGGCGAGTAGGCTTCATTTGCGGTGTTACATTCATGCCCCTCAAAAACTTGCAAACAAGTTGGCAGTCCTGGAGCCCAGTTATTGTAGCATCATTCTTTGTAGATTGCAGTGCCAATTCTAAACACCTGATTAGCCTGGCGAGTTGATGAGGTAGCCATTGACTCTGGTAGTTCTGATGAGTCAAGACACTTAGTCCGTATCTGTGATCTGGATGCTGCATCATTGCTGAATCTGCAGATTAATGTACATTTCCTATTTATCTAAGTTTATTATTTGTTATAAAAGAAAAATATTAAAAAACACATTCGTAGAACTATAATATAGGCAATCTACAACGTTCTACATAAGTTCATAATATGGAGAATATTTAGATGCCTCGATCATTTCATTATGATATAAAGGACTATATTACGAAATTTAACATTGCATATGGGACCTCTAAATATTCTTCACTTGTGAAATTTTTTTAAACAAGACTTTTTTTTCATCAGTGGAACAAATTAAATACCAGACAGATCAATTTAGAACACTTCCAATTTTTTTGATGCACCCTAACACACACACCCACTGCCTACCCCCTGCTTCGCGTACACACAACACGCTCGCACCCACACACGCCACACATACACACACACACACATACACAGATGGAAAGTAGCTGGATCGTTAGAAGAGCAACTTCGCAACCGTGCTCCAACGTGAGTTGGAGTGGGAGCTGGGGATTTCTAATTTTTCACACGGTCACTTTGCCTCTCTAAGAGCCGTCATTAAAAATCGTCTAGAGACGTTCTTAGCAAGATACCTAGAGAACGTCTACAATGCGCTTAGCATCAAAGGGTTAAATTTATATTTAACGTAAAAATAATTTATTTCTCAAATACTTCTACAATTCAAAATGATTATAATTCAAACTTCACCCAAACCTATCCCTAACCTAACCCTAAGGCAAAGTTAAATTTTGGTTTATGTTAAGGTTTGGTTTAGGTTGATTTAAGTTTGGTTAGGTTTTTGGATAGGTTTGGGGTTTGTGAGTTATTAAAGTTAAACCGTTATTTAGGTTAAATAACCGGCAGGGAAGCTAATCGGGCGGGTGAAAAGCTAATCGAGCGCTACACCGGTGTTATGCCGAAATCGGCCCCCGTCTAATCGTCCCGAATACCTTATTTTAACTTAAAAACCTACAAAACCTAACCCAAAACATATCATAAACCTACCAACTAAACCAGACCTAAACACGACTTAAATATATTTTATATATAACTTAACGCTCACCTGAAAAACTATCTTTGTGGCGATCTGAGGGGTGGATCTGATTAGGACGTTTTATAAATGTTGTTAAAGTGATACAATAAAGGGAGATGTAGGAAAAAGTTATTACTTTATCAATCAGGGTAGACAAGAAGTAAAGATTCAAGCTGGAAAAGCATAATATAAAAAGGAGTAGGGAAAAAAATGGTTACAATATGGGTGGAAAAGTGATTGGAATGGATTCAGTTGTCAGGTGGTTAGCGCGGAGTCTAAGAGCGTTGTGTACAAGTAGGCTAGGGCAATTTAAGTGAATGGGGATGAAAGGCGGTGTAGGCTATAGTGTTCAGTAACAGAACTACCACCGGCCGCTGTATTATAAATCTATGCTGGAAGCGGTCTTGTTGGTTTTAGGGACATATTTAACCCCTATATGTTTACTTCCTGCATGTACTTTTTATACTAGATATCTCCTTATTTAATAATTTATTAGTCTAAAAAGGTAGATTGATTCATTGACTGATATGTTAAAAGACGTGACACGCCCCTTTGCCACGTCATCTATATGCCACCAGACTGGCAGCACCTTATCAGTCAGGCGCACACCCTGCGCCCGGGCGGGCACCCCCTGGCCACGCCCTGTCACGCCCTGCCTTCCGCCTCTGGGGAACAAGACGCCCATGACGTCAGAGTAGCTATAAACGTTTATTGTGTTTGGATGTGCCTCCGGTATCTTCTGTGTGGTGCAATAATTTCGTGCATTGATATTAACAGAGGAACTTTGATACAACGTTCTTATACGAACGTTAAAACTCTATTCCAGTTCTTTCTAATTAATCCTCATTTAATATACAACACCTTGGTTTTGTTAGCCATCCGTGCTCGGTGCCACGTCTTCACTCTTACCAAACGTAGTATATGTTATATCATACTAGTGCACGTATGGGGCTACACATATTTTGATGGCTTACGGTGGAATGAAAATAATCCAGTGATTTTTTTAAGCAAGGCTGTTCAGTTCTCGGAAATATTTGATACAAGACGACAAATTGTGGAACAAATCACTTGAGCGAAGTTGTGTGATAAACGGAAGAGTGCGTGGATATGTTAAGATGCCGCTGAAGGAAAAATGGCACGGTGTTTACGTTAACGATACAAAATTTTTACCATAAATCGCAACATACCTGCTTCTTACCCCGCTCCTCACTCTCTACTCCACAATTCAACTATCCACACCTCATCCACTTTAATCCACACTTCCACGACACTATTAAAAGAGTCGATCTCTGCAAATAAATATATATTGAATAAATCTATAGAACTTCCTTGTTTACTGAGAAAAAGGTACATAAACCCCTTCGCCTACTACAGAGGTGATCCTGTCCACAACTGCTTAAAAGAAGCAGACCCTGACTACATCTCCAAAGTGGAACACTGTGGAAGGAACGACGTAGTCTTGGTCGTCGTCCGCCCACTCCCATCGCCCACGCCTCCTTCCACTGATGACTCAAGTGGATGGAAAGACTCAGGCGCCACACCCTACCTTTCTGGCTTGACCTCTAGACGCCCCCCCTCTAACTTGGAATGGGTTAGGATACACACACTTCCTAGAAGCGTCGCTTCTAGGGAATATTATTTTGCTCCAAACCTGACATACTTCTGTGAGATTAACATGCATTTGAGATGACCCTCTACTGAAATTTTAAATAATTACGTCACGAGTTGCACATAAAATTTCTTGTGATTAATTAATTTCACATTTTATGGATTAATTCTCCATGAGGGGGTGGGGGGGGGGGGGGAGGGGGGGGGGGGGGGGGGTGGTGGGGGGGGAGGGGGGAGAGTGGGGGGGGGGGGGGGGGGGGGGGGGAGGGAGAGGGGGGGGGGGGGGGGGGCGGGGGGGGGGGGGGGGGGGGGGGGGGGGGGGGGGGGGGGGGTGAAAAGAAACACATTTCATAGGAGACGTTTTAATGACTTCATATTATATCATCAATAATAATACTACTATACCTATTTTTTTTTTTTAATAAGCTACAGTATACATCTCTCTCTCTCTCTTCTCTCTCTCTCTCTCGTCTCTCTCTCATCTCTCTCTCTCTCTCTCTCTCTCTATTCTCCTCTCTCTCCCCTCTCCTTCTTTTCTGCTGGCCGGGTCTCTCTCTATATATAATATATATGATATATATATATATATTTATATATATATCTTTTATCTGTGAAATCATACCTCTTAATATATTAGGAGTGGTTCGTCTACCAGTTAGGTTGGGAAAAGGTAGCCGTACTAAGTTCGTTGGACTTTACGTGGCGTCTATTTTACGTTGCCCACCGACGGATATTGGGTGTTTAGCGTCCTTGAAGAGCGAATCAGATGATAATAACATTTTTTTCCAATACAGTACCATTAGTTTCTTAGGTGGAAGAATTTCAAGCGATGGATCAACCATATGCCCCTTAACTCCCAAAATATAGGTAGTTTCCCTTGTAATTCACCGTCCGTACCTAGTGTTTCAGCTTTCTACTGATTAAGATTGGATTAATTGAACACCCACCCTAATAGTCTGAAACTGCAATTCACGCTTAGAACCTGCTGCTTAATTACCCATGCCTACCAATTCGTTTTTGCATCTCAGAAGCAACGGTTAACCTGACCCCTAGTGAAACTGTGGAAAATCGTTATCAGCCACGGTAATTTGTAATCATGTAATTCCCCCCGGTAATCTCCACATCACACATTATCGTGTTCGTGCCCGTAAACCACTCGTGGGTTGTGACATATGTATATTGTGCCTCAAGCCAATGGAGAAGACTAACAGTGGAAGTCAACCCTAGTGCTAATTCGTGAGGAAATAAAGCCGTCGCTCTTTGTTGTTATTTGCCGACTGGCGGGCTTGTCAAATTTCGACTAGGTGTATTTTAGCCGCTGGCGTGTTAGCTTTCGACATACAGGTAGTCGCCATGATCCTTTAGACTTACTTACGGTTTTTGTCATTTTTTTTTGTTTGTAACTCCGTCGTCCAGCAATCAAATTTGGCTCAATGCACAAACGCTTGATTGCACTTGTCACTATTGTGGCGTATCCCAAGCAAGTCTGATTGTTGAACTAGCTTAGCGTACAGTGACTATGTTATTAGGCCTGCTCAGTTAATTCGTTAGATTGACGTGATAAATAGTAACAACCACATTATATTTAACCGCTGAACACATCCTGTGTATATTCCATCCTATTGTCTACCTCACAGTCAAACCTAATTGTTGATGGGCAAATTGAAGACTGTTGGATCAGCGGTGTGGGAGGAGGGGGGGATTATCCAAAATTCCGCGTTCACCGTGGAACTCGCCTATTTCCTCGTTTCCTAAAAAGGAAAGACAGCTTTGACCTGTAATTGTTTCCGCGAGTAAATGAAGTCACGGAGGATGATATTTATACTTTACCTGTACTAATAAGACCTAGCTGACATTAGTCTGACATTATTCATTAGGTCAGGGTAACCCTTGGTTCGCAGCCTTCGATTTGGTTAGTGCACTGGCATGTCCCCATGGCTTCCTGCATCTAGGGACGTTTACTGCCTTTTCTCACTCCTAGTGGACACTACTGTGGCTGCAGAATGCCATTGGTTTAAAGTCAGCCCTATTACGTTCAAAGAATGGTTAATTATATTGTTCCGAATGCTAGGCAGAATGTCTCTGTTCTTGATGATCTTATAATTTGTAGCAAAGACTCGGATCTCATTCTGCTATTTTTTGGAAGCAGTACTCCTGAAGTTTGAGAATGTTCTCCTTCACGGTCAAAACTCCAACTAATAACTAATAACTAACTCAAGCAAACTTACTAAATGTGAATTCCTTATGTATGAACTTTACCTTTTTTTGTCATTTGGTAGATGATGATGGACTTCATACAATTGTCAGAACAATAATGCCATTACAATTTCACGCGCCTCAGACTTTATAACATGGCCGTTCTTTCATTGCTTTGTCTGGTTACTATAAATCTTTTATATCATATTTTGCGTGGGTTGCATCGCCTTACCAACCTATTACAAAAAGACTTCACTTTTTTAATTGGAACCTTATATGAATATATTTTCAAGATCTAAAAGTCGCCCTACTACTGCCCCTGTCTTGGCATATCCAAACTATCGGTTACCTTTGTATTCTTTACACGGATGTCTCCTGCATTAGGGATAGGTGCTGTATTGATGCAGGACGACGCACGCAGGAACAATCGCGCTATTGCGTTCGCGAGTTAGGAATTTGCTTACGGCAGAGTCTATTCTCAATTACTCACCTAGAATCATCGCATGTCTAGGCTCTGAAATTTGTTAGAGATTTTATCCTAGGTATGATATAACCGTAATATACTGATCACACAGCTGTCACTGAGCTTTTTTAAAGAGAAACCTCTCAGGAAAACCTACGCGTTTGGTTTTTGGACAATACAGTAATTAAATCCAACTTTTAAGTACTTGCAGGTCGAGCCAATGTTTTGGCTGATGCGCTTTCTAGAAATATACATGTTGGACTGGGACGAAAAAGTCCCCTGTTGCTCAAAATTTGTCCAACATGACGAGCATGTTTATCCCGAGCCACGTCAACATGACGTGTAGAGTAAATTGAATATATATGGTCTGTAATCGGATACCATGTCCAACTTTTCTTAAAATGCACATTCCTTTTCACAGTTTTTCTTATCACAGATTAGGTCCTTTGTAATTTTTGGCAAAATAAACTGGCCTCGGTTGAGCCAATTTGTGATACCTGAGTAATTTGTAACTTTGGCGTAGCTCGCAACTAGTTCATAGATGTGTAATATTAGGTCAACCGGGAAAGAAGCGTACTCTTTCTGAGGGCCCCCACTAGTTTATTTTGGCCAAAAATGCGGTTAGAGGTGATTGCGCATAAGTGTCTAAGGGCGTGAAATGTTCTACCCATAAGGAATAGCTAAAGATTAAGTAACATCTCTTTTTTTAGATTAGTTGCACTTGGTTGTTATGTCCCTTTAATACATTATAAATCATTCAGCAGTGATCGATTTAACGGACCAATGCTGGGCCTGATTTGTGCTTATTTAGAAAGTGCTAGCCTTAGAGCGATGGCTACGCTCTTGATTACAACATCTTAATTATCCTGCTGACTCGAAACTCATGGCTTATATTTACGCCGCTCGAATATCTTTTCTGTTCCAGAAATGACTGTCCACTTCTCTTCTTCAGAGTTTGCCCCTCCAAGAGCTTGAAAGTCATGTGTAGATCTTGCCTGCTTTCACTAACTCCTTGGGGAAGTACCCATCCTACAATTCAGTACGAGCACAATTTTTATAAGTTTTTACTGTGTTAAGAGCAAGCACTTCCTTTTTGTAGCTAATTCGATTAATTTTCTTGTAATACACTAACAAACACATACTAACAAATATGGTTGACGTAGTGAGTGTTGAAGAGTCACTCATTCACATCTTTCCTGTTAAGGATTTTATGCATGCCTTGAACTTACGAAGGAAGAATGACGGTTTGAAACTTTGTTTTGATTTAGTGGTATTCAATCATTAAATTACCGCTCCTTGAAGCGGTGCTAACGGCCAGTGCCTTTTGTTATACATGTTCCTTTTCATCCCAAACAGGTTGTTTGATGTCCCAGAATTAACTTTTCTTTTTCAGTGAAGAATTTCTTATAATACTGAATCAACCAGTACTGTGTGTTGATTGATATGAGTCTCCCCGTATGCTACTGGAGCGAATGTCTGATTGGGATAGTGCCGTACATATATTGACCCTGTATTTTTGCCGAGCATCTCTCTTTACCTGCATGCCTGTAACCTTGTGAGGGTATTCATTTTGTGAATGGTTCTAACTTAGGCCAATGCGTCTCAAGCTTATCGTTGTGTCCTTACACCCCACTTTATTTCACGACCATTCCTTCTTAAATGTTTCTTCGACATCACTTTTTCTTCTTTACAGACTATTCTATATTTCGAAGTTTTCCGGTCAGTTTCGGAGATTCTTATTGCTAGCTAATTTGCGCTCTGACTATTTGAATACCTTTCCTGAAAACTGGCAATAGGGTTGTGTATCTAATTCAGTCTTGACTTTTCCCTATTGATAGTTTGAGTATATTACATTTCTCAAACATTAAGATGTCACTATACATTTATGAGCTTACAGTCTCTAAACTTCTTCAGAATTGGACACAGCCGTACAGGAATCTATACTCTTCCTACCTAAGCCTGTTCTGTTCATTCTCCTTCCATGGTTATGCCATCATAATCTTCATTATCATAGTAATTCCACTTGCTTTGTTGTTAGGCACGCCCTAACTTTGTATGTTCCCCTGAAGAGAAATATCCGACTAATCAGGTACATACATGATTGTACAGGGTTGGTACATGTCTTAGGACAGCGCGAGGACGCACCGGGAAGGTGACCGAGCGATGTTGGCTTATAGGCACATATGTTAACCCCTATATGTTTTACTTCCTGCTATACTTTTCATACTACATATCTTCTTATAATTATTAACCCCCGTCGCATTCTATGACGCGTTATGCGTCCATTCGAGAAGAACCCTATGCGTACTTGGCACACCTATGACGTGAAAGCGCGTCATTCAGCTCTCCGCGGCAGAAAAATATTCGCCTAAAATCGTATAAATACGCTTATCTGCTCATTTTTGGGCAAGTGTTCTTAAACTTGCCCCATCATGGCAGAGCGCACATCAATATTATAGTTGCCGCTCCCGGCATCAGGCCTGTCAGGGCGTTGTGAGCGGCGGTATTTAAGGCCCGCCCGTGGACTCAAGTGTCGCGCTCAGTGATTTCGGCGTGTATTTGTTGCATAATAATCTATGTGAATGACCTGTGCAGTACAATATATAATGAGGATCACGATACTATGTACTGGAAATAGGCTAGACCTAATCTGTACTTTTGATAACGGACAAGTCAAGCTCATGAACGAGCTTATCGCTATCTATATCCTATATGTCCTAGTTTAGCTTGCATGGTTTGACGTGTGTGGTTAAGCGGCTTATACACGGTGCGTTTCGTCGGACTGTTTCGTCGAACTTGCCATTTGGTGGACTGTTTGGGGGGGGGGTTTCGACTTCGAGGGTCCCATTTCGCCGAACATGTTCGATGAAATGGTTTTGTGAAATTATACAAAATGTTGCACATACGTCGAACAACTCTGGGGTCAAAATAAGTCTATACTTTTTCTGTAAGTTTATAAATAGTTTTAGCATTCTTAAGCATTCGAAATTAACACCATCATATAATGCGTTACAGTAAAATATATACAGATCGATCTTATTATATATTTATAGATTTTCAGAATATGAAGCTGAATTTGCTTGTGTTTAATTTGCGGTAGAATGATTACTAAGTAGATATGAGATCTGAAAGTTAACGTGGAAGAAATGGAAAATGATGGGTGTGGTTTTCACTGAAATGGGATGTAATGAATGAGGTGGTTGAAAAGTACAGGACGAGAAGATGTTAGTGCTGCTGGGACTGTGTGATGACTGGTGAGACAAGGGGAGCGGATGATTGATTACAGGGAAAGAGATTGGAGAGATGTGGTGTTTTGTTTGTTTGTTTAGAGGATAATTCCTCAGAGCCATAGTGATCTAACCGCTCGCTTAGTGTTGGCCAGAAGCCCCCACCCCGGAGGGGGGTCACAAACCCTCGGCTAACACCCTCTACCGCATTCACTGCTGGGTGGACAGGGGCTCGGGTTTTAAGAAAGACCACCCTCTGTCTTCGCTCCGCCGGGGATCGCACCCTGTGGACTTCTCTGTGTGAGCCGAGCGTGATAACCACTACACTACGGGCAAGACCTGTATATCAAGATCCTATAATGGACGAAGGACTGCGCGGTCCGTTTCTGAGACACTGACTACATATGGTTATTCTATCACACTAGGACCGAAATTGCTTACACAATTGGGCGTGGTGGTTTGTTGGGCCATCGGGCAATTGGGCGGGCGGGATGGCCGCCCGCCACAGGTTTTCGGTGCCACAGGTAACAGTGACCGCGCCGCCCGCCCCCCGCCCGCCCGCCACTCGATTTTGGGCTCTGCCACGCCCTGCGGGATGAAATATTACCCTAACCTAACCGAACCTAACCTTCTAACTGCAGGGCTCCGTCCCCTTTCGACCCCCTGACGGGAATATTAACCTAACCGAAACTTTACCTAACCGCGCGCAGTTCTCGTCCACTAATAATTATTTAGCCCCATGACGCGTCCTTCATCTGTCTCTGCAGTTCTCTTCTAACAATCACCTCCTTCCCTTTTCATCACCAGTATTCGTTCCTTGGGCGGAGCTACTATATATATGCCCTAAGATAAAACATTACAACAAATCTCCGCGCCTTTCGCTGTCTCGATTCATCTTTGTCTCTTGTTTTGTTGGTGAGCGTTGGCCAACCGTGTGCCTTAGATGTGTGTCTGTGGTCGACGAACTGTCCTACCACATGCTTGTTTGGTTCGACGAAACAGTCCGCGAAACGCTTCGTGTGATACCCGATTTGAAAAAAAGCCGAGATATGAATATAGAAGTGAAACTGTACAGTGCGAGTTGACTTTTATATGAATTGTACACTCGGGATTTTGTTATATATTATATACACTGCACAATTTATATTTTTATTACTGCGTGTTTGCACCTACACTATATTCTTTTGTGTGTACATGGTATTAGTGTGGTTTTGAAAAATTATACTGAACAAGCGCATCTCGATCGTTGTGATTGCTTGACTGTGTGGGCGTATGTTTTGCACGATGATGGGGTATGCATAATTTTTTTTTGTCTTGGTACTACAGTATATTTTCATCAAAATATTGAAAGCGTGAACGAAAGGCGGTGACTACATCAGGCAGAGGAGAAGGGTTTTCGCTCAAAAATTATCCATCCTCCAAAAATATTGAGGCTAGAAACTATCGCTTTTGGCAATTCTGTGTCTTTACTGTCTGGATATATCATCTATAAAACTTTATGGTCTTATTTGCCAAACCAATAACTCAACAATATATAGGTTTTGAATAATTTTTCCATTGCTAGTATATGTTCAATGTTTCCACGAATTATCTCAGGAAATATGGCAGATACGAATATTCTGAAAACATCCCGAACTGCTGATGAAAACTTATATATAATGTATAGTATAAAAATCAATTGTGTGCGAAAGTTTCGAGAAGAATGTAGGACAATATTACACTGTCCCGTAATATTAAGTGTTTGATAGACAAAAAAAGAAAAAAAATACTCAGAATATCGCCGCCAAAACAAGTTTTTGACATATCAACTAAAAGCAGGCATTCATTTTCATTTTTTTCAAGCGTTCTACACGGTGAATAAACTGTAGGGGGGATACACGTGCCAAACACCACAGTCACCCTCACAACGGCTAGCCACATGATAAGCACACTCTTCGGACACGACTTCCTAGTTGACTGGCTACACCTCTTTCTATAGCAGCAATTCATACCTCACATGGTCCCATCTGGTTGCTTACAACTTACGCTCGCCCCAACACCGGGTAAAACTTCCTCTTACCATATACATCGCTTATTCAACCACAGCGAACATACCGTCTATCTCATAGGCCGATCTCAACGCTACACACACAGCCCCAACTTTCCAGACACGGCGGAACAACCCACACGGCCTTCAGCTACACCAAATTGTAACTTAACCGCCTCGCTTTCTCGGGCCATGAACTTCCCAACATGGTGCACTGGAAATGTGGCACGGGGCGAAACCGATACTTGCCATACACTAACAGACAGTCATACCCCTACACCACCACCTCTCAGGGCCCCCTCTGCGGCTCGGATCACATACTCTAATCCTCCGCGTATCCACAAACCCTATTCCGTCCCTACACACATTACTTTGACTATAAGAACGCAAACTGGGCAGACTTCAAGGATGCCCTCGCAAACACGACACACCCCAATTCCATAGAAAGACAATATACCACACACAACTTGACCACAGCCATAAACTCTCTTTCAAGAAACATCCTCACAAGCTGCAAACACGTACATACCAAAGAAACGACCACAAAATTTGCTATGACTTTAAACCCTATCCGGACACACCGTCCCTCCTTATCTGCTACAGAACACGCTTTGCACGCAACATTCAAAATCCATCCGAGTCCAGGGAGACCTAAACATTCTACGCCACACTCCTCGACAGCTTACAGACTGACCACGACACACACTGGAAAAGCTTAGTACAACGCATGGACAGCAGCGACCTTCTAACTCCACTGAGTTCTGGCACATGGTGCACAGAATGAAGGGATAAAGAGGGAACGCTTCGAGTTTTTACTCGTCAACAACATCCGGGTAAGGGGACCCTGTCCGAGTCACCGATGCGTTTAAACAACACTGGGAAACTGTTTTCCGACCACACCCCTCCCTCAGCACATCCCCAGCACAACACACATAGAACATATTACCACACACATGCACCGACACGAAGTAGACACTATTCCTCTGGGCTACATAAACACAAACAACTTAAACCACGAAACCCCTCTCACCACACCTTTTGAGGAGGAGGATGTCGCCAGGCTGCTAAAACGAACGCCACGCCGCGCACCGGGCCCCACAGGCATCACCTGGCCCATCATCAAAAATCTCCCCCCACCGATCATTCCTCACTCACACACATTTTCAACGCCTCGCTCGCCACAGGCTATTTCCCAAAAGCCTTCAAAACAGCCACCACAATTCTCATCCCGAAACCCGGTAAAAGCCCTCACCTCGCCGAAAATTACCGTCCGATTAGCCTCCTCGACATTCTAGGAAAGACCTTTGAAAGACTAGTATGCACCCGACTTAAGACGCACCTCGAGACAAAAAACCTCCTGTCCCCAAAGCAGTTTGGCTTCAGGCAAGGACACTCCACCGACGACGCGCTAAACACCATAGTGGCCTACCTCAAAGGGAGCACACAACCAAGCTATTATAAAACAGTTCTAGTGACAAAAGACGTAAAACAAGCATTCGACACCGTGTGGCACACAGGACTCAAATATAAAATATGTAACGACTTTGACCTCCCTATTCTGACCAAAAGACTACTATGCAACTTCCTGACAGACAGACAGATGAGACTCCGTCATACAGACATACTTTCCGACCCTTTTACACCACTAGCCGGGGTCCCCCAGGGCTCTATCCTTTCCCCAACTCTCTTTAACATGTACACTCATGACCTACCTGACCCGACACAACGAGAATCTCTGACCATTCAATATGCAGATGACGTGACACTACTAGCACGCTCCAGACAAATTTAGACCAACTAACTGATCGAATCCAATGGGAAATTACTGCAACCAGCCTGTGGGAACTCAATGGAGGATTCACTCACACCCTCAAAAAACAAAGCCACTTACTTAATATAAAAGGAGAAAACCGAGACTAATATCTATACCCGTTTCTACACAACCCACACCAATCCCCCGAAGTAAAATAACAGTACTCGGCCTTAACATAGACAAGATCTCAGATTCAAACACACACAAAAGCCAAATTAGGTATCGCGGGCCAGAGTACAGAGCAGCCTGGGCAGGTTCCGCTACAGCTGCACGCGCACAAATTGCATCTTTTCAAAGCCCTGTTCTACCACACTTAACCTACTGCCCCTCATCCTCTCTCTAGTGGCAAAAACAATCTTCTCAAACTACAGAGGATCCAGAACAAGTCACTACGCTCCGCCTTAGGAGTAAAGGGTGGTCCGGACCTCTTCTCCTCACGAGGAGACAACATCCTTCCCTCCAACCCTTCAACGAGAGACTCACATTCCAAAGGTGGGAGGCGGGGGTGGCGCGGGGTGTCCTGGGTGTGTCCGCGCACCATCTTCCGAGGCCCATGTCCTCCAACCGCCCCAGAATGGTTTCTGTTGCTCGTGCGGATGGGAAAGCGTGTCGTTAGGTCTAGATCGACTCACAACAAAAACACACAAAAAACATACAGCACCTGGGTCAAGCCCCGGAGACTTTTTCCTCTTACTAGCCTCCCTTTCTCTCACCCATCCTATTCTTCCTACCTGTTCCCCACCTTCCCATCTCCTGCTTTCTCTTTTATATTCTATCTATTCTACTCGCTCTTTAGTCTCATGAAGTCCCTCACTCAGAGTTGCCAGTTTTGGATTTGTCCCTAATTTGGGGATTTTCGGGGCACTGATGGGGACATGGGACATTCCTCTCGATTTGGGGACTTTTGAGGCTTCTGAACAAAAATTGTATTTTATCGCTTAAAATAATATTATTAATATGAGGTTAAAAGACAACATGAGGTTAAACCGACGGCAAGGAAGAAGTAATTTTTGAGTTTCATTGATCCCAAGAAGTTAAGTCAAGAAATGTGGTCTCCATTGGTCCATTGGCTACCTAGTGTGCTATAGGTAGTGTGCTACCTCTAGTAATTCCAGAAATTCGGAATTGTAGGTCCTGAAAAATAAATCACCTCGACAAAGAATGGGGAGTACTAGAAACACCGATCTTGCTGATTCAGAAATCAATGATGTTGAATAAGGCTTCCTGGAGGAGGCAGTTAGGAGAAATACAGAGTGGTGATGAAACCCCATGTTTCCATTTGTCAGTTTTTGTTTCTGGGCTATTGCGTTCTTCCTCATTCTAGTGCACAGCAAAAGGATATTTTCATCTTTAACTATTTAAAAACAAAACTAAGAACAAACTCTCAACCGTAACTCTAGTTGACTTCCTGCATTCAAAGCGGTATTTGAAAGGGCGGGAATGTTTTCAATTTGCTGTAAATGAATAAACTAGTCAACATGATGACTTCAATATCTACAAATACCATGAAAATGATGATTCGAGTGATGATATTCATTTAGTATGCAAATGTGTTTATTCTATTCTTTCTTTCTGGCTTAGTACAGTATGTCCAGTATTATTGGATTATTTAAGTTCCCCAAGACGGCTAAGAGCATTAATATTTTCATTATTTCTGTATCATATTTCTAGGTAAACACTTTAAGGAAATATATCATCCCATCAGACTTAAGTAGAACATTTATTAAATGTAATTTTTTATCAAATGCTCATGAGGTTGTATCCTATTACTGCCTTCTTTTTTTTGCAGTCCTTGTGATGATTCGAATAAAAAGTGATTATGCTACTTCATGTGTAATGTAATATATTGTGTAAAACAGTATCGAATTTTTGTCATTAAATCAAATGTCAATTTTAATTTACCATGTGGAGTAGCTATTGTAGCTTTTATATTTCAGCATTTTATAACAAGTATGGAAATATATGAATGGGGAATTTTGGGATTTTCCCCCGAATATTTAAGTAGATTTTGATACAAAACTGTCCTGGCAAACAACGGACTCTCACTACTCGCTCACTCCTCACTCACCGCTCGGAGGTCACCGTCCGCGCTCCGCCTCTGGCCAGCCACGTGCTTGGCCCAATATTCCACTGTTTCCCGTACTAGTCCGTCAGCTATGGGGGTGGCCGTACCATGATTAGGTGGCCAAACGTATGTGTATCATTTGAAAGGTCTATCCATAGTATTACAAAATGTATGATGCAGTCTCAAATGAGTAGCTTAATCGCAGCTAGAGCTTTTCAATGTATCATAATGTGAATATCTATAAATCAATAATTTAGGGTGCATACCATTTTATGCACACTTTTTAAGGATGGTTTAAGGGTAAGATAGGCTCCTCAAATACATTTGGCACGCATTCCCTGTTGAATCAGACCACGGAGGAAACTGTCAACAAGATACCAAAACTCCTGGTGGAAACATGCGCTTCAGCCTCAACACAATTGCTGTTACGAGATACTATCTCACAGCAGAATATCTAAGTTCATATGTCAGGATGTTACGCGACCTACTTCATCTAACAAGGAAGATATGCAACATGCAAGACCTGCAAAACCACGATACTGAAAGATGAGAGAGTGTCTGGGTGCAGTTGTGGATGTTGTGGTGCTTGGTGATCCTTATCAAAGAGCCATCCACCTTGTTAACATATGTAATGCTACTGTAGCACCCTGTTGATGTAGCGAGGATTTAAACCAGGCAAGGCGTCGTGGCGTGAGGAATCCTATGATACCTTCAAGAAAGAACGACTGGAGAGCAGCCTCCGTTAGTCAAATTTCATGATCGGTCTACCTAAGTTGAAGCTTAAGACTTTCAGTGGATGCAACTAAAACAAAGAGTGTGAATCGAATGGGAGAACTCATCCTTCGAGCAACAACAGGACTTTTGGGCAATATGTTAATGATGGCTCAGAACACGTGTCTTGACATGAGGAAGTTCTAGAATAACCCACTGGGTCCTTTTGCCATGGTCCATTGCCACGCCTGATGGATTCTCGCTATAGAAAACAGCTAAGTCAACACTGTTTTCCCCCCCCCCGCCCCCCCAAGGGAACTTCAAAGAATGTCACTCCACACAGAAGTCGTAGCCCCCACATCAGCCTGTGTGATGATGGGATGGCCTTGTTTCACAAGATTAAAGGTGACCAAAAACCTTTGGTGATATTGATTGCATAACTAATCTTGTCTAAGGCGTCTCCATGAGGCATCAAACAGTGAACGCAAGATATTTTGTTTGACGTCTATCAGGACCCGATTAACGCTGTTTGAGAGACAATTGAGAAATCCACAACTGGCAGTATCCTATAAAAACATCAAAGCAACAGCTGGTAGTCCAGTGGAGAAAGTTTCTGTCCTCGACAGACAACAAACCAGTCTCATTCAGTTCCTCACAAAGGGGGTTGAAACACAAGAAAGTATATTGAGAACCCATGGCGAAAATTCTGTATGTTAGGTTTGAAGAATTATGTCATAAAATCCACTGGGCAGGGTTTACGCTTGTCACATAGCTGAAATTATCTCAGGAAGAGGCAGATACCAGGATTCCTCTTACCGCACCACATGCTGCCGACATCTGATTTTCAGACAGTTTTGTTGTTGCTGATGACACAGACGTGTTTTCTTACTGCTTCTAGTCTTTAACAAGGATATCGGTGCCTCATTTTACTTGAAATGTGAACACAAGCCAGAACACATATTGAGGTCCAGGAAAGTGGCCGTGTTCTGAAATCTGTCCTGTGAAGCATCATTGGCTGCATTTAATTCACTGGGTGTGATGCTGTCACACCTTTGCTGACGAGGGAAGGTGAGCTCCCTCAAACTGTTGAAGTATGATCCCGATGTTCATCAATTTTTTGTGGAACTTGGAAAGGAATGGACTGTAATCCCAATCCTGGTAGACAGATTAGAAAAATTCACTGTCGGATTTTGCCTCTAAGACGGCTACAGCTAAAGTTAATGACTGCGCTATTGTTTGTTTGCATCAAAGAAAGGACACATTGACACACCAACTACTCCATGCGCAATGCTTTACACAAGCAACATTTCTGCGACAAATTATCAACTGCATCTGGAGAAGGAGTCTGGAAAGGCAACCCCAGATGTACAACCACCAGAGTCGCGGAATGGAGCTTGAAGTAATGAGATCAGGAAAGAGCTCATGATCGACTGGATGTTTAGCCCTGCTCCTGAAACTATAATGGAACTCCTTGCATGTAATTGTTCTAAAACGTGCAGCTTTCCAAAGTGCACTTGTGTTATTAATGGACTTCGAAGTGCTCAGAGCTTCTGCAAACTGTCCCCCATGCGAGCACCAGCCAGATGACGAGGAAGAGGGACTCACACATAAAGATGATGATGACATTGCTGATGAGGACTTGCCTGATTACATGGTCCTGTTATTATCCAGGATTAAAGACTGTTTCAATGTATTTGCAAATACGAACATTACAAATGTTGAATTATGTGATGTGTGCACTTTCTGTTGTTGTACATTGGATGATGTTGGTACCTATTATGTAATCGTATTGGACTAGTATCATAGTCATTACTTACTGGTACAACTGAACTGTTTATGTATTGTTTCAATGATATATAGATATATTAAAAAGTTTTATGTCGAAACGTTGTCGAATAATTAATGTGTCAAGAAAAATCTAAAAGTTGGGTTGGGTTCAGGAAATAGAATGTCATTCCATTGGATTAATTTTAACGATGTTTAACTATTATGACAATGCTTTTACTTTATTTCTATTGAGAGATAACGTAATGTTCCGATGCAAAATTGGATTTATTACTGTAGAGGTAGTGTGACAATTGACTTCATTTGGGAGTAAATATCTCCCCCCCAAAACTGCCTAATAATATTGAGATTTGGCCGAGTGCATATTCATTAATTCTCTATAAGGTGTTCCATACCTCTTAACATGTAATTTTCAAACGTTTGACAGTCATATATCCACACATACCGTATATCTTTATAACATTGGTATTATTACTTAACTGGTTATGTTTTGGAACAATTTCAACATGTATACAAGTATGTTAAACATTAGGTTTATTTTTTCTGAAATGTGTATTTTTGGGGAGTCTACTCATAAACTAGTCTGTAATAACCTTAAGCTACTACTTCCAAATTACTATCAGGCAAAAATGTAATTCCCTCTAATATATATCTTTCAAGAAATGAGTATTAAAATCGCCACCTTGACTGTACCGATCGACCAAATTTTGGCCTGTGGCTGACCGGAAGACTATACGACAATCCCTTGGCATTATACAATCTACAATCTTCGCCAGTTAATTCTTGAATTATACCCACACACACACATAAAATAATATTATATATATATATTGCCCAAACACCAAAAAATATATATATATATATATATATATTATATATATATATATATATATATATAATTATATATATATCTATCTAATAGATGCATTTGTTGAATCATCAATGTATTATAATCCGTTATGAGTATAAATTTTAAATTTTATATTAAAACTATTAGTTATTTTTTTCTCAGTACATTACACCTTTATCTAGTTATTCAAATGAGGACACAACCCTGAAATGGCGGGTGCACCTGGGGGGTAATACCCTAAACTGGAGGGGCACGTGCCCCCAAAGGCCCCCCCGTAGATCCGCCCATTGGAGCACGATAGACAAAAAAAAAAAAGGATTGAATAGAATATAATTTCAATAGAATGGTTATATTATTGAACTCCTTTCCCTACAGAAAGGGCACTTTTAGTGAAAGGTCTGAAGCACCCCGCGCTCCCCCCCCCCCTGTGGCATCGCCCCTGGTTAAGTTAAATGGTAATATATTTTTAACTGTGGCCAGGCATCAGAGGTCTATGGCACTATGGAAATTGCGGTAGAAAATGCGATGGAAACTGTGGTGTGTCTACAATGCTTAATGTTATCTCTATGTGTTTTTACACAGAATCCTAGTTTATGTTAGCCATCTCTTGAAATGTGCAAACCACTCATCGTGCTCAATGGCGATGTCTTTTTTAATACGGAGCAAGACTAATCATAAGCCGTTCCCGCCACATAGGCTACGTAGCTTGCTCTGATTACTTCAGTTTTGAAAAAGATCTCTCGAACTGTTGCAGTTGGTCACTGTATTGTCGCAAATCTTTGATCATGTGCTATACCCTGTGAAAGACTGATAGAGATAGTTCGTCCTAAAGCAGTCAAGAATCGACTTCAAATCATATTCTGAGCGTGAGAAGGCTGAGTGTAAACACCCGCAATTATGTCAACCGTTTTATCTACATCTCTCTTTGAAATCTTAAAAGTTGCACATGTGTTGGTCAGGACCTTAATTAGGTCTGCAAGTATCTCTATCTTATTTCCATTTCTTTGGTCCTCAATGATATTGTTTAGCGATAGCTCTGCAGATCATGTCTTTTCTAAAATGCCAGGGTGAGGGTCTCTAGCTCTTCGTCTGTGGTGCTTTCCACGTCACACACTTCAATAAAGGCGTTCTTTTATCTCGTCGTCTGCACATACCGAACACACAATGATGCCTGATCAGTGTTAGAAATATCAGTTGTCTCATCCATGCGAAACGAATATATCTGGCTTGCCCTGATCTCATTCCAAAGAAGTTTTTTCTCCATAAGTGCCCATAGCCATAATAAAATTTCCTGGATTGATTTGACGAGCTCGACACTTCCAGGCTTACATGGGATGCAGCAACGCTGACACATTCAAATAGTTTGTTCATATACACTTCATACTTTTGCAACAGTTGGATAAGCTCGGGAAATTTGCCTCTGTTCCTGGGCTTGCTTCAACTCGCATCTTTTCTCTCAATGGAAGTCTTGCCTTACTAAGTAAATATTTGTCATCAGTCTTTACAAACACCTCTCTATTTTTCGTCTCCTTTCCAGCTTTCGTAGCTTGACTTTTTTTCATCTGCTGCTTCCAGGGACTTTTCCAGTCTCTTCTTTTTATCAAATTATTCAACCTCACCATGGCATTCATGTGTGGCCTGCAGATTGATGCTGAGCTCTTTCATTTTGTCAAGTGCTTGATGCCATTTACTTATTCCGGTAGAAGAACCTCCTTCTGCTTTTAGCACTTATACTTGTCTTACATGCAGAACAAGCGACAGCTGAAGCAATATCGTTCTACAGAATATTCAAGGTAAGGTCTGTTCTCATACCAGTGCTTCTTAAAGAACGCCCCTTTTCAATTCTCGTGATAACTAACAAACTGGCTGGTTCGTCCGCAACTGAACGCATAGTTCACCGGAATTCATAATTACTTTATGTTGATGTTATACTTGGCTAAGTGTGCTGGATCAGTGGTGATACCTCTCGACAGCAAGACAGAAATTCCAGTGCCTCTCCCATGCCTGAGTCGGCCTATTTCTGTGGAAAAAACTTCGTTATTTTTCATCAATGTGTGTCATTCTATGCTCTCATCCCTTTCACTGGAGCTGTTCTTTACCTCCTCTCCTTCGTTCACTTTGATTTTCATGTCCTTTTTTTTTGTTCATCTAAATATTTTGCCTTAGCTATGAGTTGCTCCTGCGTTTTGCAGCATCTTCCACTCCTCTCGATCCTTCAGTCTCCGATGTACTGGCCTTTCTCTGACACATTGTAAATCTGATTCATCTTCCTGAGTCATCCTTCTCCCCCTTCTTGCATTTAAGCTTCAGCCATCTTGAAATTTTCCATTACCATGGCCAAGGCTTTTGAAGTTCGTTTCATTTTTAAGGAATTCGATCTATTTTTTACCTTTATCAAATGGTTCATACTTTCAGGCAGGGGAGGTGGGATAGAAGGAAAGGGATCATTCCAGGCTGATATAATTTTCATTTCTGTTTTTTTATACATCAATTTTGTTTTATTTCATTTTCAATTTACAACACTTTACATACTTTACATACAAACTTTCCTCCAGCAAACACACCACGGGAATTCCACGTGGCTTATGGTGAAAATCAGGTAACTGATTTCCTACGTAAGGAGCTCGTTCTAGCCACGTCGGTGTAGCAAACGTTGTAATTTCTACGTGAATTCACGTAGATCTGTAGACACGAAATAACGTGGAAACAACGTAAAAATTCACGTGACTAAGATAAACTTTTGTATATATATAGCACCTTTCTTTATATTTTATTTACGTTTTTTTGTGACGGAATACAAATTATTTATATTCAATACGGTTGCTTGGAACCTTGGTTGAAAAAATGTACTTAAAGTAAATAATACATTTTGGACAGGGCACAAGGTAGTAAATTTCCCTTGCAAATATATTTGAATCCTGGCAAAAATTTAATTCTAAGTCTACGTAGATAAACAGTGAAGTCGCCACCTGCATGAAGTCGCCAGGTGCCAAATATTACAAATTATAGCATCACTCTGATTTTTAAATGTGCCCTGGAAGAGGTTACACAGTAAGTTTATATCATGCTTGTATATTTAACCCTGTTTCAGCGTTGTTTTATGCTTTGTAGCTGGAAATATAGACTGTATGCGCATTTTGCTTCTCACGTTTATTCTTCGCGCGGATGAGACCAGTAAACAGTAGCTTTTCGGGGCGCAGGAAGCAAGACTTGCACAGATCTTTCAAAATTTAATAGAATTTATTTTCACGTTGGCAGAGGAATTTTTATATATCCAAGCTCTTCCGCAGCTTAATATATATAGAGACTTGTTTACTTTACCTCTAATTTCCTGAATTCCCCCAGATGTGGTCGACTGACACAACTGTTGGGTTAAAAATACTAGCCTGGCGACTTTCTGTAAGTAGTATAGTGAGGTCGACACTCAGTTTTATTTTTGTCATTTGTTCATTATAGCCCTAATATGACACAGATGAAGCACCAAAATGACACAGACCTCTCCATATATACCTTCTAACTTTCCTGAAATCATGGATGTAGAAAATGTAAGTATTAACGCCACCACACGTCTGTAAATACAAAGAAACGTAGACTGGCGACTTCACTATTATCTAAGGTAGTTTAGTGATGATCTCAAAATATTACATTAATTTATTTATTGATTATAGATATTGAATATATTTAACGTTTTATTATTTAATGTTTATAATTATTACTTTAATATAGTTATATATATATAATATATATATATATATCTATATATATATATATATTATATATGATATATATATATATAATATAAATGTATCTATATATTTATATATATATATTTAAATATATCTTATATATTATATATATTATAATATATTATATATATTATATATATATATATATATATTGTTACACAACCCCGCTCCCCAGCCGCTCAACTAACCTGCCTCCCCTTCCTGGCTGGCCTCATACGCATGGGGAGGAGGGGCCTGATCGGTTATGTGTTTAGTCGGGACGCAGAAGCAATTAATCCCTAAGGCCTTGAGCACGGCTTCCCCCACACCTGGCACATCAGCAACCAGGGCACACGGTCCAGGCGTACCGGAAATGGGGGCATGCGGATATGCCCCCCCCCCCCCCACACACACTTTTTGCAAATAACAACATATATTTATCAACAGATAGTGAGTAGCTATTCAGCGTTAATTATCCTTTTAAAGAGTGTTGTCTCTTTGTCTTAGAGTGTATTATTCTCTTTTGTAATCTCTTTTATGACTCGCCGTAGCTTGTCATTTTTTGCTGTATCGCGCGATTCGGGTCTAAAAAACCCTTCTTCGCAGCATGTAGAAGATGTTTTTCTCTCTCAGTTTGTAGAGGTGAGCATGATTTAGTTGTGGAGTGGAAGCGCTATTTATTATGACGTCCTGGCTGCCGCGCAGTCTAGTGGGCGGTGCTTGATTGGTAGATACTTCTGCTTCTCGTTGAATTTTTTTGTCTCCGTGAGTGGGCTAAGCCTTTATTGGTGTTGACGTCCTCGCTTTGTTTATCTGTGAGTAGGCTGTTATTAGCCTTGTTCTTTTCATGCTTGGTAGAGCTTGTAGTCGTTTGCTGTACGTTAAGGCTTGGATTGATGGTCTTTTATGTAATAGGCTTCTAGAAGTGGAAGTCGCCGCACATCCTGCACGATATGTCGACTAATTCCCCTGTTATTTTCTTCCGAAAAATGTTCTTGTGATGATGATGCCAATGTTTTCTAATAGGTGATTTTTTTGGGGCTCCGAAGTTAGTGTCAAGTAAGACGTCGAGACAGCTTCAGTTGTCCGTCATGCCGAATGTAGGTGAGGGGCAGGGCTTCACAGTTTCCTCTTTTGCAAGTGATCCTCATATGACTCCATGGGACTTTTGTTTTGTCTCCTCTGGCTTGGCTGTTACTGAAAAGGCAGGTTGCTGGTGTTCTTGGTTTTTTGGTAATAAATTTTGTAGTTTTATTCGCCTCTCTGGGTCTGCGCAGGTTTCACATTACGTTTGACGGTCTTTGTGATATTATTCTTTCTTCTTCCTGGTGAGTGCGGTGTAGAAGAAGCCCAGGTAGAAATCGTTTTATGTCTGACTCTTTTTTTGTGGCGTTAGGGTTGTCCTAGTTCTCATGATTTTCTAGTCTGACGGTTTGATGTCTCTCTAGCTGAAGCCGTTGTTGATGAGGGACTTTGAGTGGATCGCTCGATTTCTTTTGCATCGTTGCCATGTACGCAGTGTGGTGAGAGCTCGTTCTCGTAATAGCACCGATTGTGGAGTCTTTATATCTCTGGCGGCATTCGCTTTTTCCTCCGTTGAGGCAGTGTCCGGATGTTCGTTGGCTTCACGTAGACGTTTGTGATGAATGATTCTTCTTTCTGCTTTACAAGGACGTCCAAAGAACGGCATTGATTTGTCTGACTGCTTTCTATGTGAAGGGAGCCCTATAAGTATCTTGCAATAGAGCTTCAGCTGTTTCTGCTTCGTAGTGACTTTCTTTTTGATAAAGATGTCATCGATGTGCGGCAATATATGTCGGGCTTGCTTATTTTCTTGATTCTTCTTCTCCTATCGCATCCCTGAAGAAGTTTGCCAGCAATACTCCTAAGGGAGAGAGCATAACGACGCGTCTATTTGTTTGATATTTGTTCCCTCGGGGAGAGGTAAAAGGTGCTTCTTAGTGCAGCATTCGGGAAGTCCACGTATTACAGGTTTCCGGGACGTCAAGCATGGGGATGAAGTCATTGTTATAACACCTGGTCTATGATTATAGTTTGATTGTACGGTCAGCGGGTACGTTGGTGAAGATGGACTCGAACATCACAAGCGATTGCACCTCTGGCGTGGTGGGTCTTGAGTATGTCGAGAACTCTGATGCTGATTGAAGGCTGTAAGGCATTGGGTGTGTAATGGAGTCACAATAGCACACAGCTTCTTTGCTAGGTGGTCGTCACGTCCCGGTATTTGGCTACATTGGTGTATCAATAATAGCGCTTCACATCCACACTAAATCATGCTCACCTCTACAACTGAGGAGAAACATCTTCTACATGCGGCTGAAGAAGGGTTCTTAGACCCGGAAATCCGCGATACGCAAAAAATGACAAGCTACGGCAAGTCATAAATAGTGCTTACAAGAAAATAAGACGCCTTCTTAAGACAAAGAGAAAATATCTTTAAAAAGATAATAAACGCTGAACTAGCTATCACTTTTAACGAGATCTGTCTCAGAGAAAATCTCCTGCCCCGAATAACTCTATATATAGATAGATAGATAGATAGATAGATAGATAGATTGATAGATAGATATACGATAAATAGATACTTTTTATAATACAAAAAAATATAACATTACATCTATTTTAATTTGTTTAAATTGAATTCTATATGTACTTTCATTATTTTATTTTTTTTTTTTATTTTTTATATATATATATATAATATATAATATTTTTTGTTATGGTTTTATCATAATTTTATATATATATACTCAATATATATCATAATATACTGAATATATATATATATTTCACATATATATAATATATATCACTAATAAATCACAATATATATCTATAGATCATATATATATATATATATATATATATATCTATATAATTTATAATATATCTATCTGATATATATATATATATATACATATCTATAACTAAATATACTATTATAAATACAATACAACCTCACAACTACTCTCATCTACGATCACCATCTACATATTGTTCCAATACACATTTTTTTTGTCTTCTTCATTTTTGTTTTATTTATTTATACTTTTGATTATTAGTACTTATTGTTTTTTTTTAATATTTGATTTTTACTATTTTTTATATTTTTTTTTATATATTTTATAACTTTTTTTTCTTCTTCATAATTTCTGTATATATTTTTGACAAGTTATAGAATTTTTAATTTTTAATTTTTTTATTGCCTTATATATAAAATTTATATATATATAACTCCTACTATATATATATATCATATCTATGTGAATATCATAATTCTCATCCTCTAATTATTTAATTTATTATTTTTTTTTAAGTTTTTTTAAACTATATATTACCAATATCAAACCAACTATACTCCTCTTAGATTCATATATACCTTAGATATCTACAGTCAATAGCTTCCTTCTAACATATTATAAAAAATATCAAAAAATTCCTAAACTAATAAATAAAACAGGAAGCAAAAAATAATAACCTATCTATAAATAATATATAACTCATTAGATTATATCTTCAGCTATCCTTAATAGTAAAGACTCTACTATACCTATATACTACCTCATTATACTATATATACTTAATCTCATATAATATCTAGTATATTATATATATATCCACTATATTATAATTAATATATACTACTCACTATCTAATAATAATGTATCTCTACTATACACATATCTCCCTATACATATCACGTATATACTATCATCATCCTATCCTTACAACTATATATCAATATATCTTATATTCTAATACTAATATATAAATCTATCATATATAATAATCTATATATATATATCAGCTACTAACCTTAAATATACTATATATATAACTCACCACTAACACTCATAATCACTATTGACCAGTTACATCTAATCAATATAGTACCATTCTCATACTTAATAACCTATAGATTAAATATAACCATTTAGAGTATATAGATAATATATATCTTATATAATATTTATTTATGATAATTGTTAGAGAAAAGACCTAGATCGAGAGAGTCGTATAATATTTATAGATATATATGATAAGATAGATAATATGATTTTACCTATTTTATAATAGTAGGGGTACAGTAGGCCTGAAACTTCATAACTAATGTGGAAGACTGCGTGGGGAGGATATTGGTTGATTGTAGAGAGAGGTGGGATAGAGTAGGGTGGTGAGAGTGTTTGTATAGTATAATCCGGATAATTATTGTGTTGTGTTCGTTGTTGTATCCTTTATTATACCAGGGTATTATGATGAACTCTAGTTGTCATGTTGTGTATTATTTTAGGGGAGACTGTACCGTAGGAGGAATGAGACTTATCTCTAGGTAGAAAGTCGAGGCTTTAATGGGCATGTTGATGATATACGTAGAGGAGCGTAGTCAGCCTAGAGGGCAAGACTAGCTGCTAGGGGGGAGTATCGGTTAGGATAGTGGAGGTAGATGGAGAGTCCGCTTCGTAGAATCTTGTAGTAGATCTTATGCTTGGGAAGCGTGTGAGAGACGGTAATGCAGGTGAGGAAAGAAGCGGAAGGGATAAGGGGGGAGCCATAAGAAGAAGGGAGAGGAGAAACACACCAACACACAGAACACGCAGAGGAGCGAGTACAGGGGGTGGGGGGGGGGGGGGGGGGGGGGGGGGGGGGGGGATAATGGGTGGGGGAGGGAGAAGCAGGAGGGGGGTGGGGAGGTAGTAGGGGTGGGGGGTGGGGGGGGGAGTTTAGGAGAGAGGGAGGAAGAGAGGAGGATGTGAGATATTAGAGTTGGCGAGGGTAAGGGGGGGATGAAGTGTAATTGTTTTTGAGAGTGACTGTTCTTGGTGCTTGGGTGCCTTTTAGCTTCGCCCTTGTTTTGTCGTTCGCTTTCGGGTCTGCCCTTCTTCCCCGTATGTTTTTCTCCGCTTTTAGGTGGCTGTTGTTGTGAGTGACGCTTTTGTACATTGTTCCCAACCGACCTGCGACCACTCGCGCTGTTGCTTTTTGACTCCTACCACCCCTCTCGCCTTCAATCCATCAGTTTTCTCGACATCTCTACCCCACGCCAGAGTGCTCGCTTCGTTTGTCGGTCCCTCTTTCACCCTTACCTTGCCGTACATCACTATATCTCGCCAGTGTATACATGCTTCTCCCCCTCTTGACTCCCGGACCTGTACTCCGTGCTCCTCGATCTGCACTAAGAAGCACCTTTACCTTCCCCGGACATATCACAATATACTTCTTCCGCTATGTTCTCCCCTTCTGTATTGCTTGCACTTTCTTCTTTGCTTCGTAGAAAATTATTCCTTAACTCTCCCTCCCTCATTATTGCCTCTACATCTATTCTCTTTCTCCACCTCCAATTCCTACGATCGCACTCTAATCTCTCCTTTCCATATCCTTCCGGTCTCCCTTCCCACTCGAAATCGCTCTACCCTCCCTTCCGTTCTTTTCCTTCCTTTTAACTCTAAATAAGAATCCATTCTCCCAAACGTCTACTTGTTAGCAACGACACCGGACACTGCCTCACTTAGGAATCGAATGCCCGCAGATTTATAAATACCCACAATCTTTTGCTTTTATCCAAGATCTCTCACACCTTCATTACATTGAACTTATGCACAAAAAATCGGAGCGATCCACCAAGTCCTCATCAACACGGCTTCAGCTATTATAGACTCACCGTCAGACTAAGAAAATCATGAGAACTAGTACAACCTAACTCCAAAAAAAGAGTCAGGCCATAACGATTTTCTTACCGGGCTTTCTTCTCCACCGCTCACCAGGAAAGAGAAAGAAATAATATCACAAATCGTCACCGTAATGTGAAACTGCAGACCCAGAAGGTAGAATAAACTACAAATTTTATTACAAAACAAGACCACCAGTCAACCTCCTTCTCCGTAACAGCCAAGCCAGACGGAGACAAAACAAAGTCCCATGGCGTATATAGGATCCTTTCAAAAGAGGAAACTGTGGAGCCCTCCCTCATCCTACATCGTCATGACGACAACGAAGCTGTCTCGACTTCCTTAACTTGCCACCTAACTTCCTGAGCCCCAAACAATCACCTTTAGAAAAACATTGGCATTCATCTCACAAGAACATTTTTGGAAGAAAAATACTGAATTAGTCGACATATGTGGCAGAGTGCGGCGACTTCCAATTCTAAGCACTTAAAAAAAAAAAATTTTAACATAAAAGACATCAATCCCAAGCTTAACGTCCCAGGCAAACGACCTACAAGCTCTACCAAGCATGAAAAGAACAAAAGGCTAATAACAGCCTACTCCAGATAAACAAAGCGAGGAGTCAACAACCAATAAGCGCGCCCACTCACGGAGACAACAAATCAACGAGAAGGCAAGAAGTTATCTACAAATCACACCGCCCACTAGACTGCGCGCAGCCGACTTCATCAATAATAGGCGCTTCACTCCACAACTAAATCATGGCTCACCTCTACAACTGAGGAGACAACATCTTTCTACATGCTGCTGAAGAGGGTTTTTAGACGTCGAATCAGCGATACAGCAAAACATACAAGCTACGGCGAAGTCATAAAAGAGATTACAAAAGAGAATACTACACTCCTTAAGAACAAAGAAGAACACATCTTTAAAAAGATATTAACGCTGAACTAGCTATCACTATCTGTTTATATATATTTTTTTATTTGCAAAAGTGTGTGGTGGGGGGGGGGGGGGCATAGCCCATGCCCCCGCTTTCGTACGCTGGACGTGTGCCGTGGTGCTTGATGTGCCAGGTGTGGACCGTGCTCAAGGCCTTAGAGGGATTCAATTTGCTTCTGGTCCCCGACTAAACACATAACCGTACCAGGCCCCCTCCTCCCCATGCGTCTGAGGCCAGCCCGTAAGGAGGCAGGTTGTTGAGCGGCTGGGGGAGCGGGTTTGTAACAATATATATATATATATATATTAGTATAGTATATATATATATATATATATATATATATATATATATATATATATATATATCTATATATGTAGTAGTATATATATATATATATATAATATTATATATATATATATATATATATTATATATATAGTATAGTATATATATATATATATATATAAATTATATTAAAAGTATACTTATAAACATTAATAATAAACGTTAAATATATTCAATATTATAATCATAAATAAATCACATGTATATTTTTGATATATCAACTACCGTATATCCATGAAGTCGCCAGTTCTACGTTTTCTTTGTTATTTACAGACGTGTGGTGGCGTAATACTTACTTTCTACATCCATGATTTCAGGAAAGTTAGAAGGGGCTACTGGAGAGTCTGTGTCATTTTGTGTCTTCATCTGTGTCATATTAGGCTAATAAATGAAAAATGACAAAATTAAACTGAGTGGGCGACCTCACTATACCTCCTACAGTAAAGTCGCCAGCTAGTATTTTTAACCAACAGTTGAGTGCACTCTGGGGATCAGGAAATTAGAGGTAAGGAAAACAGGTCTCTATATATATTAGCTGCGGAAGATCTTGGATATAAAAATTCCTCTGCCAACGTGAAATAATTCTTTAAATTTGAAAGATCTGGCAAGTCTGCGTCCTGTCGCCCGAAAAGCTACTGTTTACTGTCTTTTCATCGCGCGAAGCAAACGTGAGAAGCAAATGCGCAACGTTATATTCCAGCACAAAGCATAAAACAACGCTGAAACAGTAGAATGATACAGCCATGTATAACTACTGTGTACATCTTCAGTGGCACATGTAAAAATCAGTAGTGATGCTATATTCGTAATATTTGGCACCTGGCGACTTCACTGCAGGTGGCGACCTTCACTGTTATCTACGGTAGACTTTAGAATTAAATTTTTGCAGGATTCAAATATATTTGCAGGGAAACATTTTACTACCTTGGCCCGTTCCAAAATGTATTATTAACTTTATGTAACATTTTTTCAACAAGGTTCCAAGCAACGTAATTGAATTACATAATTTGTATTCCGCTACAAAAACGTAAATTAAATATAAAAGAAGGGTGCTATATCAGTACTACAAAAGTTTTTAGTCCTTGAAATTTTCCTACGTTGTTTCCACGTTATTTCGTGTCTACAGATCTACGTGAATTTCACGTAGAAATACAACGTTTGCACACCGACGTGGCGATAACGTGCTCCTTACGTAGAAAATCAGTCCCTGATTTTTGCACCATAACGCCACGTGGATTCCCGTGGTGTGTTTTGCTGGGAAGAAAGTTTGTATTAAAGTATGTAAAGTGTTTGTAATTGAAAATGAAATAAAACAAAATTGTGATAAAAAACGAATGAATTTATATCACCTGGAATGATTCCCTTTCCTTCTATCCACCTCCCCCTGCCCTAAAGTATGAACCATTTGATAAGGTAAAAAATAGATCGATTCCTAAAAATGAAAAACGAACTCAAGTCTTGCCCATGGTACTGAAAAATTTCATAAATGGCTGAAGCTGTCAATACGTGGGGAGAATGATGACTCAGGAAGATGAATCATATTTACAATGTGCCAGAGAAAAGGTCCAGTACATCCGGAGACTGAAGGAGAGAGGAGTGGGATGCTGCAAAAAAGCAGGAGCAACTCATGAGCTCCGGCAAAATATTAGATGAACAAAAAACAAGGACAGGAAATCCAAGTGAAACGAAGAGAAGGAGGTAAAGAACAGCAGCCAGTGAAGGTATGAGAGCAATAGCATGCACACATTTGATGAAAATAAAGAATTTTTTCCACAGAAATAGCCCGACCAGGCATGGGAGAGCACCTGGAATTTCTGTCCTGCTGTCGATGAGGTTCCCACTGATCCGCACACTTAGCAAGTATACATCACGATAAATTATTATGAATTCCGTGAACTATGCTGTTCAGTTGGCCGAACCAGCCAGTGTTGAGTTATCCCGAGAATGAAAGGGGCGTTCTTTAAAAGCACTGGTATGAGAACAGACCTTACTTGAATATTCTGTAGAAACTGATATGCTTCAGCTGTCGCTTGTTTCCTGCATGTCGACAAGTATAAGTGTAAGCAGAATGTAGTCTACCGTATAAGTAAATGGCATCAAGCACTTGACAAATGAAAGAGCTCAGCATCATCTGCCGCACACATGACTGCATGGTTGAGGTTGAATATTTAATAAGACGAGACTGGAAAGTCCCTGGAGCAGCAGATGAAAAAAGTCAGCTACGAAAGCTGAAAGGAGACAGGAAATGAGAGTTGGTTGTACATACTGATGACATAATATTATACTTAGTAAGGCAAGGACTTTCCATTGAGAGGAACAGATGCGAGGAGCAAGTCCGAATCAGAGCAATTTCCTCGAGCTTATCCCTGTTTGCAAAGTATGATAGTGTAATGAACAACTATTTGAATGTTGTTTCAGCGTGCTGTCATCCATGGTAAGCCTGAAGTGTCGATGCTGTCAAATCAAATCCAGAATTGTTTATTATGGCTTATGGGCACTTATGTGAGAAAAACTCTTTTGATGAGATCAGGGTCAGCCAAGATATATTCGTTTCTGATGGATGAGACAACTGATAATTTCTAACACTGATCAGGCATTCAATTGTGTTCGGTATGTGCGATGACGACGAGATAAAAAGAACGCTTTATTGAAGTGTGTGGACCGTGGAAAGCACCGCAGACGAAGAGCTAGAGACCCTCACCCTGGCATTTTAGAAAGACATGATCTGGGGGGAAGATCTATCGCTAACATATCATTGAGCCAAAAGACTTTTTGGGGGGGGAAAAAATAAGATAGAGATACTGCAAGACCTAATTAATTCCTGACCTAACACATGTGCAACCTTTAAGATTTCACAAGGAGATGTAGATAACTGTTGAAGCATAATTGCGGGTGTTCCACTCATCCTTCTCACTGGCTCAGAAAGAGTTTGAAGTCGATTTCTTGCTGCTTTAGACGAACTATCTCTATCATGTCTTCCCATGGAATGCATGAATCAAGATTTTTATCCGACAATACAGTGAACAACCTGCAAACAGTCGAGGATCTTTTTCAAACTGAAGTTAATCAAGAGCAAGCTACGTAAGCCTAATGTGGCTGGGGGAACGGCTTTTCTGATCTAGTCTTGCTCCGTATTAAAAAAGACATCGCCATTGAGCACGATGGGTTTTGAACATTTTCAGAGAATGGCCTAACATAAACTAGATTCACTGTTTGTAAACACATAGATATACATTAAGCATTGTAGACACACCACTTTTCCATCGCATTTTTCTACCGCATTTCCATAGTGCCATATGACCTCTGATGCCTGGCACAGTTAAAAATATATCTCCCATTAACTTAACCAGGGGCGTGCACAGGGGGGGGGGAGCTCGGGGTGCTTCAACCCTTTTCACTAAAAGTTCCCTATTTTGTCGGGAAAAGCTTCATAATTAACATTCTATTGAAATTATATTTCTATTTCAATTCCTTTTTTTTTTTTTTTTGTCTATCGTGCTCCAATGGCGGAGCTACGGGGCCTTTGGGGCCGTGCCCCTCCAGTTTGGGTAGTACCCCCCCAGGTGCCCTCATTTCAGGGTTGTGTCCCTCATTGAATAACTAGATAATGTGTAATGTACTGCGAAAAAAATAACTAATAGTTTTTAATCTACAATTTTTAAAATTTATCTCATATGGATTTATAATACATGATGATTTTTTTTTTCCCCCCAAAACCCCAAAAATGCATCTATATATATATATATATATATATATAGTATATATATATATATATATGATAATATATATATATATATATATATATATATATATATATATATATATTTATTTGTGTGTGTGGGTATAAATTCAATAACTTAACTCGGCTTGAAGATTGTAGATTGTATAATGCCAAGGATTGTAGTATAGTCCGTCAGCCACAGGCCAAATTTGGTCCTATCGGTACCAGTCAGGTGGCGATTTAATACTCAATTTCTGAAAGAATATATTAGAGGAATACATTTTTGCCTGATAGTAATTTGGAAGTAGTAGCTTAAGGTTATTACAGACTAGTTTATGATGTGCTCCCAAAATACACATTTTCAAAAAAATAGCCTAAATGTTTTTAACATACTTTTATTACATGTTGAATTGTTCCAAAACTAACCAGTTTAGAGTAATAATACAATTGTTATACGATGATACGTTATGTGTGGATATATGACTGTCAAACGTTTTGAAAATTACATGTTACATAGTTATGAACACCTTATAGAAATTTAATGAATATGCACTCGCATCTCATATTATTAGCAGTTTGAGAACTTTTACTCCAAATGAAGTCAATTGTCACACTACTCTACAGTAATAATCCAATTTTGCATCAGGAACATACCGTTATCTCGCACTAGAAATAAGTAAAAGCATTGTCATAATAGTTAAACCTGTTAAATTATCCTATGGAATGACATTTATTTCCTGATACCCACCAAATTTTTAGATTTGCTTGCACATTATTATTCTGACAACGTTCGACATAAACTTTTAATAATCTATATATCAGAACAATACATAAACAGTTCAGTTGTACCAGTAGTAATGAACTAATGGCATACATAGTCTCCAATACAGATTTACATAAGTAGTACCAACATCATCCAATGTACAACAACAAAGCACACATCCACATATTGCAACCATTTGTAATGGTCGATTTGCAAAATACTGACACTCAGAAGTCCCTTTAATCCTGGATATAACAGACGCATGTATCGTTTCAAAGTCCTCATCATCATGTCAATCCTCATCTACTGGTGGGAGTCTCCTCTTCTCTCATCTGGCCTGGTTCTCGCATGGGACAGTTTGCAAGCTCTGAGGCACTTCAGTCCCATTAATAAACACAAGTGCACTTTGGAAGCCTGCACTTTTTAGAACAATTACTGCAAGGATTCCATTATCGTTTTCAGGAGCAGTGGCTAATCCATCCAGTCGATCAGGAGCTCTTCCTGATCTCCAATTACTTCAAGCGTCCATCCGCGACCTCTTGGTGGTGGGGGGTACATCTGGGGTTGCCTTCCAACCTCCTTCTCCAATTGCAGATTTTGATAATTTGCTCGCAGAATGTGCTTGTGTAAAGCATTTGTCGCATGGATGTATTTGGTGTGGTCCAACGTGTCCCCCTTCTTTGATGCAAACAAAACAATAGCGCAGCTCATTAACTTTAGTCGTAGCCGTCTTAGAGGCATAAATCGCGACATGTGAATTTTTTCTAATCTGTCTAACCAGTGATTGGGATACAGTCCATTCCTTTCCAAGTTCACAAAATAAAATTTCTGAACCTCGGGATCATACTTTCAACGAGTTTGAGGGAGCTCACCTTCCCTCTCAGCAAAGGTGCTGACAGCATCACACCCAGTGATAAATGCATGCCAATGATGGGCTTCACAGACAATTTCTCCAAGAACACTGGCCACTTCTGGACCTCAATATATTTGCTTCCTGGCTTGTTTCCACATTTCAGTACAATGAGCACCGATCCTTGTTAAAGACTAGAAGCGTAAGGAACACGTCTGTGTCATCAGCAACAACAACAACTGTCTGAAAATCAGATGTGCAGCATGTGCTGCGTGTAAGAGATCCTGGTAATCTGCCTCTTCCTGAGATAATTGCAGCTCTGTGACAGGCTTACAACCCTGCCCATTGATTTTTATGACATAATTCGTCACTACCTAACCTACAGAATTTTGCCATAGGAGTCTCTCAATATGCCTTTCTTGTTTTCATTCTTTGGAGGAACTGAAATGAGACTGGTTTTGTTGTCTTCGAGGACCAAAACTTCTCCCTGTACTACCCTGTTTGGCTTTGGATGTTTTTATACTGGTACTGCCAGTTGTGGATCTTCTCAATTGCCTCTCAACAGCGTTAATAGAGTGTTCCTGATAGACTCAAACAAAATATCTATGCGGTCACTGTTTGATGCCTCATGGAGAGCCTTAGACAAGATTAGTGATGCAATATCACCAAAGGTTTTCTGGTCCACCTTTAATTTTGTGAACAATGGCCTCCATCGATCACATCAGGCTGATGGTAGGGGCTACGACTTTCGTTGGAGTGACATTCTTTTGAAGTTTCCCTTGACAGTGTTGACTTAGCTTTTTTCTAGGGAATCCATCAGGCGGGCAATGGACCATGGCAGAAGGACCCAGTGGGTATTCTAGAACTTCCCTCATGTCAAGATCACGTGTCTGAGCCCTCAATTAACATCTTGCCCAAAGTCCTGTTGTTGCTCGAAGGATAATGTTTCTCCATTCGATTTTCACACTCGTTGTTTTAGTTGCCTCACTGAAGTCTTAAACTTCAACTTAGTAGACGATTCATTAAATTTGACTAACGGAGGGCGGCTCTCCAGTCGTGTTCTTTCTGAAGGTATCATAGATTCCCGCCACGACGCCTTGCCTGTTTAAATCCTCTGCTACATCACAGGGTGCTACAGTTAGCATTACATAGGTTAACAAGGTCGGATGGCTCTTGAAAGGATTCACCAAGTCACCACAACAGCCCCAACTGCACAGACAGCTCTCTCATCTTTCAGTATTCGTGTTGTGTCAGGTCTGCATGTTGCATATCTTCCTTGTTTCAGATGAAGTAGGGTCGCGTAACATCCTGACATATGCACTTCAGATATTCTGCTGTGAGATAGTATCTCGTTAAACAGCAATTGTGTTGAGGCTGAAGCGGCATGTTTCCACCAGGAGTTTTGGTTCTATTGTTGACAGTTTTCCTCCGTGGTCTGATCAACAGGAATGCGTCCAAATTTATTTGAGGAGCCTATCTGTACCTAAGACCATCCTAAACGTGTGCATAATTAATGGTATGCACCCTAATTTTGATTTATCGAAATTCACATATGATACTTTTGAACAGATCTACTACCTAATGCTACTCATTTGAGACTGCTATCATACATTTTTGTCATACCTATGGATATACTTTCAAATGAGACACATACGTTTGGCCACTCATATGGACCGGCCACCCCCATAGCTGACGGACTAGTACGGGAACAGTGGAATATTGGGCCAAGTCACGTGGCCTGGCCGAGGCGAGCGCGGACGGTGTGACCTCCGAGGTGAGTGAGGATTGAGCGAGTAGGGATAGTCCAGTGTTTGCCAGACAGTTTGTTCTCCAAATCTCTAAATATTCGGGGGAAAATCCCCAAAAATCCCCATCTCATATATTTCCCTACTTGTTATAAAATGCTGAAATATATTCTCATAGCTACTCCACATGTAAATTAAAATTGCATGTTTTGATTTTAATGTACAAATAATTCATATTTGTTTTTACACAATATATTACATTACACATGATAGCATAATTCACTTTTTAATCTATAATCATCACAAGGACTGCAAAAAAAAAAGGCAGTAATAGATACAACCTCATGACATTTGATAAAAAACTACACTTTTAATAAAATTTCTACTTAAGTTCTGATGGGGATGATCTTTTCCTTACGATTGTTTACCTAGAAATATGATACAAGGAAATAAATGAAAATATTAATGCTCTTTGCCATCTTGGGGAAATTAAATAATCCAACTAATATTCTGGACATACTGTACTAATCCAGAAAGAAGAATAGAATAACACATTTGCCATACTAAATAATATCATCACTCGAATCATCATTTTCATGGTCTTTGTAGATAGCTGAAGTCATCATGTTGAACTATTTTATCATTTTACAGCAAAATTGAAACATTCCCGGCCTTTCAAATACCGCTTTGAAAATGCAGAAAGTCCAACTAGAGTTCTCTGTTGAGAGTTTGTTTCTTATTTTTTGTTTTTTAAATATTTACAGATGAAAATATCCCTTTCTGCTGTGGCACAGAATTAGGAAGACGCATAGCCCAGAACAAAACTTGACAAATTTGGAACAGGGGGTTCATCACCACTCTTTATTCTCTAACTGTCTCCAGAAGCCTTCAACATCATTGATTTCTGAATCCAGCAAGATCGGTGTTTCTAAGTAAACTCCCATTCTTTGTCTAGGTGATTTATTTTGTCAGGACACACATACATTCCCAGAATTTTCTGGAATTACTAGAGGTAGCACACTACCGATAGGCCACACTAGTACCAATGGAACCATGGAGACCACATTCTTGACTTTACTTCGTTGGGATCAATGAACTCAATACTTCTTCCTTGCCGTCGGTTGAACCTCATGTTTTCTTTTAACTTCATATTAATAAATTATTTTAGCATAAAATACTATTTTTTTCAGAAGCCTCAAAAAGTCCCCAATCGAGAGTGAATGTCCCCATGTCCCCATCAGTGCCCCGAAATCCCCAAATATAGGGACAAACTCCCCAAAATTCTGGCAACTCCTGGGTGAGACTGTCATGGACGAAAAGAGCGAGGTAGAATTAGAATAGAATATAAAAAGAGAAAGCAGAGATGGGGAAGGGGGACAGGTATGAAGAATAGATGGGTGAGAGAAGGAGGCTAGTAAAGAAGAAAGTCTCCGGGGCTTGACCCAGGTCTGTATGTTTTTTTGTAGTGTTTTTGTTGGAGTCGATCTCGACCTACCGACACGCTTTCCCATCCGCAGGCAAACAGAAACCCACATCTGGGCGGCTTGGGCAGGACATGTCCTCGGAAGATGGTGCTCCGGACACACCCAGACAACCCCGCGCCCACCCCCGCCTCCACCAGTTCTTCATTTTTGGTTGTTTGTTCTTTGATTTTCTTTCTTCACGCTTGACTTGTTTTCTTCTTCCTCTCGGTTCTTCTTTCTTCTTATCTTCTTCTTCTTATCTTGTTTTTGTTGTTGCTGTTTCTGTTTTTTTATTTGTCTTGTTTTGCTTTTTTTTTCATTCTGTCACTGCATGTACGCGCGCACACCCTGATACTCCTCGCCCCGCACAGTCGCTGGCGTCATTTCTCCACTACCTCCCCCGCGTTTCACATATACAACAGGAGTAAGGAAATTGTGAAAAATTTAGTGAAAGAAGTCTGGGGGGATTTAAAGTTGTTTTTTTGTTTGTTTTATTTTTTTTCAGAGATCGACAGGGGAAGAAGGACTCCGTAGAGCGGAGGGACCTACAGTTTTTTTCGTGGGATCCGAACCACTGATAGAGAGTGGAAGGCAGCGGATGGGTGGATTGTAGGAGTATAAGTTTTGCCGCAGCGTAAAAAAGGGTAAGATTACTCCGTATAACAGAGGGGTCATGGGATTTAATGTGGCCTCGTCGAACCACGGTAGGATAGTAGTAGTGAGATAAAGAAGGGTAGGGGGTGGGAAGTGGAACGAAGTGATTGTAGGAGTAAAAAGTGGTTGTAGTAGCTAAAAGGGGGACGGATACCTCGTAGAGCGAAGGGGTCTATTGGAATTTATGTGGCCTCGTCCGAACCACGGAGGAGAGTGAGAGTAGTGAGAAGGCAACGAGAGAATTGCGACCGAATTTGCTTCCCCACCGACCGACAAAAGTTTACAACCCGACGGACGATCCGAAAGATAACCAGTCTCATCCCCGCTGTGTGGGGTGGTGAAACCGTCTGCTCCCGCCGCGGGGTGGAGGCCGTCGGTGATGACGCAAGGGTCCGGGTCTCGAACTTTAAACTTGTTTGCCTTGTCGACGCCATCAGTCTTGGCTTTTCCTGTGAGACTCCGCACGGAGGGAGGAACAGATGGTTTAGAGATTGTGGTTAGGGGGGGGGATCCATGACGGAAGACGGGCCGTCGGCGGCTGCGCTGGTCACGGTCATGTAGCCGTGCCACCCATGCCTGTCAGTCTTGGCCCGCCTGGATGGAAAACCCTCCGCCTGACCCGTTGGAATGAGTGCAGGGCTTGCACGCAGCCCCAGCCTATCAAAAAAATAATATTTAAAAAGCCAAAAATATGATCAAAGCTATAAGCATAAGTTGAGAAAAAAAACAGCCGGGACCCGACGTGCGTGCCTCGCCCTAGGAAACCTTTTTAAGGGTGTGGTTATTTCGGGCAGGAAAAAGGATAGGGTCGTGGTTGTGTGAAACCACTGTTGAGAATCCGTTTGTTGCAGAACGTGTCTCGACCTGGCTGTCCGCGACTCGCTGCTGCCAGCGGTTGGCACATCTCTAAACTACCACAGAGAGTGTGTAAGGAATGTCTGCCAAGCCTGGCCCTCACGGTTGGAATCGGGTTGAAAAAAGGTTAGTGGAAATAAGAGGAGTTATGGGAAACAGTGAAGTGATTGATGTGTAGATTGGAAGTGGGGGGTTGGTGTTTGGTGTTAGTAAGTTGTTCGGAAGACGTAGCTCGCGGGAGAGTGTCGATGAAGGTGTACATTGTGTCATGTGTGTGTTGGAACATGGTGATCGTTTTTTGTGCTCGTTGTATAGTGTGATGTTGGATGGAAGAATGTTGGTCTCCTCGTGAAGGGAGACAGAGGACCGGAAGTCGTACCATCTTTACTCCTAAGGCGGAGCGTAGTGACTTGTTTCTGGATCCTCTTTGTAGTTTGAGAAAAAAGATTTGTTTGTGCCACTAGAGAAGGATGAGAGGGCAGTAGTTAAGTGTGGTAGAACAAGGGCTTTGAAAAGATGCATTTTTGTGCGCGTGCAGCTGTAGCGGAACCTGCCCAGGCTGCTCTGTACTCTGGCGCGATACCTAATATGGCTTTTGTGTGATGATTGAATCTGAGATCTCCCTGTCTATGTTAAGGCGAGTACTGTATTATTCTACTTCGGGGATGGTGTGGGTTTGTGAGGAACGGGTATAATATATATTAGTCTCGGCTTATCTCCTTTTATATTAAAGTAAGTGGCTTTTGGTTTTTTGAGGGTGTGGAGTGAATCCTCCATTTGAGTCCCCAGGCTGGTTACGTAATTCCATTGGATTCGATCAGTTAGTTGGTCTAAATGTCTGGAGCGTGCTATAGTGGTTCACGTCCATCTGCATATTGAATGAGTCAGAGATTCTCTTGTGTCGGTCGGTAGTCCATGAGTGTACATGTTAAGAGAGTTGGGGAAAGGATAGAAGCCCTGGGGGACCCCGGCTAGTGGTAAAGGGTCGGAAAGTATTGTCTGTATGACGGAGTCCTCATCTGTCTGTCTGTCAGGAAGTTTCCATAGTAGTCTTTTGGCAGAATAAGGATTCAAAGTCGTTACATATTTTATATTTGAGTCCTGTGTGCCACACGGTGTCGAATGCCTGTTTCTACGTCCTTTTGTCACTAGAACTGTTTTATATAGCTTGGTTGTGTGCTCCCTTTGAGGTAGGCCACTATGTGTTTAGCGCGTCGTCGGTGGAGTGTCCTGCCTGAACCAAACTGCTTTGGACAGGAAGGTTTTTTGTCTTCGAGGTGCGTCTTAAAGTCGGGGCATACTATCTTTCAAAGGTCTTTCCTAGAATGTCGAGGAGGGGCTAATCGGACGGTAATTTTCGGCGAGGTGAGGCTTTTTCCGGTTTCGGGATGAGAATTGTGGTGGCTGTTTTGAAGGCTTTTGGGAAATAGCCTGTGGCGAGCGAGGCGTTGAAAATGTGTGTGAGTGAGAAATGATCGGGGGGTGAGATTTTTGATGATGGCCAGGTGATGCCTGTGGGGGCTCTGGTGCGCGGCGTGGCGTTCGTTTTAGCAGCCTGGCGACATCCTCCTCCTCAATGGTGTGGTGGAGGTTTCGTGGTTAGTTGTTTGGTTGTTTATGTACCCAGGAGGAATAGTGTCTACTTCGTGTCGGTGCATGTGTGTGGTAATATGTGCCTATGTGGGTTTGGCTGGGGATGTGCTGAGGGAGGGGTGTGGTCGGAAAACAGTTTCCCATGTTGTTTAAACGCATCGGTGACGCGGACAGGGTCCTCTTACCCGGATGTTGTTGACGAGTAAACCGAAGCTTCCATCTTATCCCTTTCATTCTGTGCACCATGTGCCAAGAACTCAGTGGAGTTAGAAGTACTCTTTGCTGTCCATGCGCTTGTACTAAAACTTTTCCAGTGTGTGTCGTGGTAAGTCTGTAAGCTGTCGAGGACGTGTTTGGCGTATATGTTTAGTCTCCCTTGACTCTGATGTGATTTTGATGTTGCGTGCAAGCGTGTTCTGTAGCAGAATAAGGAGACTTTTGTGTCCGGATAAGGGGTTTTAAAGTCATAGAAAATTTGTGTTGTTTCTTTTGTTATGTAGTGTTAGCGCTGTGAGGATGTTTTCTTGAAGAGTGTTTATGGCTGTGTCAACTTGTGTGGTATTGTCTTTCTAGTGGTGTGGGGTTTGTTGTGTGTTTGCGAGGGCATCCTTGAAGTCTGCCAAGTTTCGTTCTTGTAGTCAAAGTAAGGTGGTGAAGGGACTGAAATAGGGTTTGTGGATATGCGGAGATATTAGAGTATTGATCCGAGCCACAGAGGGTGCCCCGAGAGAGGTGGTGGTGTAGGTAATGGACTGTCTGTTTAGTGATGGCAAGGTCGGGTCGCCCCGTGCCCCCATTTCCAAGAAACATGTTGCAAGCTGCCCCGAGAAAGCGAAGGCGTTTAAAGTTTCAATTTGGTGTAAGCTGAAGCCGTGTGGGTTTGTTCCTTGCCGTGTCTGAAAGTTGTGTGTGCAGCGTTTAAGATCTGGCTATGAGATAGACAGGTATGTTTCGTGTGGTTGAATAGTCGTTTGTATACTGTAAGAGCATCCGGTTGTTGGGTCGAGCGTAAGTTGTTGGCCACCAAGATGGGACCGTGTAGTTATGAATCTTGGCTGCGAAGAATGAGGTGTAGGCCAGTCCACTAAGAAGTCCGTGTCGAAGAGTGTGTTTTATCGGATGGTCTACGCCGTCGTGAGGTATGGCTGTGGTGTTTTTACACGTGTATCCGTTAACAGTTTTGTGGGGTTACTGAGAGCCCCGATGTCATTGAGGAGGACAATGTCTGGGTCTAAGGATCTTATAGACTCAGTTTATTAGATGACGATTATTTTTGTATCCGCGACAATTTTAGCTGCATGAAGGTGATCATAGCGTACGGTGTTGATTAACTATTAAGTTTACTCGCTTTGCTTTACTCCAAGTTTTTTGCGTTGTGGTGACAGGGGAGCAGAGATAGCAGGGGATGGGAGGAAGGTTATGGTTAGTAGTAGGTAGGGGTAAGATTGCGCTGGGGGGGGCGCGGGTAGTCCTGCGTTGGTGCCGGCGTGTCGCCCTCGCCTGGACGCTCTCCCGCGCCTCCCCGCTGTCGCTCTCTGAGGACGGGACTGATCTTCTTGCTCTGCTTATCGTGGGTGTGTGTCTCGGGTTGGGTGGTGTTGGGGTGTCGAATTTGTCCGTGATTTTTTTTTGGTATGAGTGTCTATGTTTAGTTATGAAGGCGTCTGACATTTTGAAGGAGGGTAAACCATTTTCATTTATAAATTCTGTACATTGTCGTGGAGAGGTGAAGGTTTCCTTTTGCCATGTGGGCGGCGCTTGTACACAGCGTGTTTTAAATGTCGCATTTGTGGTGTCTGCTATGTGCACTTGTGGTTGGTTTTTCGGGGAGTGGGTGTGGTGTTAGTGGGAGGAGGGAGTGAGAGGGCAGGAGGGGAAGGGTATGGTTTACGGGGTGTGTGGTGTTAGTAAGGTGGGTAAGGGGACAGGAGGGGAAGAGGTAGGGTTGCGGCCCTTCGTATCTACTGTATGGTGTTGTCTGTATGTGAGGGTCGTTGTGTTTTGTTCTGTTTGAGTCTTGCGTTTGTTTTATGCACTTAAAGGCGACGGCGGTGTGATCCCCGCCGCAATTAGAGCTACTTGGTAGTGTTGGATTTGCATTGGCTTGTAGTTGTGGCCAAATCACGCATTTGGAGCATTTGTCGACTGTTTCTGTGCAGTTTATTTGTTCGGTGTGTGAAGAGGAAACATTTGAACATTGTATCACTGCAAGATGTTCTTCGTATCTGACGTTATAGTGTGGGATGATTTGTGATAAAACTTTAAGTCGTTCTTTGCTATTGTTTCTGCTTGTTGTTTTTGTTTGTGTCCCTGATTTTTAATCATGTGCGCCTTCTGTATTATTGAAATTCGTCTTCTTACCCTATTTTTTGTTTCTATTTCCTGTCGTAGAGTGTCTATGTGTGAGGTGAGCAGGAGTCGTCAGATGCGGCGAGACAAGGATGTTCTAGCTGAGATCCATGGCTGGGGGTTTCGATTAGGGTGTAGCCTTTCTCTTTCAGTTTTGTGTATTTTCGTGTGTAAGTGTGTGCTGTGAGGTCGGCCTCGATGGTAGACCGACGATGACGTACGGGCCGGCGATAAGCATTTTGTTTGTCGATCTTGTTATTTGAAAAAGAGGGCGCTGATGTCCTTTTCGGGGGCGTCGTTATGTCTGTATCGCAGCGTGCGGTCAGTGGGGGGCGGTGGGTTTGCCATGCTTGGAGTGCATACAGCGAACGGGGTTAACACAACTTATTTCACTTATGGGTATACACAGCTTGACTATACACTAGATAAGATTAGAGTACGTTTCCCCACAACACAACTGAGATAAAGTCGGAATGCCTTTGGCACTCCGTGGCGGCTCCGATAACTGTGGAGAGAACATGAGGAAACATAGAAAAAAAAAAAAAAAAACGAAGGAGTTCTGGAACAGAGCTTATGTCCAGGAAACTTACTCTCACGCCATTCGTGGTCGCCCCAGTGGCGGATCTGGCAAAAACAGACACCGGCCTAGAGAGAAGGTACACTGAGATGGAAGGTAGGTAGATCGTTTGAGAAAAATGAAATAAAACAAATACACTGGAGCAAAGATGGAATTTGCCGGTGGGTGGGGGGAACTTTAATCGGAAGAAACACGGACAAAGAGAGAGTGCTCACAAGGGAAATGAAGGGCAAAAAAAAAAACTAGATTAGATGAGAGCTTACAGGGGGGGGCTTTTACTGAGGAAACATTGGCCGGGGACAATTAGAGATAAGGACACTGAGGAGAGAAAAACGTGAACTGGGTACTTACTCTGAACTGGTATGGAATCCAATCTGATAAAATCCGGAACGCGACACGGGAAACAACGAAGTTTCTAACCGCGAGGCGGATATACTAACACGGAAAACGCGCAAAAACCACTGAGAAGAAGCTCGAAACACCTTTTGACAACAGACCAAGAACACCACGCCTGAGCGTAGAACCAAGTTCTAACTCAATATTGGGTAGTCTGTACTGGCACGGAAAAAAAGCGAGTAGCGCGGCGGGGAGCGCGGCGCGGAGATCCTATCGCGACGGCGGGTCAAACTGAACTGAGGTCACGCGTCAATCATATTTATAGGCGAAGTCAAGGAAGATTGCCATACGTTGGCCAAATATTGGGCTAACCACATAGTACACTACATATATATATAATATATATTATATATTTATATATATATATAATATATATATATATATATATATATTATATATATTATATCTATAGTATATATATATATATATATATATATATATATATATATTATAGATATATATTATATATATATATATATATATATATATAATATATACAGTATATAATTATATATATGATTTTTTTTTTTATTTTTTTTTTGTTTTATTTTACAAGGAACTGGGCCAAGGGCACAACAAAAATGGTTACACAAAGTCCGCTTAGTTTGCCGTCCCTATAAAGACACAGTAAGAGAATAAAATAAAAAAGAGGTGTGAGCCAATTTATTCGGGAGGTGTCTTGTTACTCTCTTTTGAAAAGATGTAAGTCATAGGAAAGTGGAAAAATAGAAACAGGAAGAGAGTTCAGAGTTTACCAGTGAAAGGGACGAAAGAGTAAAGATATTTATTTAACTCTTGCATTAGGAAGATGGACAATAATAGGGGATAGCATGAGTAAGTCTTGTGTCAGCGAGACCGCGGAGGGGGGGAGGCATGCAGGGAGCAAGTTTCAGAAGAGCAGTGGCATGAAAATAACGGTAGAAGAGAGCAAGAGAAGCAACGATTGCGGCGGTGATTTAAAGATTGAATACAGTCAGTCAGAGGAGAGGAGTTGATGAGACTAAAAGCTTTTGACTCAACCTGTTTAGGAGTACTCTTGTTGTGGTGTTTCTGACATAGCATCTACAGTTGCACATTGTGTACTACAAGTGCAGTATTAACGGCAACACCTTCTGAAAGGTTTCAATCCTGCATCTGACATGAACCCTTCACCACTTCCTAGTATAGCCATAATTAAGTTGTTTAAGAAAAATTGGACTGGGTGCCATAGTGGAAGTCATCTGGTAGTCGTGTAGAATAAACGCAAGACGTTGTGCTTTCAAGAATGACTTGTAGGTGGCAATTCACCGAAAGAGGGAATAAATACAATTCATTACGAAAGATAACTCCAAGGAGGTGCCTGGCGCCACTGCCGCCCACAGTAATACACCACACAGCTACCAGCTGGCTGTCTCTCGCCACCCATCCTTTTGCCCGGGAGCCTAGCGTCGCCGCACTAGGCTGCCCCTGATCACCGCACACCACCAGCCCACACGCTCGTCTCTGACGGCCTCGAGTTACCCGTTTCCTTCCCTGTTGGAGGCCCGCAGTGACGTAACAAGGGGTGTATAAATGGGGGATCCCTCGGGGGAAGCACAGATAAATTGGGAGGTCACTTGGGGGGCACAGGTAAGTATGGGGGAGCATTCGAGGGCACGAGGTAAATATGGGGGGCATCGGGGCCACATGTAAATATGGGGGGGCCTCGGGGGGCACATGTATATATGAGGGGGCACAGGTAAATATGGGGGGTGCTCGGGGGCACAAGTAAATATGGGGGGGCACTCCGGGGGCACAGGTAATATGGGGTGGCACTTGGGTGGGGCACAAGTAAATATGGTGGGGCACTCGGGGGGCACAGTAATAATGGGGTGGCACTTGGGGGGGCACAAGTAAATATGGGGGGCACTCGGGGGCAAGGGGTAAATATGGGGTGGCACTTGGGGGGTCACAAGTATATGGGGGGGCACTCGGGGGCACAATAAGATATAGGGGCACTCGTGGGGCACAGTAAATATGGGGGGCACTCGAGAGGCAACAGGTAAATATGGAGGGCCACTCGGGGGGTTACAAGTAAAATATGGGGTGCACGTCGGGACACAGGAAATATGAGGGGGGCACTCGGGGGGCACAGGTAAATATGGGGGGCACTCGGGGACACGGTATATGGGGGGGCACTCCGGGGCACAGGTAATT
>JACEEZ010012309.1:70000-71639 GCA_016584305.1 Chionoecetes opilio | reverse complement strand
CCCCCCCCCCTTTTTCTCGCGGGCCCCCTTTTGTAAGCTTCCTTATTTTCTAATGTTCTTAATGTTTATATATTTTATATAATTTATATATACTATAATATATATATATATATATATATATTATATATATAATATATATATATATATATATATATACATACCAATCTCTTATATTTTTTCTATTCAATAAAACTATATTTACAAAGACCACGAGTGTCAGTGTAATCACCACAGAGCAATGCTGGGAAACTGTCGGCTGGGCTGGAGATGAACAGTGCTTTGTAAGTTCATGTAAACCTTCGTATTTAACTATCCTATGATTCCTATCCTTTGTTAGACAGTGTTGCGTTGTCACTCGGGCGTCATGTTGGGGGAATATACCTTAGCATACAATCAAAGGTCACTTCGTCATGTGGTAATTGCCGGGAGAAAAGCGTGAGTGAGTCAGAACTTCCGGGGCAGGACGGAGCAGAGAGGGAGCCAGGCAGGGAGGAGGGAATTTCGTCCCGCCGTATTCTGCTTGGACCTGTGACTGAAGATTATGCCCTAATACCCTTTGTGTGGCATCAGAATGCCCCTGAGCTCCTCTTGCCATAGTGTGCCCCCCCCCCCGTACACAATTGTGCCCCCCATGGATGGATACCTAGCTACGCCATAGTGTGCCCCCCCCCCCCGTACACAACTGTGCCCCCCATGGATAGATACCTAGCTACGCCATAGTGGCGTAGCTAGGTATATCCATCTATCCATGGGGGGCACTAGGTAAGCGGAGCTCAGGGGAATTCTGATGCCTAGGGGCATATATAGGGGCATATTCTAAGATCAGATCAGTGGTGGGTATAAGGGCACATGCAGAATACGGCAGCCATGGCCATTTGGGGGGGGGGGGATGTGCCCCTTCATATAGCTGCACCACTGCCACGAGACTCCCAGCTGTAGAAATCTCGCTGCCTCGCCTGCCCGCCCTTCAAAAAATTATTAATTCACCCCTGTGGCTCCCTCCCCCTTGCCTGCCTTTCTTACCTTTACCCCCCCCTTGGGTGGGGTTTCCGGGGGCGAGGTAAAATCTTCAAAAGACCATCAAGGCCTGTGGTTGTTCGCATTTGAACAACCCCCTGGCCTTTTAAAAATTATAGGTTTTTTTGAAGGCCCCCTTTTAAACCCCCGCCTGAAACCCAAAGATAAAATGATGTTTTCTGTCTGTCTGGGCGTCTCTCTGTCGTTCTGTCTGTCTGTCTGTCTGTCTCTGGGCCCCTCTCTCTCTCTGTCTGTCTGTTCTGTCCGTCTCTCTTTTTTTCTGGGCTCTCTCACTTTTTTTTGTCCCCCCCCGTCTCCCCCTCTTTTTTGGGCCCGGGGGTCTCTCTCAGTCTGGGCTGTTCCCGTCTCTCTCAGTCTGTCTTTTTTTCTCCCCTCAATTTTGTCTTCTTTTTCTCTCGCTCTTTTGTCTTGTTTGGGCTGTCTCGCCCCCTGTCTGTCTGTCTTCTGTCTCTGTCCGTCTCCCCTCTCAAATCCCGTTTGTCTTTTTTCTCTCGGGTCTCTGTCCCGTTTGGCTGTCTCGCTCTCTGTCTGTTTTGTCTGTCTGCTCTGTCCTCCCCTCTCTCTGTCGTTTTGTCCCCTGTCCGTCTCTCTGTTTGTTTTG
>JACEEZ010012309.1:35000-65000 GCA_016584305.1 Chionoecetes opilio | reverse complement strand
GACAGAGACATACAGACAGACAGACAGACAGAGACATACAGCGAGAGAAGACAGACAGACAGAGAGTGAGAGAGAGACGTCAGTCAATATCGTTGGGTTTCGGGCAGCGAGGTAAAAGTCTTCAATAGAACATCATAAGACCTGTGGTTGTTCATGCGAACATCCACAGGCCTTGCATGAACAGCCACAGGCCTTATGGTGTTCTATTGAAGACTTTTACCTTAACTCAACGCTATGATGATGTCTCTTTCTCTTCTCTGTCTGTGTGTCTCGCTCTCTGTCTGTCTGTCTCTCTCTGTCTTTGTCTGTCTCTCTCTCTCTTTCTGTATGTCTCTCTGTCCGTCTCTCCCTCTGTCTGTCTGTCTCTGACTCTCTCTATCTGTCTGTCCGTCTCTCTCTGTCTGTCTGTCTCTCTCTCTCACGCTCTCTGTCTGTCTGTCTCTCTCTCCCTCTCCTCTACGTGGCAAGAATTTAGAATTGTGTTCGAGAAAATAACATGACAGCCACCCATTTCATTGGTCAATATTCATAATTAATTTTCATGACATTCCAACTATTTTTTGTAGGAATTAATAATAATAATAATAATAATAATAATATTTTTATTTTCACTCTAAGGTACATAGGAAAAAACGCATTCATTGTTCTTTAGAATGTGAAGCAGGAACTCCATCATACTCGAGGTTTGATTAAAGTGATTTTTATTCATATTGTTACATCTGAAATATTCCAGATATTAGTGTCATGTACACTATTGGTTATCTATTAAAGGAAATAATACACAAAGCATGGGGAAATAATAAAAACTCATGTAAAATTAATAATCAGCTGCTTTAGAACATTGGACAATAATGATCCTGAGAAACAAACCCTAACTTTTGGTTTGGAAATTTCCTGTATGTAATACCATGTCAAAACTACCTCAGTGCCATCTACCCTCAGCGATGGAAAAATGACTTCCTTCATAGCAACCAAGTAACTTTGTCCATAGAACAGAATGATTCACAAACTTTACCTTAGACTAATATTTTAATGAATGCTGCAATAATAATGAAGGGCCAAGTCTAGTTCTTGGCAAGGAGGCGATCCTGAGAGGCCTCTTAATACTGCTGCCACAAAGCTAAACTGATCCTACATCATAAATCCATCTATTGTTACAGACTATTACAACACAACTCCATCATCTTCACTACCCTCTGCCTTGTAGTAAGTAGCGAGTGTTATAAAGGGAACATTTGGTAAATACTGACTACCATACAATACATACATAAGTTAAACATTATAAAAAATATGTTGTAATTATTATTGTATTACATACATCATTTTGCTATTGTTGATGTGGTTATTGCATAGTTATTAAGTACTGTTTATTACGGCTTTCCAGCACAACGCTCAAGCAGCAGGAGACCCACCCTGGCACTGGCACTGAGCACCCAACACCCTGGCACTGGCACTGGCACTGAGCACCCAACACCCTGGCACTGGCACTGAGCACAGCCCGCCCCAACACACCCTGGCACTGAGCACCCAACACCCTGGCCACTGGCACTGGCACTGAGCACAGCCCGCCCCAACACACCCTGGCACTGAGCACCCAACACCCTGGCACTGGCACTGAGCACAGCCCGCCCCAACACACCCTGGCACTGAGCACCCAACACCCTGGCACTGGCACTGAGCACAGCCCGCCCCAACACACCCTGGCACTGAGCACCCAACACCCTGGCACTGGCACTGAGCACCCAACACCCTGGCACTGGCACTGAGCACAGCCCGCCCCAACACACCCTGGCACTGAGCACCCAACACCCTGGCACTGGCACTGGCACTGAGCACAGCCCGCCCCAACACACCCTGGCACTGAGCACCCAACACCCTGGCACTGGCACTGGCACTGAGCACAGCCCGCCCCAACACACCCTGGCACTGAGCACAGCCTGCCCCAACACACCCTGGCACTGGTACTGAGCACACGGCCTGCCACCCAACACCCTGGCATTGAGCACACGGCCTGCCACTCAACACCCTCGCACTGGCACTGGCACTGAGCACCAACAGTCACTCTGTCACGCCTGAACAAGGCAGGAGCGGGAGTCAGTCAGCTGGGAGTCACGTGCCCGGGAACACCTGATTTCACACTACAATATAATAGGTAAGTAAGGTGGGAGTTGCTCTCTCTGCTAATACTTGAACAAAGGGCTGGAGTGATATATATATAAGGTGAAAAGTAATTTTAATTAATGCATGGCTTGAGGTTGCAATTGAGGATTTTTTCAATCTCAAATTTTCCGGAAACTTTCTACTTTTAGAGCAGAAATAAAATCAAATTGTCTAAGAAATCATGCCGCAAAGTAAAGTGAAGCAGGTAAAGTGATTCAAATTCATGAACTCTCTTGCAGAAACTCTAATAGAATTGAGCCTCATCACGGCCTCAGTTCCAGCAGCCCTGACAGTGATGGCAGGACCACTATAACATGGCGCTACCTTCCTTTAATCTAGGACATAACGGGCTCAACAAGGCAATCGATTTTCTTTTTTACCTGTAGGTGTTAGGAACCTGTGATTATTTGTTTCCTTGTCAACACTTTTATTTACTTGTCCAGCCAATTCCTGTACCCTAGATAACACTATAGTCGCCAGTCACTCGCCACTGCACTAATGTCGCCAGGCACAATATATTACGAATTATAGCATCACTACTGACTTGTATGTGCCACTGAAGATGATGCACAGTAGTTTATATTATGTAATCCATACGGGTCTTCAGTGGCACATAAAAGGCGTATGATGCTAAAATTTAAATATGTGCCTGGGACTTTGGCAGGGGCAAGTGACGGCGCTATGTGTTATTAGGGTACGGAAATTTGGGCGGGACAAGTAAATAAAGTTTTGAAAGGGAAACAAATATAATCACAGTTCCTAATATTTACAGGTAAAACAAAATATAAGATTAAATTTCTAACACTTTTTACTAGGCCTGACTAAAGTTAACATAAACAAGTTCCCCACATTGCATTTTAAAAATAAATTTTGCTACTTTAATGACCTACAGTCAGCCCCATACCCCCTCCCCCTTTCAGGGGTGTGTAAGTAGATTATCGCCCCCACGGTCCCCTTTTACTGGGAATGAAAACAATAATATCACATCATCAAGGCGGCCTAGCTACACCATCCCACCATAAACCCTTTCACCCTGAGGCCCCAGCGTAATTCCCAGGGTATTTGACTCCCGTAAGACAATTTTAATGAATATAAGCAAATTTTAATAATAGACTTGCTTAGTACCCCTTGCCACTAGTTAATTTAGGTATATCGTTTTACTTTTCGTAATTTATGGCCAAAAAACAAAAATTTTTTTTTATGTAAAGGAAAATTGGCCTCAAAAACCTTTAGATAGAATGGAATTTTCCCCCTCTTTAAAAAAATAAAAAATTTGGGTAGTTAAATTTGGTTTATTTTTTATTGGTTGGTGAAAGTTAATTGGGGTATATTAAGTTTTTTTTTTAATTAATGGAAAAACAGACTATTCTATATAACAAGGGAAAAGACCCGGCGTAAAGGGGTTCACTCTTGACACAGGGACTGAGGATCAACATTTCAGAATTTACATGTTTGAGAAATTTTGAAGAGGGGCCCGGGCCCTGCACTCCCCACCAGTACTTTGGGGATTTTGGGTCCAGGATTTGTCTGAAGTGTCGATGGCACCAGGGAGGGAAACAGGGCCCCGTCCTCGCTCACCTTCTTGTCCTGCACGATACACAAAGTTCTTGCACTGCGCCAATTTCTGAACCTGAGGCATCCTCGGGGGCTCCAGCCCCTGTTGGTGCCCTATGTCTGGAAAAAGGGAACACATTATATTAGAAACACCACCATATACCCTTGTATTAATGCATCACAAACTACACACACACACAGTTATCACCTACACTGTGTTGACCCCACCCACTGTTACTCTACTCCCTAACAAAACCCCCCGCTTTTGCAGATGGGACAATAAAAGAAAAGGGGGGGATGTCGGGATTACCATCTTTGCAAGAAGAAGAGAAGGAAAGTCTTAAACCCCCAGTACACATGGACACAAAGGCTGGAGACGTCGCGTAAAAAATAACTTGACTTTTGGGGAACAATCCAGACACATTTTGGAGACACAGCAATTTTGTACGTATTCCCCAAAAAAATGTTGGTGACTGCTGGGGTATAAAAAAACATACTGTGGGTGGACATACTGGGGACTGATATTCTCTCCTCTCTCTCTCTTTCTCTCTCTCTCTCCTCTCCCTCTCTCTTCCCTTATCCCCTCTCTCTTTTTTTCTTTTCTCTTTCTCCTCCTCTACTCCCTTCTCTCTCCCCTTCTTCTCCTTTCCCCTCTCTTCTCTCTCTCTCTCTCTCTATTGCCACATTCCTCCGCTACTAGCAACTTGATCTATCTGGCGAAGTCACTCTACTTTTTCGGAGCCTTGAGAGACGGTCCAGCAGCGGTTCCGCGCCTTTGTTGGAGTGTGTACGAGGCTTTAGACTGCCGCGTGCAGAGCAAAGATAGTCTGTCTGGTGAGGGGTCTCCCAAAGAAATGTTCAAGATGGGGACACTGAAAGAAGTGAAAAGGATCCTGAGTGACGTCAGAGCAGCAAGAGGATGAGTGAAGGCTGAAGGCAAGACACGGGAAGGAAGGAAGGACTTTACTAGCACAGCATTCCCTTATGTTGTTTTTGGGGGAATTTTGGGACAGTCCCAAATAAAAATGAATTCAAAAGTTTATTTATTGACAAATGATAAGAACATGAATAAAGTTTATTTACCTTCATCAAAAACAAAAAAAGGGAAAAGAACTCTTTCTCCCCTTCTCTTCAAGCGTTTTTAACTAATAAAAGGTTGGAGACTATTATTTCACCGCCACAGCCCAAAAGCGCCCTGAAGCAAGAATAATCGAATGCCAGTCAGTCAAAATATATTCAAAAGTATATCAGGAATTTTCAGTGAATAAATAGCAATGGTTAAACAGGAAAAAGCTAACACTACGCCAAAAACTTAACCCCTTCACCCCCAAAGTTTTCCCTTTGGCTATAAACTGTTTTTGTTAGCCTAAAATTACAAAAAGTTATTTAAATATACCAAATTAGAGGGGACAAGGTACAAAAACGGGTCTAGCTATAAAAATTGCTTATACTCCCCTAAAAAATGCCCAAATGGTACCCAAATTACAATAAAAAAAAAATTACGTTTGGGCCCAAAGGGGGGTTAAAATTTTGGGTTTTGGTGAGCTATGTTTAAAATCTGTGGCGTTCTGGTGTTGGTGGTGCTGAGACTTCCCACTAGCCCAGCCTTGAGGGCCCGGCAGGGCAGGTGGAAAAGGGGTGGTATGAGGGCATGCACCTGCCCAGGGGAGATGAAGAAATCCCCAAAGTCAACGAACAGCCAGTCCCCCGGCCCCTCCACCCCCTCTCCACCTTGGTTGGAAACACACCCCCAAATAGATCCTCGGCAGAGAAGGGAGCTTTAAAAGGAGGCGGAAAAGGGCATGGAGGGGGAGATGAAAGGGGAGGGGTGGGTTTTAAAACCCCTTCACGACCAATTTTTTCCTTTGTATAAAAAAAAATGTTGTTGTCGAGCCATGAAATTAAAAAAGAAATGAATATCCCAAAATTTATTTAGTAGAAAAGGGATACTAAAAGTCATAGCTTAAAATCATTGGATTCATAAAAATCGCTAATGGCCCCAAATTACAAGGAAATTACGTTCGGGGGCTAAAGGGGGTTAAAAGAAAATCGCCCGACCTTTTATCTTCCTGTTTTAAATCAGTTAAATCTTGATGAAGAAATTGAGGGGTTGAGGGGAAATGTTTGGGGTTTTTTTAAAATAAAGAAGACATAATTTTCGGTTTGGAAAGCGTACGGCGTGAACCCTTGAATGATGACATAAAGGGGCGAGTATACACCGGGGCGCGCTCCTTCCTGTGGACGTAGGAAGTCAGGGAAGGGAGAGAAGGGAAGACAAAAAATTTGGTATTAGAGTGTGGAAGAAAAAGGGGAAGAGAAAGATAGATATAAAAAGAAGGTTTTAAAATACCGCAGTGCAAAGAAGAGGCAGGGAAAAGGGAAAAGCTGATGAATGACACAAGTGAAAAAAAACTAAAAAAGATTTTATGAAAAAAAAGATCGATGAAAAAAATTAGGGAAATAAAGATTGATAAAAATAAAGATCTGATAAACAAAAAGATTGATAAATAAGACCCTGAGGGAAATAAAAGAAAAATTCGATAAAAAAGCTGATGAAATAAAAAATCGATGAAATAAAGATCTGAGAAAAAAGAAATCTGAGAAATAAAGATCTGATAAAATAAAAAATTGAGAAATAAAGATTGATGAAAAAAGTTGGAATAAAGAAATCTGATGAAATAAAGATCTGATGAAATAAAGAAATCTGATGAAATAAAGATCTGATGAAATAAAAAAATCTGATGAAATAAAGATCTGATGAAATAAAGAAATCTGTTTAAAAAAGACTGATGAAAAAAAAAAATTATGAAAAAAGATCTGATGAAATAAAGAAATCTGATGAAATAAAGATCTGATGAAATAAAGAAATCTGATGAAATAAAGATCTGATGAAATAAAGAAATCTGATGAAATAAAGATCTGATGAAATAAAAAAATCTGATGAAATAAAGATCTGATGAAAAAAAAAATCTATAAATAAAGTTTGATAAAATAAAGAAATCTGATGAAATAAAGATTGATAAATAAAGAAACTGATGAAAAAAAGATGATAAATAAAGAAATCTATGAAAAAAGACGATGAAAAAAGAAATCTGATGAAAAAAAGATCTGAGAAAAAAAGAAATTGATAAATAAAGTCGATGAAAAAAAGAAACTGAGAAAAAAAATTTTGATGAAATAAAGAAATTTGATGAAATAAAGATCTGATGAAATAAAGAAATCTGATGAAATAAAGATCTGATGAAATAAAGAAATCTGATGAAATAAAGATCTGATGAAATAAAGAAATCTGATGAAATAAAGATCTGATGAAATAAAGAAATCTGATGAAATAAAGATCTGATGAAATAAAGAAATCTGATGAAATAAAGAGAAGATAAACAATTGGTATTAGCCTGTAGTGGGTAGCAAGGGAGTAGACAAGACACAGGCAGCTGCTCACCGGCACCAGGCGCCGTCGGTGTGCTTGGTGGCGCAGTGCTGGCCACCCTTGATGGCCTTGACGCGCTTCGGGGTTTGAGGGGTAGGGGAGGGTTCCATGCCCACAGGGTACAAAGTCCCGCCCCATCGCCCACGGCTGCACCTGAGGTCATGGCAGGAGAATATAAGAAAGAAGACAGGCCCAAATAGTCTCCGTCCAACCAGGGATTCACACCAGTTGCCCCCCTCCCCTAATACCACTAGGCAACTATAATAATGCTAATACAAAGCATAAAAGATGCTTGTATATGATAATGATGAAGCCACTCACTGATGAAAAGAGAATAATGAATACGAAGATAATAATTAAAATGAAGCAAGACATAGTAGAATAGGTGACCATTTTGTTACGGAACGCACTATTTAATTGCTAGCACTATTCTAACACGCTATACTTTCTACTACAGCAGTGTCTCTATTCAATCCATCATTGGGGGCATACGCCGGGGGGCGCGTCGCCTCGCCCACCCTACGACGCCACTCCCGAGGGTCACCACGCGCGAGTTCCCATGCAGGGGCTCCCTTCCCATACCAAGCAGCTCTCCCCACAAGAAACATCAACTTTTCCCCAGGGCCACGAGCCTGTGGGCGCCCCCCCTTTGGCCCCCTCCATGCCGGATTGTCTCTTAAAATACAACCCCATGGGAAAACGGTTTGGGTAGCGTCCCAGCCCCTTATAGCCCATTGGCGCTGCGGACTATGCAGGGAAAGGCCTTGATTCAGTCTCGCGGTGCAATCGCTGATTTTTACACGTAATCATCCCCAGCATCCCCTGATTTTGCGAAGACACTTTTTACCCAAAAGGGATTGATCGTCCCTTCAAATCCTATTCGTGTCATGTCTCACAACCATAGAGTAAGAAAGGGGTCACAAGCGACTTGAAGATCCGGATATTTGTCCTCCCGAAGGTACCCACAACGCCAAATACTCCCCTGAGCGAGCCATAACACCGTGGGCTATCCAAACCCCATAAGACTTTCTTGTGACGTGACCCCCCGGTATTTTGGATGCGCTACCAAGGATGTAAAAATTTCCAAGTCTCAAATGCCTCGCCACACGCATGAAGGACTGTCTGCTTACTAGTAAGTCTCCAAAAAACCCGGACCTTGGGCTTGAGCCGGAGACCTCAATCCCAAAAACTTTGCCTTTGTGCAGCGCCTCGAACAATCACCAGGACCTCCAGCGACCAGCAAAAATTACTGCATCTCGGGAAAAAAAGATCAGTGATCTTGGTGTTGCCGACGGAGCTCCCCAACACTTTGATCTAAACCCCCTTTTCCAATACCGTCCATACAAGCGTTGAAAAATGAGGGGCAAGGGCGCACCCTTTCCTCCTCCTGTATTCACAGGGAAAAAAGCTGGATACACCCCGCCCCCACTTCACAGCACTCTCAGTCCCCGAAAACAAAGTATCAAACCAAATCCTTTCAGGAATCCCCGAAGTCCAGAAGACCCCAGAGGCTCCGAGCACTGAGTCAAAAAGCCTTCTTGAGATCAAATAGGCGCAAGCATCCCCGTCAAACTCACGTCGGCGTTCCCCAGGACACGAAAGGGCAGTCTCTTTTTGCCCACTGTTAACATATTTGCTTTGCTTTAGTATTAGTTATTCCTCATGTCTGTATATTTTGTTGCTTTTCCCGTAGCCCTGGGGGAGAAAACATTATTTTTATTTTTTTATTATTTAAAAACTATTTCCCAACCCTTTAATACAGCACTTGAGGCAATAAAAATACAGGAATTGACTTAAGTATAAAAATTGAAGATTGAAAAAAATTATAGCTTAGTGTTTAAACCCCTTTAGCCCAGATCTTTTTCCCGAGCTATATAAAATTGTTGTTGTTAGCCCTAAAAATTTTTCAAAAAGTCACTGAATTACCAAATTATTGGGACAAGGATACAAACAGGCATAAAATAAAATTCTTATAGTCACTAAAAAATTTTCTAATGGGACCCAAATTACAATGGAAATTACGTTCTGGGTCTCAAGGGGTTTAAAATACAAAATTACCCCAAAGTGGTGTGGGGGTTTGGGGGGTGGGGCAAACATCGAAGCAGTTTTGAGGTTAGGTATATATGTAGGCAAGGGGGAAGGAGGGGAAGGCGCTGGGGGGGGGCCCCAGGGGCCGCCCTTACAGGGGCCCACTTACAGGGGGGACGTACAGTGTACAGGGGGCCCACTTTCAGGCCCCCCATACAGGGGGGGAGCTTTGGTTTCCATGCCGGCCAGGTAGTCGAGCACTTTGTGTCGTCCGTGGATGTGTCAAAGAGTATGAGGGCGTAAAGGGTGTTGCGGCGCTGCAGCCCGGCCAAAAGGGGTTTTTTTTGCGGGCAGGCAGTGCATGAGTGCCTGGTAGGGGGCCTCCTCGGGGGCATCCCCAGCCCAACAGGCAGCACCTAGTGACTGGGGGGCGAGAAAGAAGGGGGGAAAAATAAGAAATAAGGAAGCTACAAGAGGCAGGCAACACCATAGTGACTGGGGGCGAAAGGACAGAGGAACAAAGAAAATAAAGGAAAACAAGAGGCAGGCAAAACCATAGTGATGGGGGCGAGAGAACAGGGCACATAAAAAAAAAGGAAGCTCAAGAGGAGGCAACACCAAGGACTGGGGACGAAGGGGGCAGAGGAACAAAGGAAGCTAAAGAGGCAGGGAACACCACAGTGACTGGGACAGAGGGGGAGAGGCATAAGAAAATAAGAAGCTACAAGAGGGGGGCAACACCATAGGACTGGGGAGAGAGAACAGGGCCATAAAAAATAAAGGAAGCTACAAAAGGCAGGCAACACCCAGTGACTGGGGACGAGAAACAGAGGGCTAAAGGGAATACAAGAGACAGGCAACACCACAGTGACTGGGGACGAGAGGACAGAGGGAAATAAAAAATAAAAGTAATGAACAGGCAACACCACGTGATGGGGAGAGGGGGAAGAGGAACATAAGAAAATAAGGAAGTACAAGAGACATGCAACACACAGGAAGGGACGAGAGGACAGAGGGGCAAGGAACTAAGGGAAACTACAAAAGCAGGCACACCACAGTGACTGGGGACGAAAAGGACAGAGGGACAAAGGAACATAAGGAAGCTACAAGAGGCAGGCAACACCAAGTGATGGGGACAGAGGGGCAGAGGAACATAGGAACATAAGGGAAATACAAAAGGGGAGGCAAACCACAGTGACTGGGGACGAGAAGACATGGGAACAAAGAAAAAATAGGGAAACTACAAGAGGCCGCGAGCATAAGAACATAAGAAAATAACACCCCAGTGACTGGGGACGAGAGGAAGTCATCACACCCCAAGCCAAGTACCCACAAAAATTAAAAACTCTTTGTACATCATACACCTACGAATAATAGCATCATAGCGCGGGGACGAGAGGGAAGAGGAACATAAAACATAAGGAAGCACAAAAAGGCCGGGGGACATGAGAACATAAGAAAAAAGGGCTACAAGAGGGGCCGGGGGCCCTAAAAACATAAGAAAATAAGGAAGCTAAAAAGAGGCCGGGAGAATAAGAACATAAGAAAAAAAAGGAAGTACAAGAGGCGGGGGGACAAAGAACATAAGAAAATAAGGAAGTACAAGAGGCCCGGAGACATAAGAACTAAGAAAAAAAAAAGGGGTACAAAAGGCCGGGGGACATAAGACATAAAAAATAAGGAAACACAAAGGGGGCCGGGAGACATAAGAACATAAAAAAAATAAAGGGAAACTACAAAGGCCGGGAGACATAAGACTAAAAAATAAGGAAAACTACAAGAGGCCGGGGGACTAAGAAAATAAGAAAATAAGGAAGCTCAAGAGGCTAAACCGTTGATATATCTTTTTTTACTCTTAACAAGCAGGAGTCCTAGGATGGTTTGTGGGTACTGCGGCGCGAGGGCGTAGAACTTGTCCTCCAGGCAGTACAGGGAGGCCCGGGGAATGGTCTCCGTTTCTCCGTGGTCCAAAACCTTAACCTTGACCTCGTCCCCTGAAAAGAAAAACAGTGGGCATCATAATTATGGAGATGAGCTTTTTATATACACTTGGTAGTATACTAAATTAATGAGAGAGAGAGAGAGAGAGAGAGAGAGAGAGAGAGAGAGAGAGAGAGAGAGAGAGAGAGAGAGAGAGAGAGAGAGAGAGAGAGAGAGAGATAAGAGAGAGAGAGAGAGAGAGAGAGAAGAGAGAGAGAGAGAGAGAGAGAGAGAGCGAGAAGAGAGAGAGAGAAGAGAGAGAGAGAATTGTTATTATTATTATTATTAGTTTATTGACAAAAGTTTCACAAACATTTTACCTCATTACATGTATAATTTCCTCATATTTGTCCAAATTTATACTCCTACATATTTCATATTAACCTAAAACAAACAAACGAAACACATCTACTAGGGTGACACATCCCTTACGTATATAATTTCAATCCATCATATATATAACTGCACAGATAGCCTACTTTATCCCTTGTACCCATCAAATTATCCATACTGGAGAAGTCTAGCATGACATAGTTGCTTCTACATTGGCTGGAGAGTGGACACTGCAACAACACAGGGGACTCATCCTGCACTGCATGCACTACACATGAACACAGTCGTAGTTCTTTCGGTATTCCATTTCTCCTGCCTGTTTCTATTCTAAGATTATGGGACATCGTACTTAGCCTCGTAAATGCTTGGCGTTTGTAATCCGGGATAAAATCCCTATTTACATACACTGAATGTACAGAGAGTCCGGCGTTGATTTGTGTTCTATATGTGACATATTTGGAGGCAGTCTGGGGTTTCTCCTGAATCCGTCTAGCCACTCTGTCAAGTGGGTTTACAATACTCTCATACCTTAGTGCCTGTGTCAGGAATCTGTACCCCGGAGTATTGGCCGCCTCACACAACCTGAACGCTAAATGATAGGGTGCCCCTTCATCTGGTGCCCTCAACCGTGACTCAAGAAAATTTCGCCTCCTCCTAGCAATGACATCTTGTGCTGGTTGTATGCCTGATTCAATCCTACAGAGATCCGGACTGGTATATTTCCTGACTCCTAGCAAACACTTTACGGCTCTGTTGTATTGTGCAATGATCTTCGGATACGTTACTAGCCAGGTTTCTGAACTGTACAAAAGAGATGATGTCATTGCAGCGTCGAACACCTTGCGCTTATAAATGTATGGCATACTAGAATTCGCAGCACAAAATATAGCAAATTTATTGAGCTGTGCTTCTCCTGACGTTTCGTGAAGACCTAACGCCGAATTTATTTTTGCATCATCGCTAAACCAAGCCCCTAAATACAGGTATTTCGAAGCGTACTCAATCTTAATATCATGCATTATCAACGGGATTCTGTCTTCAGCCGTGCCGCGAATAACCATAACCTTTGTTTTCTTTTCATTTAACACCATACCATATTCACGACAATAATCCAGTACTACACTCAGTTGTCTCAAACACGAATCCCTTGACGTGGCCAGTATTACCATATCATCCATAAGTAATAGCATATGTAAGTCTACAAGAAACCCATCAAGCCCAACACTACGCCTCAGCATCCTAACAAGCTGGTCCATGTATATGGTGAACAGTAAACAGCTGGATGGAGCCCCTTGGCGCACCCCCGCCGTGGCGTCTATGGGGGGGGGGCGGGGAGAGAGAGAGAGAGAGAGAGAGAGAGAGAGAGAGAGAGAAGAGAGAGAGAGAGAGAAAGAGAGAGAGAGAGAGATGAGAGAGAGAGAGAGAGAGAGAGAGAGAGAGAGAGAGAGAGAGAGAGAGAGAGAGAGAGAGAAAAAAAACTAATAAGGGCGGGAAAGGACTCTAGAATTGTACCCATTCACCCTTCAGGTCCACCCCCTTCACAACACTAACCCTTCAGTTCCCTTATACAAACCCTTCCCTTAAGAACAAAACATAAGAAAATAAGGAAGCTACAAGAGGCTGTGAGACCTACACGTGGTAGTTCCTGTTACTTAACACTACTGTACCTACATCCACCTTTCATCCCCATCCATAACACTGTCCAGCCTCCTTTTAAAACTCCCTATTGACTCTGCACTAACTACCTGTCTACTGAGTATATTGCAATCATTTACCACCTTATTTGTAAACCCGTTTTTCCCTATTTCCTTTTAAAAACTACTTTCCTTCCCTTCCCAGCACTCACCCAAGAGCTCCACCACCCGCACCCTCAGCCAGGACTCCTCATGGCTGGCCACATACACCCCCTCCACTTCTGGATCCTCGATGGACTCCTGGTTCTTCTCCTCCATGTAGTGAAGCTCCATGTCTGTCTGGAGTTCACTGTACATCAACTGCAAAGACAGTGAAACACCACACATTACGGGAAGGGGGGGGGGGGGAGAGAGAGAGAGAGAGAGAGAGAGAGAGAGAGAGAGAGAGAGAGAGAGAGAGAGAGAGAGAGAGAGAGAGAGAGAGAGAGAGAGAGAGAGAGAGAGAGAGAGAGAGAGAGAGAGAGAGAGAGAGAGAGAGAGAGAGAGAGAGAGAGAGAGCCTTACGTGGAATTTCTTGTTGATGAGGACCAGGTGGATGTTGTTGCCACCCTCCAGACAAGTTACAAACACGTCCCAGGTGGGTGTGGGGGGCAGGATGAAGGGCGGCAGCTGGGGCTTCTGTCCGGGCAAGGTGGTGGTGGCAGCTGGTTCGGTGGTGGTGATGGTGGCAGCTGGTTCAGTGGTGGTGGTGACAGCTGGTCCGGTGGTGATGGTAGTGGCTTCACTCTTACCGTTCTGTTGACTATATATGCAGTAATAATTATAATAATAATAATAATAATAATAATAATAATAATAATAATAATAATAATATTCTCACCTGAAGGCATACAAGAAAAACAAAAACATAATATATAGACGAGGGAATGAACTTAAGTACTAAAGCAAATAATTGATAATAGCTATACACCTCTATAATAATAATAATAATAATAATAATAATTTTAATATTACCCGGGGGCATACAGGCAAAAATGCAACAACAACAAGACAGTTCATGTAAGTACTAGAGCAACAAAAGTAGTGTTAGTGCAGTGGTTGGTATCCTCTCTCTCTCTCTCTCTCTCTCTCTCTCTCTCTCTCTCTCTCTCTCTCTCTCTCTCTCTCTCTCTCTCTCTCTCTCTCTCTATAATATTATCTTATAACATTAGCAGTGTTCCTCTTCACTTTGAAACTTTTCAAGACCAGTGCCTTAATACTATTAATGTTAAGTTTGATATAATAGGCCTATGTGAGACTCGTTTAAATGATAACATATCTTCATTATATACATTTAACCCATATAATGCTTTCTATAAGAACAAATGCACGAGTGGCGGTGGGTTAGCAATGTACCTGCATAGAAGACATCAAGGTAAGATTCAGCAAAACATTTCCTTGCAGCTGCCACATATTGAGTCTTTATTTCTAGAAGTTAAAGGATTATGTGATTTTTTTATTGGAATAATTTATAGACCACCCAATGCCAGTTTTGCAGAGTTTCTGAAGTCTATTGGTGATATAATTGATTATATAGCATCTAAACAAAATATGCCATGTTATATAATGGGCGATTTTAATCTAAATCTTCTTAAATTTGATATAAACAATGTATGTGAATTTACTAACTTGTTCTATTCATACTCGTTTTTCCCAACCATAACCAAACCCACAAGAGTGACAAGAACATCAGCTTCTATTATTGACCATATATGGACTAACAACCTACAAAACTACCAGTTGAGTGGTGTCATTTATTCATTAATAAGCGATCATTTTCCAGTATTTAGCTCATTTGCCACTCCTAACCTTAATACTCAAGACTGTCAAACAACAATTAAAAAGAGAACTTATAGTAACGATTCAGTCAATAAATTTCAATTAGAATTGTCAAATTATAGGTGGGAATCTGATATTATAGGTCAAGATGTCAATGTAGATTTTGATATTTATATGAAAAATTTCTTACTACTGTATGATAAAAAATTTCCAATCAAAGAATATAGGATCAAAGATAAAAATTCCAATAAACCATACATTACTGCAGCAATCAAAAACTCTATTAGACAAAGAAATAGGCTTCAGAAACTTTATGCAAGGTGGCCCTTAACATACGAGTCTACATTAAGAAATATCGAAATATGTTAACATCTGTGATAAGAACAGCGAAAGAAAACTATTATAAATCATCATTGAGAGAAGGATCAGGGAATGCAAAAAAATATGGAAAATTATAAATGATTTAATAGGGAAAAATTGCAAAATTAGTCAGACTTCATTTCTGTCACAAGGAAAATCTATTTCGGATAGCTTTCTCATAGCTAATGAATTTAATGAATATTTCTGCAACGTTGCTAACAATTTAGCACAGTGTTTAGAGGAAACTCCTATATTGTTTGATAGTTTTTTACCCCAACCTACCTTGTTTTCATTTTATTTTCGGCCTACAACACGCCATGAAATCAATAGTGTAATTTCTAATCTTAAGGTTACAGCCCCAGGTCATGATGATTGTGAACATGAAGTAATCAAAGCCTGCAAAGAAGAAATATCTCCATTTCTAGAATATATAATAAACAAATCATTTACAGAAGGATGCTTTCCAGACATTCTGAAGACTGCAAGAGTAGTTCCAGTTTATAAAAAAGGTGATAGTTCAATTTTTTCAAATTACAGACCTATTTCAGTTCTTCCCGCCATAAGTAAAGTCTTTGAAAAGATTATTGCAAATAGATTAATGAATTATTTAACAGAAAACTTACTTTTAACAGATAATCAATATGGGTTTCGACCTAAATATTCGATAGAACTCGCAGTACACCACCTTTGCCAAAACATATATAATGCAATAGATAGTAAAATGTATCAATTAACTATTTTTTGTGATTTATCTAAAGCTTTGATACTATTAATCACTCCATTTTATTAAAGAAACTAATGATTTACGGTATTCGTGGACCAGTCTTCAGATGGTTTGAAAGTTATCTCAGCGGCAGGAACCAGTATACAGTCTTTAATAGTAGTGCATCGTCGTACAAAAGTCTTACTTGTGGTGTGCCACAAGGATCTGTCCTAGGACCATTATTATTTTTAATTTACATCAATGACATAACTCTATGTACCAAAAATCTTAAATTTTTACTTTTTGCTGATGACACTACCATTTTTCTACAGGGAAGGGATTTAAATGATATAAGAAATACAATGAACACTGAATTGGTACATGTTGCTGATTGGTTAAATGTAACAAGCTAACATTAAATATCAATAAAACTCACTGTATGCTGTCACATTCACACATGACACACACACAATGCAACAATATCAAAATTGATAATCTCATTATTAAAGAGGTACAAGAAGCTAATTCCTTGGAGTTGTTATTGATAGCAAGCTAAGATGGAAAACACACATAGAGAATGTAATGAATAATATTTCAAAAATAATAGGTGTAATATATAGAATACGAAACCATTGTAATATTGAAGGTTTAAGACATATTTATTTATCATTAGCATATCCATATTTATTGTACTGTTCAGCTATCTGGGGTGGGGCATATAAAACATATATTGATCAACTATTTGTAAATCAGAAAAAATTAGTTCGCATAATGTCCTCTAGTAATCGGTATGACCACACAAGCCCAATCTTTCGTGAGTTGAAACTTCTAAAATTACATGATATTATAGACTATCAGACTATAACTTTTGTTTATAAGGCGTTGAATACATACAAAATTGACAGTGGTTTTCAGACCACAACGCATAGCATACAAACCAGACGAACCAATAATCTCAAACTTCCATTGTGTAGAACTTCCAAACTCAACTCAACAAAGTGTTCTCACTCGGGGAACTAAACTGTGGAACAAACTTCCAGATGATGTAAGGAATAAAGAATTAAATCCATTTAAACTGCAAATAAAAGAAAAGTTGAAAAGTAACTATTAAAATTAATTTATTATTATTATAATTGTGATATTGATCTCTTTATCAGTACTATTATGTATGTGTACTGTTATGGTATGAATGCTTGTTTGTGTATATTCTTTAATATACTTATTAAATTTATTTAATTTAATTGATAAAATTAAGTAGTATATTCAGTAGGGAATATAAATTTTTTTTTATTTAATTTAGTTTTTCATATGTAAATTAGCATTAGGCCGTCCTACACGCTACATCTGCTGACCTCTTATTTTAGCATAAAGTCCATAAAAGAGTTACGACTCAATGGACAAAGGCTTTGACATTTTCTCTACATGTATAATAACTTGTATAATATTAAGGCCAATAAAATTATCAATCAATCAATCTCTCTCTCTCTCTCTCTCTCTCTCTCTCTCTCTCTCTCTCTTCCTCTCTCTCTCTCTCTCCCTCTCTCTCTCTCTCTCTCCTCTCTCTCTCTCTCTCTCTCTCTCTCTCTCTTCTCTCTCCCTCTCTCTCTCTCTCTCTCTCTCTCTCTCTCTCTCTCTCTCTCTCTCTCTCTCTCTCTCTCTCTCTCTCTCTCTCGCCCATTCTATATATTGCAAGAGTTCTGTTATTGCCAAACCATTTCACTCTTTTTAAAGGAGTTTTTTTAATGCAGTTATATACTTTTTAATTTGAGTATTATTTTCCTTTTATGGAGGCGAGTATTATAATGGCAATGTTAAGGTATCTATGTATCTATGTGTGTATGCATGTAGATGTTAATAAAATATGCTGGGTTACAATTTCTATTTTTTGTTCTTAGGTTCAGTCTAACTTGCGATTTTCAAAATAAAACTGCCTTAAACTAGAAGTATGATATATTACTATGCGTGAAAATCATATAGAGTTAGTCCCTTCCCCTACACTGAGGTGGCAACACTGGTCTCTGCATAACACTGACCTATCATGAACGGTTTCTGAATTATAAACTTATATATTTACTATAACGCGTTCAGCTCACAACTTGTTTCTCACACAGCAACACTTACCCATCAAAAGTTATTGTAAATGGATGGATCTACAATTGTATCCAAGGCATTTCCAATTATCTAGCGAAAAAAAAAAAATCGGATTTCTGACTGCTGAAAAATATTCCAAAATTGACGAAAATCAGGTTTCTGTTATTTTCCACATAACTATGAGTGGGAAGAAAAACTTATGGGAAGTAAAAAGGGTTAAATCGGGGGTGTTCACATAATGCGTAATTTTTTTTGTCAAAACACCTCATGGTTTTCGAAAAAATTGGATTTTTGGTAAATGTGGGTTTTGGCTTTTTTCTCGGTTTTTTACCAAAAAATTTTTTTTTTGCTTGACCCCAAAAAGGACCCCTTGTTTTACTCATTTTTTCCCTTCTCTTACATGGTGCACGAATCGCCATATTTTTTTAGTTTTTTGGAAAAAAAAGGGCAATTTTTAAAAAAAAACCCAAGGCTACCCCGGGGAAAAATTTTGCATTTTTTTTTTTTTAAAAAATAGTTTCTTGAAAATTATTTTGCGGGCCAGTTATAGGCATGCTGAACACGAATCGGGAAAGTCATTTTTTCAGTTCAAGATTAAAAGTCCCTTTTTCACCAGTTCAAAAATGACATGTTTACTTCCAAAATTTCCCCTTAAAAACCAAAATTTTAAAAAAACTTACTACAAGACATAAAAATTTAAAATGGCTTGTAGATTAACTGACTTAAATTCAATGTAGTAAAGTAATTTTGCAGCACCAATAAGCACATGATTTTGGCCTTGCTGCGGCCGCCTCCGGCGTACTCAAAGGCGTAGGGGGCGTTGCGGTCAAAGCGCGGCGGGGTGATGCCCTTTTTGGGGACTCGCTCTGTTCACACGCTCGGGTGGAGGGGAGAAAAAGGGTGTGGTCAGGGGTTTTTATTTGACAGGGGGGTACACCCCTAGGGTCACGTCCCCTAGAGTAATTTAATCTTTTCATCCCTTAAACCCCCCTAGCCAACCAGCGGGCGGGGCCGGGGGGCCCACCCGCGGTCCCGAAAAAATTTCCCTAGGTGGCTCCCCCGGTGACTGCCCATCCACAGGGCCCAAGGGGGATGAATGGGGCGTCCCCGACTCCCCCTAGGTTTTTGAGGGGGGGTAAAATAAACATGGTGGCCAATTTTAACTGCAAAAACCGTATTGTGGGGATGATTTTAAACTGGGTGTAAAGTTCCTGATGTGAACCGTTTTCAACAAAGTGATCAGTGGCGGGAAAACCCTTGTAGGTTTCCCCAATTTTTCCCCTGTGTCCGCAGCTTGGTATTCCTCAAGCCGGGGGGCCCCCCACGCGGGGATTTGTTTCAAGGGAAAAGGGGGCTTTTCCAGGTTTCCCCGTCAAAGTGCCCGCGATGGGGCCCGCTGGTCGGAAAAAGGGCTTTAGGGGCTCACCCCGTCCCCCAAAACCCCCTTGTAGTTACCTGGGTTTTCCCATCAGGGAAAGTACTCCCCTTTCGGGTTCTAGCGACAGCCCCCGGGTGGGGGGGCCCGGGTAGCGGCAGGCACGCGGGGTGGAAAGGGGGCGTGCGGACGTTTGGGGTACGGCCCAGTGGGTGCGCGGGGGGGGCGTGGCGCAAAGAAAATTTTCACGTCCCCGCCTAAAAACCCCCCCCCCAATTTCTCCCTGGGGGGTGAAAGGATGGCTTGTTTTTCATGGTGTTTATTAAACTTTTATTTTATTATGTTTTTTATTGGGGTTTTTTTTAAATTGACCCTTTTTTAATATTAAAATTTTTAAACAGCATATTTTTTATGATGACACAGAAAAAATTTCCTTTCCCTATCGAGACCCCGGGGTGACCCCCCCCGCCGCCCCGCGCATGTGCGGGGGGTTTTCTACGGGCTCGTCATCCCCCCGTTTAAAGGGTTTTACTGGATTTTGATTTTTTGTATTGGTTTTTTTAAAATTTTTTTTAATTTTGGGAGTATTTTTAATTTTTATTTTTTTTAAATATTGATTTTTAATATTATTTTTTAAAATTTGGGTTATTTTTTAATTTTGATTTTTTAATTATTGAGTTTTTTTAATTTTGGGGTATTTTTAATTTTGGGAGTTTTTTTAATTTTGAGTTTTTTAAATATTGATTTTTTTTTGTTTTTGATTTTTTTAATATTAAAATTTTTTTTTTAATTTTGATTTTTTAATTTTGAGTATTTTAATATTGAAAATTTTTAATTTTGGTTTTTTAAATTGAGTTTTTTTTTAATTTTGATTTTTTTAATTTGAGTTTTTTAATTTTGGGTTTTTTTAATTTTGGTTTTTAAACTTTGAGTTTTTTTAATATTTTTTTTTATTTTTATTTTTTTTAAAATTTTTATTTTTTTTAAATATTGGTTTTTTTAATTGATTTTTTAATTTTGATTTTTTTAATTTTGAGTTTTTTTAAATTTTTGATTTTTTTTAAATTTGGTTTTTTAAATTTTGGGGTTTTTTTAATATTAGATTTTAAAAATTTTGGGTTTTTTTTTAAATTTGGTTTTTTAATATTGGTTTTTTTTTTGAGTTTTTAAAAATTGAGGTTTTTTTAATTTGAGGTTTTTTAATTTTGGTTTTTTAATATGGAAATTTTAATATTGATTTTTTAATATTGATTTTTTTAATAGGGATTTTTTTAATTTGGGTTTTTTTAATTTTGGTTTTTTAATACTGTTTTTAAAATTTGGGTTTATTTTTAATTTTTAATTTTTTAAATATTGATTTTTTTTTAATATGATTTTTTTTTAAATTTGAGTTTTTTAAATATTGATTTTTTAAATGAGTTTTTTTTAATTTGGATTTTTTTTAATTTTGATTTTTTTTAAATTTTGATTTTTTAATAGGGGTTTTTTTTAATTTGATTTTTTTAATTTTTATTTTTTTTAAATTTAGTTTTTTAATATTGTTTTTTTAAAAATTGATTTTTTTTAATTTAAATTTTTTTAATTTTGGTTTTTTTAATTGAGTTTTTTTTTGATTTTTTTTTTAATATTATTTTTTTTAATTTTTGGTTTTTTTAATATTGGTTTTTAATTTTGGTTTTTTTTAAAAAAATTGTTTTTTTTAATTGAGTTTTTTTAATTTGGGTTTTTTTTTTAATTTTGGTTTTTTAATATTGAGTTTTTTAATATTGAGTTTTTTAAATTTTAAATTTTTTTAATATTGATTTTTTAAAATTTGATTTTTTTTAATATTGATTTTTTTAAAATATTGATTTTTTTTAATTTTTTTTTTTTTAATTTTGAGTTTTTTTAAATAGGGTTTTTTAAATTTTGAGTTTTTTATTTTGATTTTTTTTCATATTGATTTTTTAAAATTTTAAATTTTTTTGAGATAAAACTACACATAACCTAAAACCACAAAAATATAAAAACCAAAAAAGCAACAGAAAAAAAAAAAAACACAAAAAACCCAAAAGCCGAAAACCCGAATAAAACCGGAGTGCAAAAAAACAAAAAAAAAAACATAAAAAAACAAAAAAAAGAAAAAAAAAACCCGGGAACAAAGGGGCCCCAAACAACACGCAGGGAAAAAAAGCCTTGCGGGCCCAAACCCCCCTTTTAAGAGCCGCCGTTCCTCTGGTACGACCGGGCCCCTTTCTCAAATCACCCTTTGGGGGAGTCCTTTGTAATCTGTTCCCCCTCAAAATCCACGGCACCCCGCATACCTAGAGAGAGGAGATGTTTTACTTTAAACCCCCTTGGGGCCCCACAGAAAATTTTTCCTTTAATTTTGGGTGCCATTAACAATTTTTAGGACTATAAGCTTTTTTATAGTTGACCTTTTTAGATCCTTGTCCCCATAACAAATTTTGGTATTTTAAATTAAATTTTCGTAATTTTAGGGCTCAACAAAAACCCCATTTTTTATACCCCAGGAAGACTGGGTGTAAAGGGATTAAAAAAGCCCCAAATTTTTGGAAAAAGATGTATGAAATTTATGTAGTAAAAAAAACCCCCTTAACAAAAAATATGAATCACCCCCACCTGAAGATGTTCCGCCGAAACCCATAAACTGGGGCCAAATGCCGCCCCCGGGACGGTGAGCAAACCCCCTACTGCCCCACGGGGAAGGGCGCCCCTGGGGGTTTTGCAGTATTTTAAACATAACACAGGAAAACAGTAAGAGAAAGGTAAGACAGGAATATAACTTTATGCCGTATGAAACGGGGGAGTCGCCAAAAAGAAACGGGCAGGGCCCAAAAACTTAAAAGTTTTGGGTTCGTCTTAGACTCGCTTGAGTTTTAAAATATGGCGGCCGGCGCCTAAACAAGGGGCGCATCCTAAAAACGCTAAGTCGTCCCCCAATTTCGAGGTTTGGCTAGGACAGGGGGTGAGGTGTCTAGCGGGGCAGGGCGGCGGGCTAATACTCGTTTTAAGCCCGGGAAACATGGAGGGCCCACCCACTCCCCGAGAACTTTTCGTGATAGGGTAGATGTCCGGGGCGAATTGTTTATACCAAAAAATAATCAAGGGGATACCGTTGGGGCCCAGAAGGGGTTATATATTGACAGACTAGTGGGAAATGTATATAAAAAAACACTAAAAAAACGGGCCCTCAGGGGCATGACAAGTCCCAAGTGTGTTATTATTCACTCTTTGGGGGTATCATGTTCCTCCGCCCTTTAATCATTTTATCTGATTTCCGATTGAAGTCATCCCCCCCAAACTTTGATGAAAAATGTTTTTCTGTTGAGAAAAAAAAAGCGATTTTGAGTAGGGGGTTTACTATAAATAAAATTTAAAAAAAATTTAAAAAAAGTCGTGATTTATTAAGCCAGGGGAAAAAAATCCTATAAAATCTATTCCCCCCCCTTCCCCCTCCGGTCTTTTATAATTTTCTTATTTGTTCTTTATATCCTGTTAATATACCAAACCCACCTCTAAACCAATTAAAAAAGTTTTTTTTTGAAAGAAAAAAAAATTCTAGGAATTTTAAAGTACCGCTTATTTTTTAATTTCGCATGGGAAAATTGGGGTTAAAAGGGCTCAGAAAGAAGAAAAAACTCCTATGAAACAGGTTGAATTGTCAGGGTCGGGGGATGCCCCAAACCCAAAAGGTAAATTTCCCCAGAAGTTTTGGGGGTCCAAACCCCCGGACAATCCCCGCCCATCAAATTTGTTTTTTTTAAAACCCCAAAATAACTCCCCATAAACCCAATCCAAAACACCCTAAGCTTAACATAACTAAACCAAAAAACCCCAAAATAAACCCAAAACTAACCTAAACCTAAATAAACGAACCTAACTCCCGCCAATTTTGGGAAAAAGGACGATGTTTGCGGTCGTTTTTAGAGACACCGAATATTTTTTTTAGGGCCCTTTAATAGGGCTTTTTTTAATGGAGATAGTTTTTTTTTTGCGGGGGGAAAGCCCAAAATTAAAAAAAAAAAAAAAATCATCACCGAATTTTTTGGTACCGGGTTTTCCATTAAAACACTGTATCTCCCTCGAAAAAAAACTTAAAAATTGGGGGAGAAAATTTGCAGGGCTTATGGTTTTTAATTTAAAACCCAAAAATAACCTTTTTGGTTTTTTGAAACCCAAACTAAACCCGGAAAATCTTAAAAACAAGGTCTCCACGCTAAGGGGGCCCCAAATGTTGGTTCTACGTATTAACTTACTGGGCTTAAAACATTGTTTAAAATTTTAATGAGGCCGATCCTTTCTTTTTCTACATGGCCGATATTAAAATTTTAGCGTCCCTAATGTTAATTTTTTTAGTTTTTGGTTTCGGGTCCCGGAAGAAAGTCGAGAAGATGCTCGTAGCCCAAACGCCGGTGCGAACACTATTTTTTGCCACCAAATACCACATTTTTGGTAGCAAAAAAACCAAAAAATGCCGGGGAAAAAAAAATCTGTTGACACGGCCCTTTTGTTGGTTTGGGGAGGGCAGTTAGGTTTTGGTTTGTGCCCCAGCACAAGGGGCTCGAAGGGGGGGTGCAGGTTTGGGCTTTTAGAGTTTGTCATCTTTAAAAAGAGGGCCCCAATTTTCCTATCTTCTTTAGGCCAAAAAAAAATTGGGGACATGGTGGAAAACCCGGGTTTTGGGGGGGGGACAACCCCAATAAAAGGGGAAAAAAAGGCCCCCCCCCAAAAAAAATCCCTTAAAAATAAGGGGAAATTTTCCCCAGTTCATGGCTTTATCGGGGGAAAAATTTTCCCTTTTATGTGGTTCCCCCCCAAAAAAGGGGGCACACTTTATAAGGGAAAAATGGCTCCCCCCAAAAAAACCCTAAACTAAGGAAAATTTTCCCCCTTTCATAGACTTAATCGGGGTAAATTTCCCCCATAAAGTTTTATGAAAATAGGGGGAAAATTTCCTAGGTTTTGGGATTATTTTTTGGGGGGCCAAAATTTTCCCCATGTGTGTGGGTCACCCACCCCAAAAAACCCGGGTTTCCCCCCATGTCCCCAAGCCCTTTTTGGCTAAAGAAAAGATAGAGGGGGGGGCCCTTTTTTCTTTAAAATTTACCCTAACCTTAACCACAAGTAAATTTAAACCAACATTATGGTTTTATTAAAACCAAAAAAACTTTTGGACAAACCCCCGGGCCAAGGTTTTAGTGCTTTTTCTGATGGAGATAGGGGTTTTTTTTAAAGGAAATGGTAAACCCAAAAAATTTGGGGAAAAAATTTTTTTTTTTTTTAAAAAGGGTTTGGGGCAAAATAAAAATATCCCGGTAAAATGGGGGAGGTTTCGCGGTCGTTTACAGAGACACCACTATTTTTTTTTGGCCCACAATAGGGGGTTTTCTCAATGGGAAGTTTTTTTTTTGCGCAAAAAAAAAAAAAAAAAATAATGAAAAAAAAAGAAAAACCAAACCCTTTTAGGTTTTAAAAGAAAAAACCCAACCCAACTGTAAGGGTTTTTAAAGAAACCTAACCAACCTTAAGGGTTTTTTTTTAAAAACCCAACCTAAATGTTTTAAAAATTTTAAAGAAAACCAACCTAACCCTATAGGTTTTTAAAGAAACCTAACCTAACCTTAAAACAAAGTATACATTTTTTTTTTTTTTGGGTTTGCGCAAAATAAAAACTCTTCATTGAACAAAACTATTGTAGGCCCAAGAAAAAATAGTCGGGGGTCTCTGAAAACGACCGCGAAACTCTCGTCCATTATAACCCAAATCTCCATATAAAAAAAAGCACCTATTGTAGGCCAGGAAAAATAGTCGGGGGTCTTGAAAACGACCGCGAAGTCCTCGTCCATTATAACCGGTAGTCTTGACGTATCTCTCGCTATGGAAGGGGCGGCGATATGTGGTTGGCGAGGCCTGTCAGGCATCTCTTGCTCTTCGCCGATCATCTCGGCATGGAAATTCCCTCGCAGGACATAGGACATTTTTCCTTGCTTGAAAGAGCTGGCCCAAGGATGAAAGTCTTGCCTGAAAAATTTTATCTTTTCTCGTCGATAGAGCGAAGACAATGCCCAATTTTGTGTCTTTTGAAGGGAACGTTGCATATCTGGTACAATTATTCTTCTAGATGAATTCATTCGTTGTAGTCTTCAGCAATTATCAAAAGAAATATTAATCTTGTGTTTTTCAAATTTTTATACCTTTCTGATGACTCTTAGTAGTGATATTTCATGAAATCCAATTGGACCTGCTAAATGTAGCGCTCAGCGCTTCGTCCTAAGCCGCCGTCTTAGGACGCGTCTTAGACTTTCCTCGAACCTTAGGACGCAGGGTTAGGACGAATCCTAGGACGAATCCTAAATCTTTATAAGTATGGGCCCAGGTGTGCAATAGTTGAATTATTTTTGGTATTTTAATTATTTGAAAACTATTTTTGGACGACCGGAGAAAATAAGAGGCAAGAAGGAAAGGACTTACAAGACATAATAAGAGAAGACAACTAACTCAAGACCCGTATCTCTACGGTAGCCGTGCCCTGTTCTAAAGATACGGTAAATACACGAATAAATAAAAACATCCTTATACCAAATACCAAACATTTACTAAATATTATAAGCCTTACTAGTTAACGTAACCTAAACAATAACTATTTCTAACCATACCCTTTAACAATCATTAGCCGTTTAAATTCTACCCAGCCAACAGCAGACAACACACACACATACACACACACACCCTTCCCTTAAGGTCGCTATTGTAAGGGGTTATAAAGGCTATCTATATATACCTTTTAACAATCATTATTCCGTTAAACCCCCAGCCAACATCAGACAACACACACACATACACACGCACACACACCCTTACTACTACCCTTAACACCCTGTTTAACCCTTAAGGTCGCTATTCTAAGGTGATATAAGGGCTGTCTTACCCTTGTGGCATCCCTGAGCAGCCAGGGAAGGCGAGGGACACAGCTGAGGGATCTTGTTGTTGTTGTTGCAGGGCAGGGATCTCCTCACATCGGCCATTGTTATTGTTGACATCGCAGCGCCGGCACCTCACACGACTTGCCGCAACGGAACATCTAACTGCAATACATATAAATACACACTTAATGGCAACTTTTACCACATAAATAACATACTTAATGGCAACTTATCACTACAATATACAGGAATAATAAGTTAATATAGTATTCTTAACTCTATATGTGGTATAATTTGCTTTAAAACCCGATTTTTTGATACCTTTAAACTGCTACGTACGGTAGTACTACATAAATAACACATTTAACGGCAACGAATCACAAAAATATATAGGAATAATAAGTTAATATAATGTTCTTAACTCTATGTGAGGTATAATTTGTATTTAAACCCAAAGTTATTAGAGAAATATCAATAATTCTGTTTTTTTCGCTCAAATCCAACTCCAATTTCAATATTATCTACCTTGTCAAGGTTATTTTCTTTGATATATATTCATTATCATGTATGCTTATAGGTGTTGCTATTATTATAGGGTGTACTGTATATTAATGACAGCTGTAAGTAACCAAGGATAGTACATTGATTAGATATGTAACGCGAGAAATTACATTAATAGGGGAAGAGATGAAATAACACATAAGTATCAATAAGCTAACGAGGAATTTTCCTCCACGCCTCATTCCTGAATCACTGGTTAGGCTTATATTTTAAGCCAGTAGTAATTAGACACGTAGCGAAACGAGGTTAGAACGGGGATTCTAGGTTAGGATAATTTTAGAAGCAGCTCGACGTTCATTGAGTTAAGTCGCCTGTGGGGAGGTGATATTCTCGCCCTTGGTAAAGGGTCCCAAGGTAGGATGCTGTTGGCGGACCAGGGGGCCAAGCGCTCACAAATTAGCAGAGGGGGCAACTACAACATTCACAGCCAGCCGTGTGAGGGACAAGGAGAAAAGAAGGAAATAGAAAAATAAGTGAGAGGGAAACGTTGGAAGTGGATAGACTACGTATACATTATATTAGGATGACGACTTGAGCATTACGCATGCGTATCGTTAAAGTGGTAACAGTGCGACTGAAGTTACCAGAGATAGTAAACTAGATTAGGATGACGACTTGAGCATTACATGTGCGTATCGTTAATATGGTGACAGTGCAACCGAAGTTACCAAAGATAGTAAATTATATTAGGATAACGACTTGAGCATTTCGCGTGCGTATCGCTAGGAGGGAAGGAAGACTTAATATTAAGATAACTTGTGAATGTATAATTGTCATGCCAGAACTCCTATGGTAGAGTTTATACCTGGTCAATGTTACTTGAATGATATTAATTGATTATGATTTTTCATTTGATTACAACTTGAATTGAGAATTGAAAACTAGTCTTATGACTTCACTATGTAATTATTGTATGAAAACTTCTCGCTGCGGAGAGTACTGAAATGGGGGATGAATTTAAGGGGAAGGGGTAGGAGTTTAGGTTAAGGGGAAAGGGTATGAGTTAAGGGGAGTGCTGCCACCAGCTCAAGCGAGTAGTTCTCTGGTTTACTCCCTGAGCACGTGAATAGATATATATTAGATTTATCTTGGTAGTCGTGGTTGATACTTAGAATTACACCGAGTAAGACTGACTCTTTTGGAAGTGTGGGGAAGTATTATCCTAACACGCGGAATAGTCACCTGGGGTTTTTGCAATAAACACAAGAACTATATTTGAAACATCATCCTATTTATTCACCATGAAACATTATTTCTGTTTGAGATCTTAGACACATACATAAACTCTAATTTGGAACGGGCAAGCTTCTTTAGAGCATAACCTCCCTCACCGAATCATTCTTAGAACTACCACCTATGTCCGTATCAACTGAGCACTATAGGTATACATGGAATATATATATAGGAGAGAAAATGTGAGAGGAATGAGTTGGTGTGGGGGATTCACTGTACCATGTGGCCTGGAGAGGAAGGAGCGAGACACTCCCGTCGAAGCCTCTCTCTCTGCGGGAGAGTTGAAGTGAGACTCATTAATAATACTTACAAGGATGGGGCAGGCCTCCTTTACGTTAGTGAAAACTAAACATCGGTACGCCTATTGGAATATAATAACACTATTTATAACAAGGAAGGGGGGGGGGGGGAAACAGGAGCGAAACTTGATACGTCGTAACCTGCGGGGAGTTGATGAGACTCCCGTCTGGGTTACCAAGACCCGCGGCAGAAAAGGGAATAGTTGAATACTCTGGACTTGGCCTCTATGAAAGCTTATAATCCCGAAATAACTAATTAAATATTAAACTCGTGTACCTAGAAAGTGCTGCCTATAATACAGTCCTGTTACTTTTGATATAGAAGAATTTTAATATGTTTAATCTAATTCCGATAGGTGTGATTTCCTCTTCATTTCAAAGGTCCGAAACGCGTCTTTTGAGCGAGAGGGTATGGGAGTTTGTATGAAATTTGGTAGACTTTCAATTTAGCGAATAACTTTACTACACATCCATTTATGAACGTGAATCTGTCACTATGGGGGACTATTTTGAAAGAACATTATTAAGAATCTAGGAGTTGTTTTCCTTGATGTGATAGCAGGTGAGGGGAAGATGAAACGTTTTGATCCCATTAGTTTATCCTGATCGCGAAATAAGTAGTCCACGAATGTTGACTCGAAACCGTATGTCCGGGGGGGGGTGAGGGAAGGAAGGACGGAAGGAGAAAGAAAATGCGGGTAGGAAGGAGGAAGATAAAAAAAATGGCGCCGTAGGAAGGAAGGACGATGACGCACCCGAGAAACTAAAAGCTTGAACCTGCTTACGGGCTAACTCGTGAATTATATTATAATTATTCTCATCTTATCTCCCCGAATAACGGGCAAATACCTAATTTACCAAGGTGAGACAGTAAGAGTTAAATATATTATAATTAGAAATATATTAACGCGTTGTCATTCAGTTTCCTTCCAACAGTACTACATATTTTCTTAATCTTTTTATTTTTGTTCATTCATATATTTTTTCCCACTTAATGTGGAGTTGTGGCAGCGGAGTAGACCAGGACTGTAGAGTACTCCCAAGGTGGCACTACATAATGGTGCAACGGTGTAGATGTCCGTTTGACCACGACAGATACAAGGATAGTACATGTATTAGAGTTAAGTCCCCAATAACATCGTGCCGCGCCCAGCCCTTCTGTGTTTTCCAACCCCAATACAGCCCTAATATAGCCCTACTATAGCCCCAATACAGCCCTACTAATGACACAGATGAAGACACAAAAATGACACACACTCTCCAGAATAGCCCCTTCTATCTAACTTTCTGAAACATGGATGTAGAAATGTAAATATTCACGCCACCACCCGTCTGTACACCGGAAAGGAAACATTGCCCTGGCGACTTACTGTTATCTACGGTCAACGGTAAAGTCTACAGCAAACTTAAGAAATATAATTTAGTCCTGTGTGAAAACGTGCAAGAAAATGGAATGGTTTAAGAGAAAACAATAATAATTTTAGGGCTGCTTAAATATTTTGTTTATATACTTAT
>JACEEZ010012309.1:27500-32500 GCA_016584305.1 Chionoecetes opilio | reverse complement strand
GATTCACGTGATTCAATGTTAAGCTTGTTGGCAATTACTATACTTTCAATTATAGAAGTTTCAGGTTGTTGGGGTCAAGGCGCCTCACGGGTGGGCGTGTGGGGCGGGTTCGAGGGCCCTTCAGGGCCTGGGGCGGTAGGGTGTTGTTCGCGACAGGTGATGTGATCCCCTCATGTTTCTCCAAAGAGCCGCGGCTTGCTGGCTCCTCGTGGCCTGAGTTTGGTTCCCGCGGCGCGTCTGTCTGTTGCGGTGCTAGGAAGTTTAGGGTCGCGGCGGATGGTTTTGTTGGCCTGCAGGCAGGTGTTGACGAAGGCCTGGCCCGGGTCACCTGGCGGCGAGGTCCCCCTTCATCAGGCGCTCTGTGACGCCTTGTCTCCAGCGGCGGCACCGTCCACACCGCCACTTCGGGGGAACTGCTTGTGCAGCTTGCGGATGTTATCGCCGCCGGTGCCCTATCAAGTGCGCCGCTGGTGTGCTCACTGCCACCATGCGCCTCCCCACCTCGAACACTCCTGCAGCAGCGCCTTGAGGCCGATGCCACAGCGGCGCTTAAACCTGCCCAGGGGGCCCCGCACTGTGACGCTTGCGGTGACAGCGTCCCTCGCGGCGGCGGCACCTTCACTCGCCACGCCAGCAAACGCCCTCGTGAAGCTGCTGCAGCGTTGCGGCCGCCAGCCCTACGATACAACGCCTCATGTGAGGCGCAACGTTCACCTCGGCCTCTGCATCTCCTTCTTTCCAAGAACTACCGGACGCTGTCCTCACGCGCGTGGCCTTGCCCGCCGAACAATTCGCTTTGTTGGTGGTGGCATGGCCTTGTGCTGCGTGCACACCGCCACCCTCGTGTGACGGTGACGGGCGGCAGCGCCTTCACCCTCCTGGGCCTGCTTCTTCTTGCACCACGCGTGCCCTCGTTCCCGTCCGCCGTCAGGGTTGGTTTTTCAAGTCCTCTGGCCGGCACGGTGCGTAACGCCCGACGTGAGTTCCCCCTCGCTTTGTCAAGTCTTGAAGCGGGGTCGGGTCCTTTTCCTTAACGGCAAATTCGTCATTAGAGACAGAATCACTACTTGCTCGCCTGCGTCTTCTTCACGTCGGGGGGGGGGGGGGATGGCCGCATCCTTCATCATCCACAACGGCTCGTTCTCAATCATTACAAGTCTTCTATTGTCTCGTTGCCGGGAAGTTTTGGGCATAGTTGTGTGCGATTAATTTAGGCCGATCGGGAGTGGTGTGGAGGACGTTGCGGGAGTTCAATTCGTAACAGTTGATGGGGTGGGGCTGGGAACAGCACTTTAGGGCGAGAATATTGGGCGGCACACTGTTAGCGGAAATTTTTTGGGGAGTGGTGTTATAGGAGTTTGATGGTGTTGCGGGTGAGAGCTTTTATGCGTTGCGGAGGAGCTTGAGGGCAGCGCGGATGGTTTGTTGGCCTACACGGCAGGTGTTGACGAAGGGCCCTGGGCGTCGGTCACCTGGCGGCGAGGACATTTCATCAGGACCTTCTGTGACGCCTTGTCCTCCAGCGGCTGCACCGTCACCGCCACTTCGGGTAACTGCTTTTGCAGCTTGCGGATGTTATCGCCGCCGTGGCCTATCCAGTGGCGCCGCTGGTGTGGCGTCACGGCCCACCTGCGCCTCCACCACCTCCGCCTCCTGCCGCAGCCGCCTTGAAGGCGATGCACAGGCGGCGCTAGACCCTGCCCAGGATGCCCCCGCACTGTGACGCTGGCGGTGACGGTCGTTCCCGCGGGGGGCGGCACCTTCACTCGCACGCCAGGCAAACTCCTCGTGACTGCTGCAGCGTTGCGCCGCCAGGCCCTACGATACAACGCCTCATGTGAGGCGCCACGCCCCACCTCGGCCTCTGCAATCTCCTCCTTCCAGGACTACGGACGGTGTTCTCCGCGCGCGGCCTGGCCCGCCGCCATCCTCTTTGTTGGTGCGGCATGGCCTTTGTTCTGCGTGGCACGACTGCCACCTCGTGACGGGCGGCAGCGCCTTCAGACACACACACACAAAAACAACAAACAGACACGCACACACACAAACAAACGAAACAGACCCGCACGACACCCACACAATACACAGACACGCACACACACACACAACAAACACAGACACGCCACACCACACACAAACACACGACACGTCCACAGATGAGACGTGGGGTAGATAGATAATAGATAGATATTATTACCACGCTTTACATAAATTACACATAATCTAAGTAATGAATAGACAAAACACTCAATGTCCAAAAAATGAAACTTCCCCAAATTTTGAGTAACAAACTGTAGTCCAACAAAAAATATTACTAACACTACTTACAACTACGATACACATAAAATTCCAACAAGCAGCCAGCTTTTTGATCTACGTTCCTATGAAGACAAAAATGCAATAAACTATTAACGGAAAAGAATATGCATTTCTTAAGTATAAACTATTTAAAACTTCATGAATAATTTTTGGCATGTTATTACATCACTGATTCTAGAATACGTCATGAACATTATTAAATCTGTAAGGTTTCTAATGTGTTGTAGTATTTTAGTACATTATTTTTTGCTTCAGCTTCTGGTTTGTCACTGGAATTGTTGGTTCAGCTTTCATTTGGCTTGAAGCTTCTTGCTGTACAGTTGGTTTTTCTGCTACTTTCTCTTCCCATAATTACAAAAATTTTCACAAACCTCTTTTTCCTCCCCTTCACTGCGGTCCTCTGTTTATGGCAGGGCATTTCCTACTTTGGGCTTTGATCTGTGCTGTCTCAATATATCCATGGGCCGTTTCTATGGCTTGCATAAGACCTGCATTTGTGGCCCATGCTCTGGATGTTCGCCTACATGGTGCCGGGCACACTCTCGTTTCCACTTCCACCCTCAGTGATATCTGTTCCTTGGGTTGGGTTTATCAGTCTCTGTGTCCGTCCTTAACCGTAAGCAGTCTTATGTTCATGTGGTTTCTTCCTTGACGGTGTCGTAGAGGGAACTTTTCTGCTGTTTCTGTAATGACATTCCTTAGTCTCGTTTTGGCAGAAACACTGCAGGCCTTGATCTCTAATAACTTCATTCCTTGCTTGGCCGTCCTAGGATAGCACTACTGCTCTCATTCACCTTCGCAATGACCGCACTTCCCCTGTAGTTATACGTGGGGATAACACTGTCTGTTTTCATAAAACAGACATATTGCGCCGGCCAAGGTGCACTTCCCCTTGGTAGTTTATACGTGGGGATAACACCTTCTGTATTTAACATAAAATCAGACCTATTTGCTACCCCCGTAGATATAAGTGGACAGGGTTTATATGAACGTCTTTGTTCATATAACCCTGTTACCATCTTATATCTACGGGGTAGCCATATTCCTGTTTATGTTTAACAGAAGTGTTGATCCCCACGTATACTACCGGTGAAGTGCACCTTGGCCGGCGCCCTTCAATGGTGGTGGTGTTTGCGGGGCCGAGGTCCGTCGGCACCACCTCCTGACGTCAGAGGCCAGGATCCCACCACGGCCAGGCCACAGCACAGAATTTAGACGAAACATAATTGGAATGTAGGGAATTTTTAATTGAATTTTGAATATCTATCTGTCCCCTATCTTCCCTATCTTTGTTTATTGATAAGTTGGTTTGTTAATGCAAATCTCGCTTAACCCAAAATAATGAAGAGTTTGAGAGAATTCCCATATTTAAGTTATTTTTTTGGATGTTGAGAAATTACCCATCTTTCCCTATCTCTTGGCTATTGATAAGTAATGTTGACTCCATATCATATTAATTAACGACCTTTGAATGCATTGTTTATAGCTATACATCAGCAGCGATAATATCAGGCAAAGGATGTGTGAACGAGAGAAGATAGTGGTTGTGGTGGTGGTGGTGATGGTGGTGTAGAAGAACCTAAGAACATAATAACATAAGAAAATAAGGCAGCTACAAGAAGCGTGAGGCCTACACGTGGTAATAACAAGTGATAAGACAACACACTAACACAGTACATCACGCACAGGCATCACCACTATACACCCTAAATGAGGTGTTGAGTGAAGGTGGTGGTGGCGATGGTAGTGGTGGTGTTGAAAAGCAATTGACAGAGAGACGCACTAACACAGAAGCATGACACACCACACACACACACCCACAAACCCACACCACACCCCCACACACACGATACCGAAGTGGGGGGGGGGGTGGGTGTGTGCAGAATAGCGGAATGGCACGTCGCTTCATGAGGCCCGCGGCGACGGCACGATAGTTTGGAGAGGGCGTAACGAGTGTGTGCGGGGCGTGGCGTGGGTGTGTGAATGTGGGCTGTGTGTAGGTGGGAAGGAAGGGGTGTGTTGGAGGGTGTTGGGAGGTGTGTTGGTGTGTGATGGGGTGAGGAAGGTGTGTGATGGGGTGAGGAAGGTGTGTGGGTGTGTTGGTGATGGGGTGAAGAAGAGAGAGAGAGAGAGAGAGATTTTTTGTTGTTGTTTTTATCAATTTATTACGCTCAAAGAGCGACAGGCCGAGTACATGAAATATTGCCAAACATGTATAATTAATTATTCGGGACACACAGGGCACACCGTCATACATACAGAGATGCTGGACATCAAATTATTAGTTCATTCGTGTCTCGCAGGGCACGCAGTTGTATGGCAAGGAAAGATTAGCACCCACCAAAGTGTGGGTGACGTACTAATACGACATCCAAATTACTATCCGTTAGGAGGAAGTCGCACACAGCGAGTAAGGGCTGTCCCTGAGGCAGCATGTCCCTGACAGAGGGACACTCAAGGCAGTAGTGCTGAAGACTGTTGGCTCTGGGGCGATCACACAGCTTGCAGGATGAGAAGTGAGGAATGTCCCCCGCCTCAGAGACCTGCCACACAGGTCGGTATCCCAGCCGAAGTCGGGCAGACACAATGTTGTGTCTGCGAGCCATGAGTCCCGCGTCGGCGATACTTGGGAGGGGTTAGCCGGAAGTGGTCATAATGCTGTATAGACACACTCTGAGCCC
>JACEEZ010012309.1:0-22500 GCA_016584305.1 Chionoecetes opilio | reverse complement strand
CACGGAGAAGCCCTTGCGTGATCTCTCCTTCGTCACTGACATTCTTCGCCCCCTGCGCCTCTTGGCCTCCAGCCCCACACTAACCAGGCGACCACTTTGCCATAATCTGCCCATCTCAACCTACCGAAAGTCCCCCCCCCCTCTACCCAGCCACCCACCCCCCCCCCCAGATCCACCCAGCCCACAAAGACCCCCCCCACGCCCAGCCCCCAGATGGAACCACAAACCTGGGCAAATTGGGCAAGTTGTTCCAAACCGCCCTTCAAAACACACCCTCTCCACTCTTGACCCCATTCCCTTCACCGTTTGGACCCAAAAGGAGGCCGCCCTTACAGATTGCCTTTCACGCCCGCCCGCATCCGAGAGCAATCCCGCCGACATCTTCTCTACCAAAAAGCCCCCTCGAGGACTACTGGTTTTATAACGACCGCGTGAGGGGAGGCTCAACAGCCGCATAACTCCACCCGACAGGGACACTTACCGCCGAAAAAACAACTGCTCAAAACAGGGCGCTCCTTCAGGCAGCTGTCCGTGCTGCCAACAGAGGAAGCCGAATCGGAGGGAGGCACTGCTAAACTGGTGGCGAGGGCTTCGGAACTACCACTCGTCACTCGGTTGAAATGTGGCGACAGTTACAACGTTCATCGCAGGCAACAAGCGGCCCCATCCGACCCCCCCTACCCTGGGACCCTGCTCGCGAAGCAGAGAGGCTCCGCCTCCTCATTTGCCACTCGCACCTGCCCTGACAATCTTACCAGCTGAGGGACACGTGACAGATGGACAGAGCTCCTGCCAGCAAGAAAGTATCAAGTAGACAGCGCCTTGAGGATAGTCAAAACACCCACACATCCCTTCACCTCCGCGAACGACGTCGGGGCACTTAAAACGAGTGGAGATACTTCCCCGGGGGCTGACAGGGATTACATACTCCATGATCACCATGCAGGCTCAGATGGTCCACACTCCGCCCTTCTCACCCTCTTCAAACGCCTCCTGGGAGCCTGCAAAATACCATTAAAAATGGAAGGAGGTTACAATCATTACCCATACCTAAGCCCAAAGATCCTGGTGCCATGCGCCCTAATCTCCCTCCTCAGCTGTGTGGGCAAACCGGAGCGGATAGTCCTAAAACAGGCTAACATGGGCGGTTCGGTCCGCTCATCAAGACCTCTGTGCTACAGGCGGTGGCATGGCGGACAGCCTGAAGGCACTTTCCACTCTTCTATGCGCTGCCAGTTCCCGGACCCTGGACCACAAGTAGCCTTCTCGATCTCGACGAAAGCCTTTGAACTCGTCCAACTGCCGAGTGACCTTTCGCTCTGGTTCCGCAAAGGGAGGTATGGCGGCAGAACTCCTTATATGGCCTCAAAGAACTCCTTCGGGGCCGAGCGGCTAGAGTTGCCTTTCAGGGGGGAGACGTCTCAACTTCCATCAAACACGAAAAACGGAACACCCACAGGGCAGCATTCTGAGCCCCTAGCCCCACCTTCCCTGTTTAACATACTAATGGGAAAGAACTCATCTCTCTCCCACTCCCACCCGGAACTAAGCTTCTCTGCATGCGGACGACCTTGCCCTCTACTGCAATGGAACCCGCCCCACGCACAACGAGCAAGAAACTGTAGACTGATATAACACCAAGTGTAGGGAACGAGGCTTGAAAGTCTGAATGTGGCAAAATCCACGCCAGGCCTTTGGGGTGTGATGACGCGCCGCGCGCCCCGCTCTCCTATATCCTGGACACACCACTCTCCTGGGTCACGTCGCACCAATACCTGGGAATCTGGCTCGACAACCGTTCTTCCAAAAAAAAAAAAAAAAAACCTCCGCACCACACGTAGCTTTAAACCTGCAGGAGCGCGAAAAACAGCAGGATCTCCGCCCTACGGCAATCACTGGCTTAAAAGGGGGGGCCAGTTTCCAGTGAAGCGCACTTTAACATTAACGCCATCCGCTCTCTCCTGGAATTATAGCGCTCCATGCCTTATCTCCCTCACGAACACCCACACCAAAACTAGAGGCCACACAAACAGCGCCCTGAGAGTCATCCATCAACGCCCCAATGGACTAAGGTTTGCAACCTGCGGCAGGAGTGCCAGTGCCAGGTGTCCCGACTTCGTGCGCCGTATCGAAGAACGGACCGCCTGCCTGCTCGCCAAATGCACCACCTGCCCTACCCCTAGAAACCTCCCGCCAAGGTTGCAATCATCTTGCCAGGCCCCGCAACAACCTTCCCCCCCCCCCCCCCCCCCGGCGGACTGTTGGCGCAGCGCGCTGAAGAAGCAATTATCACTATGGGAATTTTTCACCGGAAACCTCAAATAAGGGCGAGGATCTTCCCTCCACCCGAATTCGCTACACCACGCTTGGAGCCCCTCCTCCACTCCAATCATCCCATCACCCACAGTCTTGAGCGCCCAAAGGCACACTGGCTCCGCTGCCTTACGCTTGGAAAAATGCTCCAAGGTCATGGAGAACTTGGACGACCCCTGGTCACCTCACTATATTACCAGACGGGTCAGTAGATCCTGCCACAGGAAGCAGCGGGAGCGGCTTTCGTGAGGGCCGAAACAAAGATAACAATGGCGTAACAGATGGCCCGCAGCTAGTGCATCCAGGGCTGAACTAGGTCGCCATTCGTGGCGCCTTTCACCACGCCCATGGAGAGTCCATCCCCTCATGTCCTCATACACACAGACTCAAAATCCCTATCCAAGCCCTCAGAGACACACTAGCACAGGATAACATTCAACTCCTCACTCACTCTTCTTCTGGCCCAGCGACTAGGCTGCAATGGCTGCAAAAATAACCCTCAATTGGGTTCCCAGCCATGTTAGGCCTAGTGGCAACGAAGCAGCTAGCAGCTGGACAGAGCTGCAAAATCACCCCGCCCGCTGCCATTCCCAGCCCCACCACGGCTTGTTCTGCCAGCCTCTCCCAAACTAATATCTCAAAATTAAAGGTAAGTACTGCCCTCGCACGCCTTGTCCCGCCTAAGCAACACGAGGCCAACAGCGCCTATCATCACCCTCTGCCTCCTGGTACGCTGCCTTCGCAACAGATTACCACCCACTTCCCCAAGGACCCATCCATCCCCCCACAACGTACGGGACCGACCTACACCGTCTCCGCCTCGGCTTTCCCTGCTTTTTTAGGAAATCCGCCAGGGCGATGCTGGACAGCAACTTGTGAGCACATGGCCAGGTCACCTCCCCTTGCACTCCAACATACCTCCTGAAAGGCAAGGCAGACGTCCCACCTAAGGGGGAAAGCCTCCCACCTCATCCGCAGCCCGGAACATCCAGGTTTTGCCGCCGCGCCGACTGCTGCTGCGGTAATTAGATCTGTCTTGGCCCACCACTTCCTCACTCCACCGTTCGGGAGTACCCGCGCCCAAGGTATAGACTCCAAAACACTCTGCCTTTTTTTATGGTAATGCCATCCATTCCACAGGCGGGCCTGCTATAGGCAAAAGCTGCGTCAAACCAAAAGTGTTGACCAAATATTAACAAACAGAGAGAGAGAGGAGCGAGAGAGTGAGCCGAGGAATAGAGGAGAGGAGGGAAGAGTATACAGAGAGTGAAGAGAGTAGAGATAGATGAGAGAGACGACAGGTGGAGGAGGGACGAGGAGGAGCGGAGGATGATGAGGAGAGAGAGACCGATGGAGGGAGGAGCCGAGAGAGAGGAGACGAGAAGAGAGAGAGTAGACGAGAGGAGAGCGAGAGTAGAGGATTCCCGATGGAGAGAGGAGGGAGAGAGGAGAGGATCGAGAGAGAGAGAGAGATGGGAGAGAGAGGAGAGAGAGACGAGAGAGAGAGAGAGAAGACCGGGAGAGAGAGGAGATAGGCGAGGAAGATGGGAGAGTGAAGAGATAGGAGAAGAGGGTATGGGAGGAGTGGGAGGAAGAGTGAGAGAGAGAGAGAGAATGGGAAGAGACGAGAGGAGGAGAGGAGAAGGAGAAGACAGAGGGAGGACGGGAGAGCTGAGAGAGAGAGATTGGTGATGGGGAAAGGATGTGAAAGATTGGGGATTGGTAGGAAGCTGGGAGTTCGAGTTAGAGAGAGAGATGAGAGAGGCGATGAGTGACAGGGATTTCAGAGTTTGAAAAAGAGATATTGAGAGGAGAGATTGAGAGAGATGTTGAGAGAGAGATTGAGAGAGATGTGAGAGAGAGATTGAGAGGAGATGTTGAGAGAGAGTTGAGGAGAGAGATTGAGAGAGAGATTGAGAGAGATGTTTTGAAGAGAGATGAGAGAGATTTAAGAGAGATTAAGAGAGAGATAAATATAAAGGTATAATTTGTAACTATCATTATCTATTTTTTTTTCTATCTCCCAAGACACTTGTGAATCTTGATTTTCTTTTTTAAATGTTCATTTTCTAATTCTCCTTTTCTTCGCAATATTCTTGGTCCCAAAAACTGCTTTATTATTGTTCTCATTATCGTGATGCTACCATTATTATTATTATTATTATTATTATTATTATTATTGATATTATTGTTGTCATCATTCATAGTTTTCGCTTGAGTCGCAGGCAAGAAAATGTTTTAGATAAGTGTTCTAATATGGAAAAAGACAGAGAAAGGTAGAAGCAGAGTTGAAAGCAAGTCGATTGTGAGAGTTCCATTAAGGTCGCTGTACGCACTGCTTCACTAATTATAGCCATGCTGCCAGCTTGCCCGTGATGACCTTACTCAGGCCTTCACTCACTCCCTGACCACAGAGGCTTTTTTAATCTTAGTATTATTTTTACGAGAGAGAAAGTTAATAGACGCTGAAAGTTATGATAAAAATAACCTAGATTTGTATCATTATAATTATTAACATTCATAGTTATTCAAATGCCTTAGTCAGGTATTGGAACATGCAAGGAAAGGCACAGTTCAACAAAAATCGAAAGACAGTTCAACAAAAATCGAAAGACAGTTAAAAAAAATCGAAAGACAGTTAAAAAAAATCGAGATAGTAAAAAAAAATCGACAGTTAAAAAAATCGAAAGATTGTAAAAAAAAAATCGAAAGACAGTTAAAAAAATCGAAAGACTAAAAAAAATTCGAAAGACAGTTAAAAAAATCGAAGGACTAAAAAAAAATCGAAAGACTAAAAAAAAATCGAAAGACAGTAAAAAAAAAATCGAGACTAAAAAAAAATCGAAAGACTAAAAAAAAAATCGAAAGACAATAAAAATATTGATGGCAGAGTTGAAAAAAAATCGAAATGCAGAGTTGAAAAAAAAAATCGAGACTAAAAAAAAAATCGAAAGGCAGTTAAAAAATATTGATCGCAGAGTTGAAAAAAAAATCGAAAGACAAGAGTTAAAATAAAAAGTGGAGAGGCAGAGTTACATTAAGACAGCTCGCCTTGCTGCTTCACTAATTATACCCGTGCTGCCAGCCTAGCCGTGATTACCTTATTGATTCCTTAATACACTGCCTGATGACAGAGGCCACAGAACGCGTGCCGCCACCCACACACGGAACCCACCACTGATTACTGCTACACTAAATTACTAGCACAAGGGGGATACAATTCTCTTCCTTATATATCTTCTCTTCCTTATATATTGTTCCTCCCTTATAGATATAGTCTTCCTCCCTTATATATATAGTATTCCTCCCTTATAGATAAATGCCTTCCTCCCTTATATATATATTGTTCCTCCCTTATAGATATAGTCTTCCTCCCTTATCATAGACGACTGAATCCCAAACTTACTTACTGATTCGTTGACTTATTTTGTTTATTAATCTCTTTAACCCTTCACGCACAGATCTTTCCTTGGCTATATAAAATCGTCTGCTTTTAGCCATACAATTTCGAAAACTGACTGAATATACCAAATTAGCTAGTGGGCAAGGATACTAAACAGGTCATAGCTATAAAGTGTTGCTTATATGCTTAAAATTTTTTTTTATTCAAAAAGCCTTTTTTTTTTTTCCCTCCCCCCTTCCTCCTTCCTCGGCTTTCCTTTCCCCTTTCCTTTCCCCCCGGGTTTAAAAAAAAATTTCCTTTGGGGCCCTTTCCTTTAAAACTAAAAAAAACCCCGGCTTCCCCCCAAAAAAAAAAACCCCCTTGGGCCCCTTTTCAAAAAAAAATCCCCCCCCCTTTTCCCCCCAAAAAAAAAAAATCCCCTTTTTTCGCTTTCCTTTTCTTTTCAAAACCCCCCCTTTTCCCCTTTTCCCTTCCCCCTCCCTTTCCTTTTTCCTTTCCGCTCCCCCCACCCCTCCCCCCCCCCACGGCCCCCCCTTTTCCCTCTACCTTCTCCCCCCCCCTTCTCTTCCTTTTCTCCCCCTTTCCTTATATTTTTCCCCTCCCTTTTTTCTTCCCCCCTTTTTTTTCCCCCCTTGTTCCTTCCTCCCTTTTTTTTCCCCCTTTAAATCTTCCTCCTTTCTCGCTGTCCCCCCTTCTTCTTTCTTTCTTTTTTTTTTTTCTCTTTAACCCTTCCCTTTTTCCCTTTCTTTTCTCCTTTTCCTCTTTAAAAACTCTGTTCCTTTTCCCGGTCTCGGCTGCTATTGTTCTTTAAGCCCCCTTTCCCCTCCCCCCCCATAAATTCTTCTACCCCCAAACCTTTCTCTATCTCTTTCCCCTATTGTCCGTCTCCTTATCTGCTTTGTTTTTCCCTTTTTCCTTCTTCTTCCCCCCTCTCTTCTCTTTCTTTCTTTTCTTGTTTTTCTTTATTTTTTTTTCCTTTTTTTTTTTTTCTTTTCTATTTTCTTCTTTTTGGGCTTCCCCCCCCCCCCTCTTCTTTTCTCTCCCCCTCTCTCCCTTCCCTCTCCTCTCTCTCCCCTCCCTCTCTCTCTCTCTCTCTCTCTCCTCTCTTCTCTCCCCTTCTCCTTCTCTCTCTCTCTCTCTCTCTCCTCTCCTCTCTTCTCTCTTCCTCCCCTTCTCTCTCTCAATATTGAACACCCTTTCCCTCCTCTTGAAAATCTTGATAGGGTGATTGTGTCCTTTAAATATAATAAATTTAAAAAATTCAATATAATTCAAAAAAGAAAACATCGGGGTGAGCACGGGGCAACATTTTTTGGCCGAATCTGTCCTGCGGCAGTCAGGTCATAGGTATACGGAGGGTTTTGCTGGTGCTGAGATGGAGAGGGGGGGGGAAGGGAAAAGGACAATGAACGGGTTTAATGGTGTCACGTTACGGGTTGTTTGGGCCGGAGTCATGTGGGGGGGAGGTGAGGTCCCTGGAATGTCGCCGATAGGAACTGTGCCGATATCGGCGACTGTTCCTTTTTTTCACGTCGGGGGGATTTCCCATTGTCGGCGACAGTTCTAGTTCTTGATCTTGATTTTACAGTCCCCAAATATTCATTTAAAAAGCTTTTAATCATTTTCTGCATTCGGGGATTAATACCAGCAATAATTTAAAACTAAAAGGCTTTCAGTGGGAAAAATATATTTGAAAATTTTAAACACCCTTCCCCTGACTCCCCCCCTTGGAGACTTGCCCTCGCACCCTCGCAAGCGAACGCAAGGCTTTTGCAATAGTACGGCCTAGGTGTCTTGAAGACACCTTCACCTCCCTCCCCTTTAATTCTCCCTTCTCTCAACCACCCTTTTCCTCCTTATTTCATCCTTTTTTCAGACAGACTATAGAGCCCGAACATATATATATTTTGGCATCCAGCAATAATTTTGAATATCAAAGACTTTGAATAGGAAATATACTGTAAAGTTTCTACAAAGCCTCCCCCTGACGCCGCCTCTTGGAGATTGCGGGGAAAGTATACCCTACCCGCCCCTCCCCCCCCGGGGGTGCCCCCTGGGAGTGCCCCTCCCCCGCGTCGTCCCCCGAAAAAAAAAAACGAGTAGCAAAAATTTAAAACCCGATACTTGCAGATAAAAGCATAAAAACAACGCTAAAACAGGTAAATATACTTTTATATAAATACTGTGTATCACTTCATGCACTACAAAAATCAAATTTTTGATGCACAATTCGAAATATATGGCGCCTGGCGTTAGTGCGGTGGCCCCCTTTGTGTTAACCGGTATAGACGTTTTTTTATTTATTTAATTTTTTTATTTAAAATAAATGCTTCCCCGTCCGAACATTTCCAAAAGGGGGTCTGGTTGTGTGTATATATATATAATTTTTATCCCCCAACACAACACCACCCGTAGGAGAAGAGAGAGGAAGAAGAGGAGAGGAGAGAGGAAAGAGGAGGAGAAGAAGGAGAGAGGGGAAAGAGAGAGAGAGAGAGAGAGAGAGAAGAGAAGAGAGAGATATGAAAATATATATATATATATATATATATATATATATATATAAAATATATATATATAATATATATATATATATTTATATATTAAAATTTTATATTTTAAATATATCCTCCTCCCCTCTTCTCTCTCTCTCTCTCTTTTCTATATATATATAATTATAATATTATATTATATATATAGATATAATTTAATATATTAAAATTAAAAATTTTATTATATAAAAATATTTATTTTATTTATAATATAATATAATATTTTATTATATATATACTAATATATATATATTATATATATATATATATTATATATATAATTTTTTTTTATAATTATATATATATTTATATATTTTATATATATATTAATATAAAATATATATATATTATAAAAATTTTTAATATAAACACACACACCAACCCCTTCTGGAAATCCATTCGAATATCGCCCCCCAAATTTATTATGTTTCAAAAAAAACTAAAAAAAAAAAAAAAATTTGATTGGCCAAATCCTTTACGAGGAAAATAAAAAAAACACACACACACACACACCAAACACCACACACACACACACACACACACACACACACAAACACACACCCCCACACACCCCCAAAACCCCGGACAGCTCGGTGGGTTACACACTACAGCGTCGGCACAATCTTCGTCCGGAGTTCGATCCCCGGGTCCCACTCATTACCGGGTTTTTTTTCACTGATAATTACTGTTCCCCCTTTAGCAAATGGATGGGGGGTGTGGTGGTGAGGCCCCCGCATTACCCAAAGATCGGTATTTATGAGCTCCAGCTCGCCCGGGAGGGTGAAATGCCGATTCGAGTCAGACTCGCGTGGACAGACCATGTGTGAACCTGGCCCGTGGCGGATTTACATTAGGTTAATAAAGGTGGGCAGCCTGGCCCCGGGGTTTAGGGGGGCCCCCATGAAGATAAAAAATTAAAAAAAATAAAAAAAGATTTAATAAAAATATTTTGAAAAAAAAAACATGTCGGCAGTATAAGAACACTGATATATGAAAGGGAAACCATAAATCGACATTCGAGTTGTATATATTTTGGGCTTGTTACTTAGGTTTTTATATTATGTAGTTACTTAAAAAACATTCTTAAGTTTCAAAAATAAAATTTTTTTTGAAAAAGTACGATCAAAAACACGGTCTTTGAAGCGAGTGATGTGAGTGAGGAGTTTAAAAATGGTGGGTATGAGTGTTGGTAATGGTGGTGAGCTAGGATGTGGAGAATGATGGGGAGGTTGAGTGTTTTGATTAAGAGTGGTGAGGTATGGTGTGTGAGTAAAAGGGGGGGAGGGGTGGGGTTTGTGGTAAAGATGGTAGCTATGGATTTGTGGTAAAGGTGGTGAGGTTGATGTTTGGGTAAGAGTGGTGAGGTATGGTGTGGGAGAATGAGTGGTGAGGTATGATGTGGAGTAATGAGTGTGAGGTATGGGTGTGTGGTAAAGATGGTGAGGTTGGGGTTGATAATAGTTGGGTATGGATGTTGAGTAATGATGGGGAGGTTGGGTGGTGAGTAATGAGTTATAGGTTGAGTGGGTAGTAATGAGTGGTGATATATATGATGTGGTAGTAATGATGGTGATATATATGAGTGTGGGTGTAATGAGTGGTAAAGTACTTTTGGGGGTGGTAGTAAAGATGGGGAGGTATGGGCAGAGCTGGGGCTAAATACATTGAATGATTTAAATACTAAAAACTAAAAACATGGGAGAAAAGTATCAAAAACCAATACTAAATCAGGGAGAAATGTATCTAAATACCAATACTAATAATTTTAGGAATGTATTTAAAAAAAGTTATAAAAACATTTTAAATACGCACAATTTTTAAAAATGTATTTAGTATTCTTGATTAACAATACTAAATCTTGATAAATGATAAAAGGGTACTTTTCCCATTTTATATTTAATTAATTGATTAATTATCTTGAGTATTGAATTATTAATTAGGTTATGAGTAATTAAAATAAAAGTTTTATATATTTGATTATGATATTTAAATACATATTAAAAAATTTAAAAATAAATGTATTAAAAAAGTTTAAAAAAAAACCAAGTTTTAAATACATTCTAAATACCAAGATATTTAAATACAAAAGTATTTAAAAACTGCCCCGCCGGGTATGGGGGTAGTAATGAGTGGTGAGGGATGGGTTTTGTGATAATGGTGGTGGGGGGTTATTTTGGGGGTGTTGGGAGTAAAGGTGGGGAGGTATGGTGTGTAGTAATAGTGGGGAGGTATGGATGTGTGAGTAAATTTAAGAGGGTGAGGTATGGATTGTAGTAATGATGGGGATATGGGTGTGTGGTTGAGTGGTGATTGGATGTTGAGTAAAAGTGTGAGGTTGGTGTTGAGTAATGAGTGGGGAGGTAGGTGTGTTAGTAATGAGTTGGGGATATGGGTGTGTGAGTAAAGAGTGGTGAGGTATGGATGTTTGGGGTAAAGAATGGGAGGTAGGAGTGTGAGTAATGGTGGGGGTAGGGTGTGGTAGTAAAGGGTGGATTTGACTGTCCTTTTTTTTATTAAATTTTCTATTTCCATGGGAATTTTGTCTTTTATTTTTTGTTAGATTTATGGTTTTCCTAACCTTTGTTTTGTTGTTTTCCCCTCCCCCTTCCCCTTTTTCCCCCTTTGGATTTCCCCCTTCATTGGGGGAAAAAAAAAGTACCAAAAACAAATTTACTTCTTAATCAAGTATAGAAAACTATCCTCTTAATTATACACCCCTTAAAGAAAAAAAAGATCAAAAAGCGAAATCTGAACTTAAAAAGATTTTTTTTTTCGCCAAATGCTAGTAATTTAGATGTCCCTCGGGGTACATTTCCCCCCCTTTGAATCCTGAAATTTTCCCCCGGGGGGGAAATTTTTTCCCCCAGGTTGGGAAAATTTTGTTAGAAAGTCTGGCAACCCCTTTGTTGCCCCCCAAATTCATTAAAATTTTGGGGGTCACAGCATCTTAACATTAAAACAGACATAGGGCCCGAAAAGGAAAAATAAAAGGAAAATAGGCTTTGGGGGTAAGGTGGTGTAGGGAAACATGTGTTGAAGGAAAATACCACGTGAGTAAGACTAACCGGGCCTTTTTTGTAGTTTTTCCCTTATGTTCTTTACCAAGTGGTTGTGGGCACCGGGCGGTAGGTCCCCCCTCCCGTTAAAAACCCCCGGGGTCATCACCGCCGCTCCACACACTTTGAAGTAGTGCCCAAATTATTTCCCCTTTGATAAACTTTTCTAAAAAATTCCCCAATTCATCTAACCCAAACCCCTTTTAGCCGACAATCAATTCAATAACTTGGGAGGAGAGGATGGGGGCGGTATAGAAAAAATATATTAAACCCCCAAAAATTCCTCAAAATCTACCCCTTTGGGGGATCTTCTTCTTTTTTGTTACCTCTACCCCCTTATTGGGCATCACTTGGCGATTTGTATAGAGAGAGCCCGATAAAGATCTTAAGCCTCTCATACAAGGGAAAAATCCTTATAATACAATTATAAACCAGCAATAGTAAGAAAAAAACCCCTTTTAAATAATAGAAATAAGCTTTGATAGTAAAAAAAAAAAAGGTAGGCAGGACAGCCGACGGCTACTGATGCCCGTAACTTGTCAAGTTGTAGAAAGCCCCTTTGAAACGTAGACTTGCCCCGACCAAAGGGTTGTTTGGGTTGGGGGAAAATCTTATAGTCTTCCTAGAAAACGTCCAAACCCTTTACTCTTCCTTTCTCTACTAAATGGAACTGTCGCCCGGGAATTTCCGGGTCGGGGAGCGTTCCACTGTGGCGACAGTTTTTCGTTTGTTGCCCCTTTGGGGGAAAGTTCCATCGGCGAAAAGTTCCATAAAACCCAGGTGAGGACGCGTGGTGAAGGGGTTCCCCGGGGATTCCTGATAATGGTCTGACCTTGCCTGACAGAGAGACACCCACACACACACGCACACACCCCACACTTAAAAAGGGGGGAGTCTTTGCCCACAGTACAGTAGTACAGTAGCGTGGCTTGGGGGGGGTGCGCCGGGAAGGCGTACGAACAAGCAAAAACTATAACTCAAAAACAAGACAAACAAACCCCAAAAACAAAAAAAGTAAAAAAAAAGAAGAAAAAAGAAAACAAGTCAAACCCGAAGACAGAAAGAGAAAAAAAAAGAAGATCAAAAAAAAAACAAAAGAAAAACCCTGCGGTGGGCCGGGGGGTTTTTGGGTGTGTCCGGGGCAAAATTTTCCCGGGGCCCCTGCCTGCCAAGCCGTCCAGAGTAGTTTTTTGTTTGCTCGGCGAGATGGGAAAAGCGTGCGTTTGTCAGATCGCTCACAACAAAAAAATACAAACACATACAGCACCTGGGGCAAGCCCCGGGGACTTTTTTCTCTTACTAGCCTCCTTTCTCTCACCCATCTATTCTTCTCCCTGTCCCCACTTCCCCATCTCCTGCTTTCTCTTTTTATATATTCTATATTCCACAGTACAAAGCCAACACCCTTCCGTCCATGAGAGAGAGAGAGAGAGAGAGAGAGAGAGAGAGAGAGAGAGAGAGAGAGAGAGAGAGAGAGAGAGAGAGAGAGAGACGAGAGAGAGAGAGAGAGAAGAGAGAGAGAGAGAGAGAAGAGAGAGAGAGAGAGAGAGAGAGAGAGAGAGAGAGAGAGAGAGAGAGAGAGAGAAGAGAGAGAGAGAGAGAGAGAGAGAGAGAGAGAGAGAGAGAGAGAGAGAGAGAGAGAGAGGAGAGAGAGAGAGAGAGAAGAGACCTGGACTTGACTTATTTGACTTATTGTTTTATTTATTATTTACAATTACATATACAGTTACAATTTATTATTGGCCTCCATGACACAATACTTTTGTATTCATTTAACATAAGTAAAGCATGAAGCCTAGGTATGTTGAGCGCAAGCTCCTATACAGACCTGGGCCGACATAAACAAAAAATACTTAAGTATAAGGAGGACTTACACTTAGTTCCTGTGCTGGAGTACTTTACTGAGCAAACTGGTTAAGTGTATCTTCCAAGTTGTGCTCAGCGCTCGCTAAGTAAAGAATTTAAAGGAAAACTTAAGTCAATCATCAAAGTATGAAAACAGATAGTGCAAAAGAGAGGAACTTTTAAATTATAATAATTGTCAGTGTTACCGTCTATAGGGTTGAAGTTCATATGTTAACAACGTAAATGGAAGGTAATATGAACTTTGTGATGAAAGATATGGATCAAAATGTGATATTCAGAGGGCACATTATAATTTTTGTTTGGGAGCGGCAACTGCAGGGTGGCGCCATATTTGTTTACACTTGGCAGTCCATCCCGTGCAAGGATATTATATATCTTTCTAATATCCTTGATCCCGTGTACGCAGGACTGAAAAGTTTTTAAAGGACCCCTTTAGTGGGGTCATTTCATATCCTGTCAACGGCATTCATCAAATGCTTAGCTTACCCTACTGGCCCACTGGGCTGGCTATCATAGTTGCCTCTAAACAAGTGATATATAGGATTACCACCAAACATTTCTATGCGAAAATACTGATGGATTTCAATAGTATACCAATAATACACGGTGATTTGTAGATACAGTTGTCCCTTTGGGTATCTGTATCAAGGCATAAGGCAGGAATGTATACAGGAATACAAATGGGCAAATAAATTGGATATGTAGCTGCTTTAGATAAATGCATTTCTGGACACACTAAATGGTGGGTATAATTTCGATATTGAGCACTAAAAAGCTAAAAAATGTACTTACATAGCTGAATGTTATTTCAGCCAGAAACGGTTAGGTTAGTTAAAATAAGAGTAACGAGATGGAGCGTGCTCGTTTTCTATACATTTTGATGTGTTAGGAATGATGGTAACATTAAAAATCGTCCGAAAAGCCTCATTTTGCATTTATCCACCTTCTCCCTAACAATCCTAGGGACCCGTCGGGAATGCGGGCGGGGAAGTGGAAAGGAGTTTTTATCGGGGTAGTAGATTATGTGGATGACGTAAAATATATCCGGTAAAAACTCTTATGGGATGATATAAGGCTGAAAATACATAAAACTATATAATTGATAGTGTACGGGAATTACCTACTTATTCTTGTAAAAATCTCTCGTTAAATCTTTACAATGGTAAAACTGCTGCTTAATACAATACATGGACGAGTTGTAATTGTATACATCCGACGATTTTTAATGTGACTATCATTCTTAATACATAAAAATACATGGGAAAAGAGCACTTCTAACCTCATACTCAATTCCTGGTTGGAAGTATCAATTACCAAAATAGTACTAACCTAATCTCACTATAACCTAACCTACCCTTGCCAATAATCTCCATGCGAGATCTAAAGGCGGGAAAGGACTTGACAATTTTACCAGGGTTAGGTTAAGTTTTATTGAGGTTAGGTTAGTTTTTTCTTTTTAGGGGGGGTGAAATCTCGCTAAGAGTTAGGTTAGGTTATAGCGATTAACTTTTTTTTTTTAGTTCCAAGGGGGAGTTGTTTAGGCTGGTTGGGGGGTATCTCTCCCCCACTTCATAATTACGTTTTAGAGGTATGTGAAGGGATCTGTGAAGGTCTGGAGAGAAAAAAAAAACCACAAATAAGGGCGGGATAGGACTCTAGAATTTTACCCGATTAAATCAATACACACAAAAAAAATTCAGGTAAGCAAAGACTCTACCTAGAAATCAGTGGTGTCCAATAACGAAAATGTACCAAATGGGTAATATAATGACTTGTGACGGTATATGTGCAGTTTAAAACAATATATAATTGGTGGTTTTAAATCTAAACGTTTCGTTCTCACCATAAGGAATATTTCTAACCTGTATTACCGCTGTCGGAAATTAAAAAGGCTAATATTTATATTAGGTTTGGTTAGGTTAGTTAGAGAGTCAGGTTAGGTTAGTTAGAAAGTTATATCAGGTTAGTTTGATGGTTTGATTAGGTTAATATTTGATGTTTTTACAAATGGAGTGTTTTTTCCCGTCAAAACGTCTAAAAAATGTATTAGTAGAAATTTGTCATCACTTCGAATGGCAAAACACTCACTTTTTTTAGGCTTGTACAGTAAAAAAAAACTATCTCCATTAGGGAAAGCATCACATATTAAGCTAAAAAATTCAAACTTCTCTTTAAAATCTTGCAAGTCATAAACTACACTTTTTCCCGCAACTGCATATTTTCCCGAAACTGCATATTTTCCCGGAAGTGCATATTTTCCCGTAACTGCATATTTCCCCGAAACTGCATATTTTCCCGCAACTGCATATTTTCCCGGAAGTGCATATTTTCCCGGAAGTGCATATTTTCCCGAAACTGCATATTTTCCCGAAACTGTATATTTTCCCGAAACTGCATATTTTCCCGAACCTGCATATATTCCCGAAACTGCATATTTTACCGCAACTGCATATTTTCCCGGAACTGCATATTTTCCCGGAACTGCATATTTTCCCGGAACTGCATATTTTCCCGGAACTGCATATTTTCCCGGAACTGCATATTTTCCCGCAACTGCATATTTTCCCGAAAGTGCATATTTTCCCGAAAGTGCATATTTTCCCGAAAGTGCATATTATTCCTTCGCGATCCAGCCTGTACCTTTTAATAAGGTCAGCATCATCATACATATCCATAACGTCTTTCTAGGCTGTACATTTTTGACCTCGGGAGGGATTATTCCTTGTTTTTGTGCTTCCATCCCTAGTGAAGACTTGAGTGCTGGAGAAAAGACTTGAGCATGCCCATGAAGGACACTTAACTTTGGTGCCTGTTATGCATACTTAAATCGGATAAGCATTTTTGGTTAAATTACTTAAGCCTTTCTTAAATATTTAAGTGTAAGATCAGCAAATTTTCGTCTGCTAAGTACGCTTAACAATACTTATCTTTTTGTTTATGTCGGCCCTGTTGCTTAGATATACAAAAACGTGTTTAACAAGTGGATTTAGGCCATTGGCTAACAAATATATACAATATTAATAACTGACATTATAAATTAATATATACATACGGATATACCGTCGCCTCCGTGGTGCAGTGGCTAGCGTGCCTGGCTACGAATCTACGGGCCCTGGTTCGATCCCGGGCCAGGGCAAGCCGGTGACCAGCCTACCCAAGCTGTTCTTCCTTCCTTTCGGGGTTGATAAATGGGAACCTGGGGTAACCTGGGGAAGGTAACTGTGGTAACCCGGGAGTCACACTAGCCCTGTGTCCCGGGGTAGCGGGTCCTCACCCACCACAGGCTCTAAGCCTGCAGTGGTTCTCAACCTGGGTGGGGGGCCATGGCAATAATTTAAGGGGGCCATGGTGGGCTGTTGCAAATTATACATTTCTAAATAATGTTAGGAATCTGAATTAAAAAAAAAACTTGCATCACTGTCCTGGCAAAGAAAATGTTCTTGTTTTAATAATTAATTGATTAATCATTAAGTTGACGATAAAATTTTGTTACATAATATTGTTACGAATGTGTGTGTACGTGTGTATGTATGTATGTGTGTGAAATTGTAATTGTTTGTGCAGTGTAGGTGTGATAGAAAACGCGGAGGAGAACGAACGCGTATGAGACGGGTGAGAGACCCGGGCGGTGAGTGAGGGTGAGTCAACGGGAGACAGAGGGAGAGAGGCGATGGAAGGATCTCAGTGTGGCCTGGGATATCACCACGTAAACATGTAGGTATAATTGATTCTGAACCATATACTGTGTTACTTATTTTGTTCGACAATTATAAATGCGGTCGCTGTTTTTCGTGTGTGAACTATTTCTTATTTTTTGGTATCATTGTTTTTTATGCTCATTCCCTACTTAGGTATTCCTGCTTTTTTTTTTAGTGCTAATATTGATGTGACTCGCTATTCTTCTTATTATTTCAATTCGAGAGAACTGGATCTCAAAATGCCAGTGGTCGCTGGCAGTTTTAACTCACTTTTTTGATAATAAGTTGGTCTACTGGAAAACAAAATATGGGCTTATTCCACTGCACTTAAAACACAAAAGTATAATATTAAGAACGATTTTCTTCTATATGTATATTGTATAGAAGCCTGATTCTGTAAAACATTGTATATAACCAAATAACCAAGGAGGTTATAGTTGAGGAGGCGAGGTAAATGCTACTCTATGATATTATAGTCAATAACGAATGTTTAGAAGTTATCTATACCTAGGCAGTCATATTTTCCTGTTATTATTGTGTATCAATCAGATAGAAAGCCTGGAAGTGCAATGAGTCGACGCGTGAAGTGGCAATGTTTTGATTCAATCTCCCCGCCACAATCTCCCCGCCCACCACTCCCCGCCGCGGCGTGTCACCTCCACAATTATAACCTACATTGTCGCAGCAACAAGCCGATTTCGGCATTCTTTATTCTTCGTTTTTCCAAGGCATTGCTTATTGTATTTTGACAAGCGTTTGCCAGACGCAGCAGTACTGTCTTAGAAAACAGTGTGAACATCGCCCAAATTTTACATGCTACAATATACATGTAAAAAATATATTAAGCTTTGCTACTCGAGGCGAGTAATTTGCATTAAATTGCTATTATAGAACGTTCCAATCGTAATGCATGTCATCCATATAATTAGTAGAACAACAGAGAAACTATATTTTTTGGTATTCAGATGCGGTGCATCAATGTTTATCGCGAAATTAATTTATGAAAAATATTAGTCGGGGAGCCAAAACACAGTAGACCAACCTTTGAGTTAAAACTGCCAGCGACCACTGGCATTTCTCCAGTTTCAGATCATTGGAATTGGGGCAGTGCTTGTCAAAGGAGGCGTGTTCTTGCTATAGAAAGTACATTTCAGCTTGCTAACTTGAGTGTGAATGTTTATCATCTTTACTCTCTCTGTGTGTATGTTTGTGTATGACTGTGTGTGTGCTTAATTTGTGAGTCCATGGATGTGTTATGGATGTGGATATTTGTGTGTTTGTCATTTTATCACTTGTCCTATTTATCTGTACTTCATTATCATTCTTTTGTCTTATCACTTAATGTTTGTTCTGATGTTCTGTCTTCATTATTTTCAGTAGATTTGCGATGGCTACTAGTGTTAGTAAGAAGCGGAAGTACAGTGAAGAGTACATTAACTACGGATTGACATCAATCCTCGCTGATGGCATCGAGAAACCTCAGTGTGTCCTGTGCTTCAAAGTGCTGGGGAACGATTCTATGAGGCCTAGTAAGTTGAAGCATCATTTGCTGACCATCCATCCACAGTATGCTGAGAAAGACCCCGATTTCTTCAGGCGCCACGAAAGTATTTGGGAAACAGAAACTGGATGGGACTGGTGCTTTCCAACAACAGACCTCAAGTGTAGTTGAGGCATCATACGAGGTTGCCCTCGAAATAGCGAAGCAAAAGAAGCCCCACACAATTGGTGAAACCTTAATCAAGCCATGTACTTTAAAGATGGTCAAGCGTGTTCTTGGAGATGCAAGTGAACGTAAAATTCAACACATTTTCTTGTCAAACGACACAGTGAAGCGGAGAATTAATGAAATGTCAGATGACATAAAGGAAAAAGTGATACAGGAGATCAAATCGTCTCCAACTGGTATGTTTGCAATACAGCTGGATGAGTCAACGGATGTGAGTTCTTGTGCACAGCTACTCGTGTTTGTTAGGTATGTTTTCTTGTGTGATATCAAGGAAGAATATATCTAATGTACACAGCTTGAGACCACCACAACAGCTAAAGATGTGATGGAAAAGCTATCTTCTTTCTTCAAAGCTAACAGGATCCCCTGGGAAAATTGTTGTGGAGTCTGTACAGACGGGGCTCCAGCGATGCTGGATCAAAATCAGGGTTCCAGAAGCGTGTCAAGGAAGTAGCTCCGAATGCCAAGGGGGTTCATTGTATGATCCATCGTTTTGCACTGGCGTCGAAAACCCTCCCTGATGAACTTTGCAAGATCCTGGAGGCAGTGGTCAAATGCGTCAACTTCGTAAAAGCTGGAGCTCTGAACTCTCGCCTTTTCCAGAACCTTTGTAGAGACATGGATTCGGAACATGAAGCTCTCCTCTTTTACTCCAAAGTGCGCTGGCTTTCCAAGGGCAATGGTGTGAATCGAGTGTTTGAACTTCGGGGGGAGCTTAAATTGTTCCTGGAAATGCAAGGGAAAGATGATCTGTTGAGTCACTTCAATAAGGTTTTGTGGGAGCCACGTCTTGCATATTTAGCAGATATATTTGAGCAGCTAAATAGGTTGAATCTGAAGCTACAGGGCAAGGAAAGAAATGTGTTTCACCTGATGGATTGTCTTGGTGGATTTCTTGCCAAGCTCCAGAATTGGCAAAGGAAAGTCGGTGCCGGGAATGTTGCAATGTTTGAAAACCTTTCAGCTGTCCTTGACGAGAATGAGAGATAGTCTGCTTGACCCATTACTTAAACGAAATCACTCAGCATCTGAGATCCTTGGAAAGTGAACTTAATAGGTACTTCCCAGAATTCGAGGAGGAAGAAGGGAAGTTGGTAATGAATCCATTCTCTGGCACTCTTGATATTACTACCATTCCCAGTGATGTTCAGGACGAGTTCCTTGATCTCAAACATGATTCTGCTGCCAAATATCTCTATGAAGAAAAATCTTTGAATGTATTCTGGTGTTCAATGCATCAGTCAAATCCAAAAGTCAGTGAGATTGCACTTCGACTACTCTTGCCTTTTTCAACTACCTATTTATGTGAGTCTGGTTTCTCCACCCTTCTACAAATCAAGAATAAGAGCCGGAACCGATTGGATGTGGACCCCGACATGAGATGTGCATTGTCAGTGACACAACCTCGGATTCGTCAACTGACTGAAAAGAAACAATATCAGCCTTCCCACTGATGTGTGATAAAATATGCAGAGATTAATTGAACTTTTTCCCAACCAGATTCAAATTTGCTATGGTCAGCTAGTTTTCTGTAGGCAAGTGATGTAAGTTAAGCATATCACAGAAATCTATCAAATAGAAGATAATTATGACTGTAAACCTTGTAATAAAGCAAGCACTCTTCATCAACATTTAAAAAAAAAAAATTTTTTTTACCTTTTTTGGCGGGGTGGGATTTGGGAGAAAAATGAAGGGGAGCCACACGAATGTTGAGAATTCATGAAGTGGGGAATGGAGTGAAAAAGGTTGAGAACCACTGCCTTAACCCCTTCACGCCCAGATCTTTCCTTTGAAATAAAAAAAAAATGTATGTTGTCGAGCCATAAAATTAAAAATAAAAATAAAATAAAATAAAATGGTTTTCACTACATTTCACATTAATTTTGCTACAAGGTCATTACAGTTACGAATGCCACGCTGTGTGGAATGCGCTGTGTGTGCGCATAAATGTATGTGCACGTGTAAGTATGTTGCATGTATGTGTATGTGTGTATGTATATGTATGCATGTATGTAGGTATATAGGTAGGTAAAGATGGGAGCATACGCTAAGCTGCGCGTGGCATGCGGTGCTCATCTCCGTGGCATTAGCCCTTAGAGCCCTCCGCGTTTTCTATCACACCTACACTGCACAAACAATTACAATTTCACACACACACATACATACACACGTACACACACATTCGTAACAATATTATGTAACAAAATTTTATCGTCAACTTAATGATTAATCAATTAATTATTAAAACAAGAACATTTTCTTTGCCAGGACAGTGATGCAAGTTTTTTTTTTTATTCAGATTCCTAACATTATTTAGAAATGTATAATTTGCAACAGCCCACCATGGCCCCCTTAAATTATTGCCATTGCTTGGACGCCATGGCCCCCAGGTTGAGAACCACTGGGTTAAGGCCTTCACACCCCCTCCCGCTGTCTCCCTGCTGCAGTATAGATGAACCACAGTACCCTTGCCTCCTCCTGCCCTCACCTACTAACGCTCTGGTTCGTGTAGTGTATTATCTGCCACGATTAGGAGCCCGTTTCAGTGTGTTTTGAATGACCTCCTATCACGCAATGGGAGAAAACAGCGTAGAGGAAGAAAGAGCTGTTGTACGTACATTCAACATAATTCGGCAAAAAAAAAAAGGGTCTGGACGATTACTTTAAGGAAGGGAGGGAGGAACACCTGACTGACTGACTGCCGCGATGTCTGACATGTTTCATCATGCGCATTATCAAACGCTGCTCCTACTGTAACACGACGTTTAGCCTTCTTCAATAACACAATTACCTTTCATAATATACAAAATTAAAAGTATAATTAGACATATAAACGCTTGTAGAGTTCACTTACTAGTTTCTCGAGGGTGAATTGCAGTCTATTCCTCAGTGGTCTCGTGTTTCCTCCCAAACACGATACTTATTTCCTTGAATCACTCGATACCACTCGATAACAATGATGTTCTGATTCATAAAGTATCACTGATAGAGATGATTGTGAGATATAAGTAGTCTGTAAACATGTAACACACTTAATAACGTGACTGACAAGCACGGCCTTCCCCGGTGTGGCCAAGCACGGCGTGGCTAGGCCTGCTGTTGCCACCTTACCAGGCTTGCGATTATTACTAATTACATGGCAACTGTTATTTAAGTCATTGAGATAAAAAAGTAGGTGATGTTCTTGTTATTATTATGTCAGTAACACTTTATTGGTGACTGTTTAATGATGATGCAATGTATGGTGTGATTGTTGTAAAGATAACTAAGACACAGGCAGCGTATAGCAATAACTCATCCCATTTTCTGTGAGTTGTGGTGACGGCCGATCAGGGTAGCGGCGAGGCAGGCGTCTGTGTGGGTGGCGGTGTGCGGTGTCTTACGTTTGTTTATCTAGTGTTTGTGATCACCCTTGGCATGACGCAATACTGTCACCACCAAGGGAAGTGCCGGGTACCTAGGAGCACCACAAGGAGGGTGAGTGAACTATCTCAATGACGTACTACTGCTAGTATTGTGATTTTATGAGCGAAGCATGTGCCGGTGTAGCGGTGCAGGAGGTTTGGTTAGTCAGAAGGTTGTGTTTTTCGGATGCCATGTAGGGCGCCAGAGGTACGATGATTACTTTTCATTTCATCCCGCCGCCGGAGAGGCAACAGCTTGCTCCCGGCTCCTGCCTCCCTCAGCCGACCCCACGGCCGGAGATTTCCGTGGCGGATTAATTCGCCGTAGGATACTCTGGGTGGATTTACCCACCCATCTTTATCATTTTTACATTTTTTCTTTCATTTTTCAAAACCTGTCCCTTTTTCCTTAAGTTAATAATCTTTGCTTGTTTTCGGTTGCATGTATTTAACACTCGCTGTCGAGTTTAGATGCTGACCCC
>JACEEZ010012308.1:15000-25532 GCA_016584305.1 Chionoecetes opilio | reverse complement strand
AGAAAAAAAATATAAAACGAATATTTTTGCAAGCGTTAATCCCATGTACTTGCTAAACACCGGCGCGCCACAACACCACACCCACACACCACACACACACACACACACACCACACACACACCCCCAAACACACACACACACACACACACACACACACACACACACACACACACACACACACACACACACACACCTGACACACACGCACACGCCACACACCAGTAAAAAGGAAAAAAGAGAGGCGTAGGTCAGTTACACACATGCTAATAGGAAAAAAAAGAAAAGGAAAAGAGATGAAGAAAAAAGGAGGAGAAAAGAACAAAAAGGGACAAGTAAATAAAAGAAGAAAAAGAAACAAAAAAAAAAGGAGAAAAAAATCTTTAATCAGTGTTTTAGTAAAAAAATATCCAAACCTGTCTCTGCCCCGTCTAAACACTGTTAAAAAAGTCCCCCCCCCACACCCCCTGATCCTCCCCCCTCTCGGAAAACCCCCCGTGTACACCCCTTTCAAGCACAAGATTGGGGGTTTGGGGGTGTACTCCTGTATTACCGGGGGGGGAGTCACGAGTTAGCGCAGCACAGCATACCATGAACCCCAAATTTTTATAAACTTCCCTTTTAATATTTTCTCAGACCCTGCCGCGTTTTAGCGAAGGTTGATGTAGGGTCAAAAAAGGATTTTTTATGTATTAATATACAAAAAATCACAATTTTTGCGAATAGAAGTTTAGGATGTATGCGTTGAAATCTAAACACAAAAAAATGAAAATTTAAATAATTTTTTCCCATAAATATTGTATTTCTTATGCTACATAAGTGTGGTAAATGCGTGGTACTGTTATGCTAAAGGGCATTAACATGGGCGGTAGTTTTTGCATCGCATTTTGCCGAGTATAAATATAGAGGGCGAACCCAAAAAAAGACCCGGGAATGTTTTCTGTGGGAAAAACCCGTAGTAGTTCAAGTTTCCCGCGCAAAGCCCCGTCCACACTACCACTCACCGCCGTCGGCGCTTGCCCGGGGCTTGCCGCGGCAAGCCCCGATGCCTGTTGTGTCCACACTGCCACTTTTTTTCAACGGGTTTCTCGGCGTTTTTTTCGTGCAGTGAGTGCATTTCAAATTATCTGACACTAAGTGAAAAAGGGCTCCTGCTCACAGTTGTTTTAAAAAGGAACGAAGGGCCTGCTGGGGTAATTATTGCCTGCCAGCTCAGAAAAAGAAGAAAATAAAAAAAGTGTGTGGGAAAGAAGTGGTTAAGCAAAAGAAAAAAAAAGGGAAGTTACAGGGGCATATTTGATAAACTGAGGCTAAAAGGGCCCAAATGATTTTCTAAACTATTAAGCTCTCGCCAGACACTTTCCCTAATATTCAGAAGTTTTTTTCCAAAAACGAAAAATAACACAATGCTGCGGGATGCCTTTCCCGGGAGCAAGGCTGGAAGTGAATTTGTTTTTTTTTAGAAACGGTTTTTTCCTACACTGTCTAAATACTCGAGTAGAAATCCAAACAAAGCCTTTTCTTCATCATACGAGACGTGCAACCCATTATGAAGTCTAAAGAAATATTTTTGGGAAAGAAAATTCAAAATCTTTGAGAAATAAAATTTTAAAGGGAAAAAATAAAATACACATAAATTAATTCCATAAAAAAAATCGCAATAGTCAATTCCTAATTACTTACATAGAGCTATTTTATATCTGAGTTTGATCATTTTCAAAAATTATTTGTCCCTGCTGACCACTCTTACTTGCACTGGGCTGAAAATGCCCCATCTTTGCTTTAAAAAAGCCCTCATTTATCAGTTTTTTTGCAAAAACCTGCTTTTTTTTTCCCCGTAGACGAACTCTTTTGCCTCATTTTTCCAAAGGTCATCGAATGCCCTCGGGTTTGGGGGGAGGATTTTGCAATGCAACAACTGGTATTTTAAGCCCCCAAAAGCAACTCATAAATCCGTATTAGTGTTTTTTCGTTTCCCATTTGGCTTGGGGAACGGAGTAGACAGCCGAGTAAACCTGGCTGAACAGCTACATCTGGAGGGGATTTTGGTAATGTCAAATCAATCTGAAAAAATAAATAAAAAATAAATAATATAATAATATATATATATATATATATATATTTTATATATATTATATATATATATATATATATATATATAATTTTATATATAAATTTTTAATTTACTGTAACGAATTGCATGTTGTTGGGGGGGGAAGGCTGAGTGTAGGGTGTATGTCGCGCGCAGCTGTGTGAAAGGGTAGTGAAAACGCCCTTGGGAAACCAACAGGAGGCCGGGGGGTGTCTTTGGGGGGTGAGGGGGGGAGGGGGGAAGGACGTAAAACCTTTCCCCTCTGCTGCGTCTGACACAAAATGAGGACGTACACTAGCTTAGGAGAGTCGCACCGCCTCGCTCCTTCCTCCCCCCCGCCCCCTTTCCCTCCTCCCTGGGCTTTTGTACTTTGTAAACTTACTGAACCCCCCAAGAAAACCAAAGGAAGGAATAATGTTTACTTCCCTGTGTTAAGCCCCGTCCACATCCCACTACCCGTCGGCGTTCCCTCGGTGTTTGCCTACGGAAAGCGCCGTTGCCAGGGTTGTGTCCCACGAACGGTTTTGTTCGGGTCAGTGCGTTTCCCGTTTTCAAAGTGAGAGTCATTTTTTTTCCTGCATATCGGTACTCCACTCAAATTAAAAATAACCACAGGAGGTTTAGAAAAACTGACCCAACTATCATTTTCAGCCACTTTTCTGCTATCATAAAAGAAAATATACGAAATTTTTTGTGTTTCAAAAAAATATAGCAAAAAAAAATATGAAAAAAATTTTTCTCACTTTTTTGTTTCAACTTGCTGCAATTTCCCACCATTTCTCCCATTTAATTTTTGATCACATACTCGTAATCACTGACTGTCTTGGTTTTGATGGTATACGGGACATAGCAATGCAAAAATATCTAGATTGTGAAAAATGCCCCAAAATTTAAAACTGTGTTTGGCGTGACCCGGGGTGACGGGCATGCCCGCCCAATATTAACCTGCTGAAAGTTTGGGGGGCACGCCCACGGGTTAAATTTTGCTCGTCGGCATCGTGTCCCACTGCACTTTTGAGTGACGAACACTGTTTTACGGGAAGCGCCGACTTTGGGGAGTGGTATTTTTGGGGCGGGGCTTAAATCCCCGTGGACAAACCCCAGGCATTATCTCAAAATGCGTCGTCGCGGGGGAAGACGTACAGCCCCGTGGTTTCCTTTGTTTTGAAGTGCTTCGGCCTTTTTTCGTCTATTTTTACGATGGGTGAAAGGAAGGGGCAGCGTGCTTCCGTGAATTCTGTTTTTTTTCTGGGGGGAAAACGGGAGCCCAAACAGTTTTTCATGTTCAAACAGCTTACAAGGATGCTGCCATGAGCAAAACACAAATTTACAGTGGGTTTGCACGCTTTTGGGAATGGGCAATTGTCGCTGGAAACCAAACCCCGTTTAGGGGGACGTCAAAATCCCCAACGGTGAAAAAAATTTTCGAAAATTTATGAATGTCTTGAGGGTCGTCGCCGATCAATTGAGAACTTGTTTATTTGACTTGGGGTCCCGGGCCCTGCCAAAGAATTTTGAATGAGGAATTGGGGGTGAAAAGAGTTGCAGCGAAATTTTGCCTCGCCTGCTCACGGGCGACAAAAACGTCACGAATGAAAGCGTGTCGTGAACTGAAGGAACAGTTGGGAAATTGATCCATCCTTTTTTTTGAAGGTCTCACTGCGGGGAAAACTGGGGCTACGGCTACGCCCCGGAAACGAAACAGCAGTCAAGTCAAAGGAAGATCCAAGTCACCAGACCCAAAAAACGCGCAAGTGAAGTCCAATGTCAAGACGAGTTGATTTGTTTCTTCGATGAAGAGGAATTTTCCACAAAGAATTTTTTCCTCCGGTCAAAAAGTTACCAACTTTTACTTGGCAGTTCGGAATCGTTTGCGAACGCAGTGAGACGAAAACGCCCCGACCCGTGGCAAAGGGGGGATGGGGGTTGCATCACGACAATCGCTAGCGCAACCCCTTGAGTGTGAGCATTTCTCACAAAAAAGGCATGATCTCACTTACCCCCCTCCCTATTCACCCGATCTTGCTCCCTGCGATTTTTTTTTTCCCCCCATGAAAAAAGTCCTCAAAGGGAAAAATTTTGCAGCGTGGAAGGGGTTTAAAAAAAAACGGGCGGAGTCGTTAAAAAAAGGGATATCTTTGCTAGAGTTCCAGAATTTTTTTTTACACTGGAAAACACGTTGGACCGGTTTCATTGCTTCACATGGAGAATACTTTTAAAGGGGAAAAAGTGTAAACATGTAAAATATCGAAAACAATTATTGAAGAATTTCCCGGGTTTTTTTTTGGGGCCCCCCCTTGTATATTGATTATTACACCGTTTCAGCACAGACATAACATCATTTAAAATTAACGACTAAACAATGAAAATCCCTCAAAAAGGAGGAGCCTGTTGAGAGAGGTAGTCCCATTAAAAAAAATACATCGCTGCGATACACTGCGGTGGCGGGGCGTTAGCGAGAGTTTCGACCTCTTTTAAAGGCCCCGATAAAACACGATACACACTCCCCGGGCCAAACTCACGCACACACACACACAAAATACTGCCAGACCACACACACACCACAGGGAAAGGGACAAAAACCCCACCACACCACTACTGCCCGACACAAAAAACCCCCCACACCACACATACTGCCAGACACACACAAACACACACACACACACTACTGCCACACACCAACACACACAACTACTGCCCACACACACACACACACACACACACACACACACACACCACACACACTACTGCCGACAACACAACACATACACTATGCCAGACACACAACACCACAGGCAGACAAACACACACACATACCCAAAACACAACCACACACTCTCCTGGCCCAAGGGACGACACGCACGCCGCACACACACCAACACACACACAACACAACACACACACACACACCCACCAACCTACTGCCAGAACACACACACACACACTACTGCAACACACACCCACTCTAGGCCCAAAACACCCCACACAAACACAACACCACCACACTACTGCCAACACACACACACACACACACCACGGCAAGGCACAGACACCACACAACCTCCTGGGCCAAAGGGACAACACCACGCAGCACGCGTGCACGCATGCACGCACGCACGCCGCACGCACGCACCCACGCCCCGACGCACCCGCACGCACGCACGCAGGGAGAAAAGGTGTTTTTACAAAAGGCGTTAGTGTTCAAAGGGTGCCGGGCCCGGGGGGGGGTGGTGGGGGTGGTGGTGGTGGTGGTGGGGGTGGTGATGGTGGTAGGGGGGTTGGGGGTGGTGGTGAAGGGGGACAAGGGGTAGGGGGGGAAGGGGAAGGGGGACAAAACACTGCTTCTTTCTTCCTTTGGGGGTGTCTTTGCTGGCGGGCCCAATTAATCAATATCTTGGGGGGATACGCCGGGGGGGCATCGCCCCCCCCCCTACGACGCCACTCCCGGGGGTCACCACGCGCGAGTTCCCATGCAGGCTCCTTTCCCCCTACCAAGCAGCTCTTTGACAAAAACTCAAATTTCCCCAGCCACGAGCCTTGTGGGGCCCCCCCTTGGCCTCCTCCCCGCCGGATTGTCCCCCTTACAGAAAACAAACCCCATGGGAAAGGGTTTGGTTTCCGGGGAGCGTGCCACTCCCCATATGCCGAAGTTGGCCCCGACGGCCTATTCAAGGGAAAAGGCCTCGATTAAAACTCACGGTGCAATCGCTGATTTGACCGTAAACATCCCAGCGAACCCCATGATTCTGCAAGGGGCACTTATTTCCCCAAAAACTTGGTGTCTCTTCAAGTCACTATTTTGTGCCATTGGGCTCACAAACCCCCGATAAGACAGGGATCACAAACTACTTGAAGATCCGGATCTTTGTCCTCCTGCACAGGTACCGACAACGCCAAATACTCCCGCTGAGCGAGTCCATAACACCGTGGGCTATCCCAAATCCGCCGTAAGACTTCTTGACGTGACCCGCCGTCTTTATGGACTGTGCTACCAAGGTATGTAAAACTTTCCAAGATCTCAATGTCCTCGCCACACGCATGAACAGACTGTACTGCTTCATCTAGAAAGTCTCCAAATACTTGGACTTGGTCTTGAGCCAGGAGACCTCAAGTCCCAAGGCTTTGCCTCCTCGTGCAGCGCCTCGAGAGCCATCACCAGGACCTCCAGCGACTCAGCAAAGATTACTGCATCATCGGCAAAAACAAGATCCGTGATCTTGGTGTTGCCGACGGATGCTCTACAATCACTTTGATCTACAACCTTGTCCAATACCCAGTCCATAAAAGCGTTGAAAAGTGATGGGGCAAGGACGCACCCTTGCCTCACTCCTGTATTCACGGGAAAGAAGCTGGATACACCTGCCCACACTTCACAGCACTCTCAGTCCCAGAATACAGACCAGTTATCAAACCAATAGCCCTTGCGGAATCCCTCGAAGTCGCGGAAGATCCCAGAGTGACTCACATGCACTGAGTCAAACGCCTTCTTGAGATCAACATAGGCTGCAAGCAAACCCCTGTCGAAACTCACGTCGGCGTTCCACCAGGACACGAAGCGCTAGGATACGGTCCGTTGTTGAAATTACCAGGCGTGAACCCAGACTGCTGAGGTCTCTGTGCTTCACCAGATGACTACGAATTCGTGTCAGCAATAGATGGGCAAGCACCTTGCCTGGTACGCTGAGCAGTGTAATACCGCGGTAATTGTTGCAGTCCTGACGGTCCCCTTTCCCTTTCCAGATAGGGACGACCAGCCCCCTTTTCCAGTCAGGAGAATGGTACCTGATTGCCACACGGCAGTCAGGACAGCATGCAACCCGCGGATCAGGCCTCACCCCCAGCTTTGAGGAGCTCCGCACTGATATTACAACACCAGCTGCCTTTCCACCTTCAACTTTGCTACAGTCTTTATTTCAACTTTTTGCGGGCCCAAGACGACTTTATTTAACTACAGCCCTTGGGAGGTGGGAAAACGCCCGCGCTTTTTGAGGTAGGAATGATGGTGATGTTGTTGTTGTTGGTGGTGGTGGTGGTGACGGAGGTATTTTGAGGTAGTGTGTGGGGAAGGGGGGGGTTATATTGAGGTAGTTTAAGGGGAAAGGGGGTCAATGTAATTTAGGCATTAATTTAGTAGTGATACAAACTTTTGTACCTTTTTGTCTATTTGAGTGGTCCGATCGTTTTTCTCTCCTCTCTTCTCTTCTCTCTCTCTCTCTCTCTTCTCTTTCTGCTTCTCTCTCTCTCTCTCTCTCTCTCTCTCTCTCTCTCTCTCTCTCTCTCTCTCTCTCTCTCTCCTCTCTCTCTCTCTCTCTCTCTCTCTCTCTCCTCTCTCTCTCTCTCTCTCTCTCTCTCTCTCTCTCTCTCTCTCTCTCTCTCTCTTTCTCTCTCTCCTCTCTCTCTCTCTCTCTCTCTCTCTCTCTCTCTCTCTCTCTCTCTCTCTCTCTCTCTCTCTTCCCAGAATCTGAGCTAATACACATCCCGTAATTGGCTCGCAGGTAGAGAGATAAGTCACAGGTCAACATAAATCCTTGACCTTCCAATGTGACCTCGGCCCCACTAACATATTTATGACCTCGTTCCCCAAAGCTGTTACACTCGCCCCACAACGATAATTTACGGCATCGACCTGATAATTTACACTCATGCAAGAAATCAACAAATATTTACGTGGGATGAAGTGATGTTCTCAGTATGACAAAAAAATTATAATAAAAAAGAGGCGAATAAGAGGTCGGTGTTGAAAAAAGGTTAGGAGTATAAGGTTAGTGTTGGTATTTTTACAAAGGTTTAGGAATGATATAAATAGGATTGTTGTGGTTTCCAATGCGTAAATATCAATCATGGGAAGCCAATAAGAACTTGGTATTAAAGGGGAGATCCATGTATCAATGCGTCAAAACACACACAGACACAGACACACACACACACACACACACACATTATATACACTAGGGTACGCCGTATAACAAAATTCTTTTTCTCAACTTTGGCATGCCAATTTCCTATGTAAAATGGAATTCTAAGACGATCTTATCTCATTCCATTTTTGCATTTGAGCAATTTCTTACTATACAAAATCGCACTTTATATTGCACCTTATCGAATAATGCTTAAATGATTTACGCAGTGTCCGGTTGGTCCTGTGTATTGCATCATGACCAATATGAGTTCCAAATGACTAGCGTGGTAAGCTCTTTTGATCAGTTGGTTCATCAGGCACTATATCACAGTGTCACAGCCTCTACGTTGGCCTAGAACGTGTCCATTATGTCCTTCTAGACCTAAAGCAGGGCAGGGTTTCTCCCGGTAGTGGGCCCGACCCGGATGAACCTGTCTCTGGCCTGCTCCCCCACCACTGCTGCCGCAGCCTCTGTCACCTCTTCACGACTCTTTCGGTGCTCTGAGTGTGGATAGAGAACCCCGGGAAAACCTCTTTACGGCTTGACCAGGATCCCCGGGAAATCTGACCCCCGGACAGTGAACAGGTGAATGCCGGCTCGTGAAACCTGGCCAGGCTGCCAGCTGATCAGTGTCTGCAAGCTGGTGGCTGACATGTTCAGCTTGGGTGTGATGCGAGGTCTTACACTGGTGTCCCCATACTCCTCGCCAGCCCTCAGCTTCAAAATCTGGGTCACGGCGAACCTGCGGTCGTCCTCACTCGACCCCGCCATCAGCGAGAGGAGGACCCCTTCAATTTGTGCGAACCATGCTCCTGTCCGCACGTAGAAGGTCACAGCTGTTTGGCCCTTTTTGGGGCTGCGACCTCATCCCTCTGAGCTGCGTGAGGATGTGTTTGGGGGCCGTCCTCTAGTCTGTGGTGAACCTTGATGTCGTAGTAGAGTTTGAAGTACACCTGCAGCAGTACTTGACTAGGTTTTCCCAGGGTGTTCAGTTCTTTGCCAGTCAGTCCATGCTTTCTGGTCCACATGTACACGAGCGACGGGCGTGGTGAGCCATCTGGAGTGGGACACCTTCCCACACTTGATCTCCTGCAGCTCGGACGGGAGAACGCCCCGCTTCACAGCCTGGACCAGCTGGTAGGAGACCTGCTGGTCAGTGGACATGTTGACCAGGATATACTCCGGTATCTCCGTGAGATCTTCACGCCGGGCACTCCTCTGAACTCTGCGTTGTACAGCATCTCATTCATGCTGGACAGCAGACTGCACACTGGCCCCGTGAAGCCAGTGTCAGATGAGGTAGGCCCGTCGATGCTGGTGATAAGGTGGCGCAGGGGCAACTCTTTTGTGGCAACACGTATATACTCCAGAAGAGCTTGCGTCCAGCATCTTCTCCAAATGGGCGTGAGTACCACCCTTCCACCCCGTGTTGGGCCCCTAGTTGAGTCACCTTGCAGTACGATTAGTGAGTCGGTGGAGTCGTATGTCACCAGCAGATCATAGAGAGCCTAAGCCCCTTGAACGCAGGCTTCTTAGTGGCACCGGGTCCTCTGGTACAAAGTCCCAAAGGTACCGTCCAGATGGCTCCTCTGTCACTGGCACATGCTCCTCCCTGATCAACCTTGGGTGCAGTTTCCCATAGCTGTCGGGCACCATCGCCCTGGTCTTGTCCCTTCCTCCCATCAAACCCATTCCAACTATTTTGGGACCCTGGTTAGGGTACGCCGTATAACAAAAATTTTTTTTTCTCAACTTTGGCATGGGCCAATTTCCTATGTAAAATGGAATTCTAAGACGATTTTATTTTATTCTATTTTCGCATTGAGCAATCTTACTATGCAAAATCCACTTTAAACTATGTTTTGCATAAAATATAAAAGTCCATTTTTGCATAGCAAAAAAGTGCTCAAACCAAAAAAATTGAAGCGTACAACCACCCTTAAAATTCAATTTTACATAAGAAAACACCCTGCCAAATTCGAAATAATCTATGTTATGGACATAATCTATGTGTGGTGCCCACCTTGGATGTGTGCTCCACAGTCCCGGTTACTCTGCTGCCACCACCCACATCAAGTGGGAAAAAAATATAAATGAATAAAAATAAAAAATGTGAGAAAAATAAATAAGTACTGTTTGGATCTAATAATAATTAGTTAATAAATAATCATTTAAAATATTTATCCGTTTGCTGTATCATTTTCTGATAAGTATACATTCACAAGTTGTCTTAATTCTAAGTCTTCTTATCCCTAACGATACGCACGCGTAGTGCTCAAGGGCGTTATCCTAATGTAGTTTACTATCTCTGGTAACTTCAGTCGCACTGTTACCACATTAACGATACCACGCGTAGTGCTCAAGTCGTTATCCTAAGTAGTTTACTATCTCTGGTAGCTTCAGTCGCACTGTTACCCATTAAACGATACCACGCGTAGTGCTCAAGTCGTTATCCTAATGTAGTTTACTATCTCTGGTAACTTCAGTCGCACTGTTTCCACATTAACGTACGCACATACAGTGTCAAACCGTTATTCTTTACT
>JACEEZ010012308.1:0-10000 GCA_016584305.1 Chionoecetes opilio | reverse complement strand
TTTCCTCATTTAACACGAGACCCATTCTCTGGGTCACAATCGTGAACTTGTCTAGGGCAATTTGCATTTTACGTACATCTCTACTCTGAAGGAGGATGTCGTCAGCGTAAATCACAGCATTTACATTGTGAGATAGCTCTAAGGAAACCGACTTTATTCATCAAAATATTGAATAGCAGGGGCTTAATACACCACCTTGAGGAGTGCCAAGAGTAAATGCTTTCTGGTCAGATAAGGAACCCTAAAACAGGAACTCTCGCCTTCCTGCCATGGAGATAATCGCCTACCCAGTGGAGGAGCCTGCCACCCACACCCATAGTAGCAAGTTCATACTGTATAACTTCACCCATGGCCTTGTCAAAGGCGCCTTTTTAGGTCTATAAAGAGGGCGGCAGTAATCAGCCTCATGGGATAAACACCTTATAACAGCATCAGCTGTTCCTTCCCCTTAATGAAACCAAACAGATTATCGCTGATGTCATCGCCTACTCTATACATTAATCTCTCCAAGAGGACTCTCTCCATCATTTTAGAAAAGCATGTTGTTAATGATATCGGTCTATAGCCTCCACTGACCTTAGGGACAGGGATTATGATCGCCTCCTTCCATGTTTTGGGGCAGCCTCCCTTCCCTAAACTCAGTTAAATAGTGTAACAGGGTCCGTGTGTATACTAGCTAAGCAGTTAAGTATTTCATAGGTAATACCATCAGCTCTGGAGCAGTAGATTTCCGTTTTTTATGGCTCGCACAATTCATCCTGAGTAATATCCACATCTGTTTCATCCCACGTTTAGGGCATTTGAGGATAGGGGATCTCCTCTCAACCTCCCATCTCCTACCGCATCGTTTACAGTCTGAGGAAGACTGGCAGCACTAGCCTCATATGCCCACTTTGTTATAAGCTCATTTGCTACCTTCTCGGGTGTGGGGGGTGCCACAAAGCTGGCTCTTTTCCCCCCTGACTTTGTTAACTGCCCTCCATATTTCAGGGACGTTATTACAATCACCCAATTTGTTTGCAAATTGCTTCCAGTACTCGCCGCGTGGTTTCCTTTCCCCATGGTCCCCAATATCTTAGCTGTCTCTAGGAGTGTGTCCCTGGGAGCAGCATCTCGCCCCGATTCTACCCATTTTTTATGCGCCACCCGTAACATTCGCGTGTGTGCCGCCAACGCTTTGTCGTATGGATACTTTTTAGCCTTGACTTTGTGTACCTTTGTTTTTTTGCGCGCTGATTACGCTGATTATCACAAAGAACTGTCTCCCAAAAGCGTAAGCCATGTCATGATAGAATTATCAATGCAGGTTGGACGATAATTAGCAAAACCAGAGTGAGATTTTTGATATAAAGTGGTCAACCTTTTCCTTTGGCAAAGGGCAGACGCTTTCTGTCATAGTATACTTTTCTTTTCGTTAAAGGTAGTCTGATCCCGATAGCAAAGTGATCACTCAGCAGATCACTGATTACGTTACAAATGCCAGGCGCCCCCTGGTGGTTAACTAAGCAAGCGTAATCGAGTCGCCCTCCCTGTATGTGCGTTGGTTCTTGGGGGGCCATTAATCGGGCTTGAGGGAAGTCACTCAAGAACTGGAACCAAGCGTGTACCGTTAACATTAGTTTTCCCTCCTGATTCTAGTGACCTGTGCCTGGCATTGAGTCCCCCCGCCACCAGCGTCATGACACCCTGGAATATGGGGTCAGGAAGAGCAGTCACACCAAAGCAATTACTGGACACATACAAATTGATCACATTCATAACACAATCCTGAAAATGAACTTCAACACAGACACTCTCAATACCATCCTTTTTGTCAGGAGCCTCCAGAAGCACGGACGGAATAGTGCTCTTTACATAAGGGAGACGCCCCTTACACTCACCGAGGCCTGGAGGTGATGCCCTACATAACCATTTAGCTTAAGGGCTGTCCCACATTTATCCCCCGGGCTCCTGCAGAAGTATTATGTCGGTGTTTTGTTGGTGACATAGCAGTGTACATCAGCAATTCTGCTGGAGGTGAGAGATCGAACATTCCAAGAGAGCACTGTGAGGCTATTTACTTCCATCTTCCAAATCAATGTCCGGCTCACCTGTCAATATGTTCTCCATCAGCGTGGCAAACGTAGTCATTTGTTTCTGTATTAACATCCAAGCCTTAGTAATCTTTTCTTTTCCGTCGTCACTATCCTTACATTTTTCTAAGGAACCTTTGACATTAGTAATGCACTGAGTACTGAACATATGGTTGTATGGGGTTTTTTCCTTTTCTTTTGTTGTGCCGTGGAATGTGATGCAACGGTTTTTCCTCAGCTCGCACACTGGACGCAGAGCATGAGCATGTTTTGCTTTCAGCTCGTTCTCTCCACGCTTACACCACTTTCTGTACCCTCCACACTATGGGCCTCACCCCTTACAAAGGACTATACCTAAAAACGTCACTATTTTCACATATAATATTGTTAACCGCACCCCCCAGGAAGAAAGGGGCCCCGTTGGGGGCACCGCATTCAGTGCCCACCGCCCCTGGGAGTTTGCCCATGACACTGGTTCACCCCGCATACTGCTATCTGCGCTTGGAAAGCCACATTCATTCCCACCTTTTCTGCATTTATCTTCGTTTCCAACAAGAGCTTAACCATATTTTCCAAAAATTGCAAGCCTTTCGGAAAAGGCCTGGATCACTCCAAAAAGTGGACCGCCATTATCAGCATTCAGTGAGGGCATCTGCAAATGGTTGGGTTTCCATCACGCTGGGATTGGGGGAAAGGGGGGGAAGGCAGGGGCGGCGGCTGCAGGGGTGATGTGAGGGAGAGGGAAGGGGGAGGGACGTCACCCCCTCCCGCTACCGGTCCAGCACACTCCACGCGTTTAGGAGTGGCCAGACGGGGCCCTCACTCCCCCCTCACCGGTGCCTCCCCGACTGTTGTTGGGGGGGGGAGGGCGGCAGGGTGGGCTTGGACCGCCGTGGGAGGGACCCTCCCGCGCCGGGGCCACTCCACTTCCGCCGCTGACGCTGGGGTGAGGGTAGACAGGTCGTCTGGGGCAGAGAGGTGAAGAGGCATTTGTTCCCCTCGACAATTACAGCACGTGGAGGTACTCGATGCCCGGCAGTGATCTTTTTCCTACAAACAGTCGAGGGATGATTCTTGGCGCCCAAAACCTGAAACGCACATCTCCTTGGCACTTCCAGACCTTGTGTCCCCATCTACTATAATGGGAGCAGAAATGAGGCTCGTCCACGTATGGCGCCAGGTTCCTGTAGCCAGCACCATTGATGTAAGCTCTGTTTGGGAACCGGGCCTCTATAAGAGCGACAACCTGGCTCTTTGGCTCCCCTCTGAAAAGTACGTCTTTTGGCCCATACAAACCGTGAGTCATCGAGGAGGAAAAAACCGGGGTCAAGTACTGTAGGGTATCTAAAAATGATGACTTTGGTGAGCTTTTCCGAGTCCACAGGGACGACAAGGATGACGTTCCCTTTAAACCAATAGTGGTAAGCATGTCTACTGCTTCTTGGGTGCCCACTGTGACGTATGGTTTGTTCTTGCCTTCCTTTTAAAGAACGCATTAAAACTCTTGAAAGTCCGGCTAAGATGGACCGTCCACACGAGTTATCTTGGTAGGTGAGACTTGAGTCTCGTGGGAATAGAAGCCTTGTCCTGTTGATAGGAGTGGGCGACGGCTCACGTTGGTGGTCAGGGTCTGATGTTTCATCCACAATCTCCGTAGGAGTGCGAAGCATGGAACTCTCCCCACAGTATTTTCCTTCCGACTTTTTAGTACCACCAGCATTTCCTGCCTCGCTTGATTCGAGCTCGCGACGCGTGTCTGCCCTAGTCCTCCGTTTGCCCTGAAAACCATCTTCCTTGTCATTGTCCGGTGCAGTTTGGCCTAGGATGGGGGAGAGTCTAAAGACGGGGGGGAGTCTGTCTCCCCAATCTCCTTCCTCTGCGCATTCGTCAAGTAGATGAGAAAATCTATTCCTGGTCGCACTGGGCGACACAGTGGCTTCCGGGCGCCTAGAATGAGCCATGAGGCAATATGCTATGGATGCTGGATGTTTGTCGAGAGAGAGAGACGAGAGGCGAGAGGAGGCATGGTGGGTTTGAGGAGGAGAGCAGGGAAGCCGGCCGGGAGAGTATGGTCAAGGTCACCGAGCGGTAGGTTTGTTTGGGTAGGCAGGGAGGGTGGCACTGTGCCGTGCCTCCAAAACACGGCTACACTTCCAATCACAGCAACAGTAATGTATTGTAATTTAGCGAACAGCACATATTAGCCGCCTGGCCCTCACACTATTGTCGCATGGTGGGGGGGGACTGTACCTTGGGCTATGGTTGAGGTATGTTAGATGTCCGTTGATGCCCAGAGGGCAGGTAAACACAGGAGGAAACGCATGTGCGTTTTATACTCTCTCGCTCTCTCTCTCGGAAATGGAGCGGAAGGGAGGACAGAAGGAAGGGCAGGAGGAAGTGGGAGGAAGGGTGGAGTAGGCGGGAGGGAGGAAGGAAGAGAGGAAGGAAGGAAGAGCGGGAGGAAAGAGGTAGGAAGGGAAGAGTGGGAGGGAGAGGAGTCGCAGGGGAACTTCATGACGAGAATTCATTTTGCAATCCCTCCCACCCAAGACCTTGTGTACCTTCCCTGTTGCTCTCTACGCTGCTCTCTGCGCTGCTCTCCTCCCACCCAACTCCTTCCCTTCCTCTGCCTACTCTCTCTCTCTCTCTCTCTCTCTCTCTCTCTCTCTCTCTCTCTCTCTCTCTCTGCCCGTCAGGGTGGCAAGGTTGGTAGAGACGTGAGTTCGCAATGTGCAGCGTCCCTGTGCATTCGGTCAGCGGTTCGAGTCCGCCTAGTTCGTGCTGACGTGGCGGCGCTTTGTATAGTCAATAATCTTGTAGTTGGTACTTGCAAAGTGTCTAGATAGGATGAAAATCTATCTTATCTCTCTCTCTTTTCTCTCTCTCTCTCTCTCTCTCTCTCTCTCTCTCCCCTCTCTCTCTCTCTCTCTCTCTCTCTCTCTCTCTCTCTCTCTCTTCTCTCCCCTCTCTTCTCTCTCTCTCTCTCTCTCTCTCTCTCTCTCTCTCTCACACACACACAGTCATTTTCTCTCTCCGGCACAACAGTAAGCGTCCCGAAAGCCCCATGAAGGCTCAGGATACTCGCAGCCTTCGCCACTCGTTCCCGTCATCCACTTACGCCGTACGAGATGAAAACGAGCGAGTGTGGAAAAGCCGTACACACACACACACACACACACACACACACACACACACACACACACACACCACACACACACACACACCTAAAGTGCCTCGTGCCCCGACGCTTCACTATCCGCCAACAACTTATACAGACACTCGAGGGGCGCAGCGACTCCTCTGGGTTTCACTTCTTTCCGGCGAGTTGCAAAGTCCGGAGGTGTAATGGTGTTTCTTGCAGGTCCCTCAGGAGGTAATAATCCCTCCGGAGAGAACTTCTGCTGCAGGGTGGAGGGGGAGAAGGGGAGAGGGAAGGAGAGAGGGAAGGAGAGAGGGAAGGAGGGAAGGAGAGAGGGATGGAGAGAGGGGAAGGAGAGAGGGGAAGGAGAGAGGGAAGGAGAGTGAGGAAGAGAGGGGAAGGAGAGAGTAAGGGAGGGAAGGAGGGAGGGAGGGAGAGAGGGGAGGGGAAGAGAGAGGGAGGGAGGGAGGGAGGGAGGGAGGGAGGGAGGGAGGAAAGAGAGAGGTAAAAAGAGAGGGAAGGAAAGAGGGGAGGGAGAGAGGGAAGGAGAGAGGGAATGAGAGAGTGAGGGAGGGAAGGAGGGGAGGAGAGGGGAAGGGGGAGGTAGGGGAGGGAGGGAGGAAGGAGAGGTAGAGGGGGGCAGGAGGGGAAATAGGGGGGGGAAGGGGTCTGTCTCCTCGCTTTGCAAACTTCGTGAAGAAAAATTTGTTTTGCTCAACTCTTTATTTATCCCCAGAAGCCGGAATTGACCAACTTGATACATAATTTTGATCACAATTCTATGTGGATTTTAAAGTGCATTTTCGCAAAACCAATAAAAAATGTTTTCTCGGACGTTAAACCTTTTTTCTGTGGGAATACTTTTAGCGAAGTATCCCGTTGTAATGCTAGATCTCGTTTTCGTCACTTAGACCCAAACAATGCGGTAGAAAAAGTGTAGAAACAATGCAGATATTTCCAATGCTTTTACATTTGTCCGAGAAAACAACCAATACCCAATACCAGGCAAACCAACGCAACCCTTTCTAGTTATTCCTTCTCATCGCATCTAAATCCATCGCATGAGATACTGCTAATATGCATGGGACAATAATATATATTGTGATAACTAGGGAAATGGTGGAGGAGGGTATAGAAAAAATGAAAAAATTTAAATCGCCAGGACCAGATGAAGTGTATCCCAGGATATTAAAGGAATGCAAGGAGGTTGTTAGTGAGTCGTTAGTGCACATTTTTAGGAAATCGGTTGAGATAGGCGATGTGCCATTATTGTGGAGGAAAGGAAATGTTGTTCCCATATTTAAGAAGGGAGACAGAGGACTAAAGTCAAATTATCGACCCGTAAGTCTAACATCAGTGGTGGGTAAATTATTGGAATCTATTATTGCAAAAAACATTAGAGAGCACTTAGATAAACATAGTTTGATCAATGATTCACAACATGGATTCACCAAGGGTAGGTCATGTCTCACCAATTTATTGAGTTTTTTATAGGAAAGTTTATGCGACGGCAGATAATGATAAGGATTATGATATAATATATCTGGACTTTAGTAAGGCATTTGACAAAGTACCACACGAGCGACTCTTAAATAAGGTTAGGGCTCATGGTATAGATGAGAAGGTTCTTCATTGGATCAGAGCTTGGCTAAGTAATAGACAACAAAGGGTTACAATTAATGGTTCCAAATCATGAATGACTGGTGACAAGTGGAGTTCCACAAGGGTCTGTTTTGGGCCCATTACTATTTTTGATTTACATCAACGACTTGGATAGTGGGATTAGCAGTGATATCAGCAAGTTTGCTGATGATACTAAGTTAGGTAGGATTATTGGATCACAGTCTGACGTAAACATATTGCAGGGAGACTTAGATAAACTTAACGAGTGGGCAGTCAGATGGCAGATGGAATTTAATATTGATAAATGTAGCGTTATGAATGTTGGTAGAAAAAACTCTGGTAATAGATACACCATAAGCAATGTATCGCTGAAAAGATCAGAAGGTGATAAAGATCTTGGATTGAGGGTGACCCCAGACCTCCGACCTAGGAAACATGTATTGAGGCCAGAAATAGAGCTAATAGAGTATTAGGATTCATTACCAAAAGTGTTAAAAGTAGAAGTGCGGAAGTTATTCTAAAGCTTTATCTGGCTCTAGTCAGGCCTCACCTAGACTATGCAGTTCAGTTTTGGTCTCCATATTACAGGATGGATATAGTGTTGTTAGAAAAAGTGCAGAGAAGGATAACCAAAATGATACAAGGGATGCGTAAACTTTAGTTATGAGAGGAGATTGAAGTTATTAAAATTACACTCACTCGAGAGACGCAGAGTAAGAGGCGATCTGATAGAAGTTTTTAAGTGGATAAAGAGATTTAATAAAGGAGAGGTAGGAAAAGTTCTTACGGCTTTTAACCAGGGTAGAACAAGAAGTAACGGATTCAAGCTGGAAAAGCGTAGATTTAGAAAGGAAATAGGGAAAAACTGGTCACAAATAGGGTGGTGAATGAATGGAATGGTCTCAGTAGACAGGTAGTTAGTGCTGAGTCATTGGGGAGCTTTAAAGGGGAGCTGGATAGGTTCATGGATGTGGATGAAAGGTGGATGTAGGTAGTGTTAGGTGACAGGAACTACCACGTGTAGGCCTCGCGGCCTTTTGTAGCTTCCTTATTTTCTTATGTTCTTATGTTCTAATTCGCACTATCAATACCATTTACTTTACAGTGCGCGTCAAGTCTGTTTTTAAATGTAGTTATTGTGCTGGCTCCGACAACATTTGCTGATAACTTGTTCCATCGATCAACGACTCTAACATTGAAATCATTTTACGGAGATCGGTGATGCAACGTTGACCGTTTAGTTTTAAAACCATTATTTCTTGTTGTCACTTGAGTTGAAAGCTCGAATAGGTTCTCTTGATTAATGACATCAAATCCTTTTAGGATCTTAAAGGTTTCTATCAAGTCCCCACGGATTCTTCGATCCTTTAAGGAAAACATATTAAGTTTCCGCAGTCTCTCTTCATAAGATGAATTTCGCAGAGATGGAATTTGTTTGGAGGAGGAGGAGGAGGAGGAGGAGGAGGAGGAGGAGGAGGAGGAGGAGGAGGAGGAGGAGGAGGAGGAGGAGGAGGAGGAGGAGGAGGGGAGGAGGAGGAGAGAAAAGGAGATATGAAGGAGGAGAAAAAGACAAGAATAAGAAGTAGGAAGTGAAGGAGAACAAAAAAAAGGGCGAATGAAACTTGTGAATAACTCAAATACTAAAATAATGGAACAATAATAATGACAGAAAGTATAGCAATGATAATAATAATAATGATAGAAAAAAAAATAACATAACATTAATAATGATGTTAAAAAGACTAAAGGAAAAGTCTAAGGAAAAGTATGAAGCAAAAATAAAGGAAGAGAATAAGGAGGAAGAAGAGGAGGACGAGGAGGAGGAGGAGGAGGAGGAGGAGGAGGAGGAGGAGGAGGAGGAGGAGGAGGAGGAGGAGGAGGAGGAGGAGGAGGAAAGGAAAGAAAGGAGTAGAAGGCTAGTACAGTGTAGTGTAGGAGATAGCAGAAAAATCGTGCAAATGATGATACAAGCATCAAACTTGGCACACTTGTTCTCCAAGTAATACTAATCAAATCTGCCCAATTGGGCAATTGAAAATCCAAGATGGCGGCCCTTTTTTTTAAATCACATTTTCATTAATATCTCAGTAACCATAAACGTAAGAACAAAACGGTATGGAACATAAAAAATGCAGCTCTTGACTGCCGTCCCAGTGGTATACGCGGAAGTAAAAATCATGCATAAATAAGGTCACACATCAATGTTTTCGGAAATATATAAAAAAATTAACGTTCCACAAATATTCATCATTGAGGAAATTACATAGAATAGCAATTATTTACACCGTCATTATACACAATTATTACTGAGATCATTTTCACGTATATATGTAAATAAAAAACATCATACTTACTGGCTGCAAAATTCCTCAAAATTTTGGCCTCATTTGGATTTTGGTGTTTTCCGACGAAACTATTGATCTAAAAAGAAATAAGACACAAATACATTCTGTCTAGTTTGACAAGATCTACTGAATGGCACAATCCATTTAGTCCTAACATGTCACGTTCTCGAGATATATAGGTTTTGTTTTTCGAAAACATTGATTTGTTGCCTTATTTATGCATGATTTTTACTTCTGCGTATACCACTGGAACGGCAGTCAAGAGCTTCATTTTGTATGTTCCATACCATTTTGTTCTTACGTTTATGGTTACTGATATATTAATGAAAATGTGATTTTCAAAAAAATGGCCGCCATCTTGGATTTTCAATTGGCCAATCGGGTAAATTTGATTAGTATCACTTGGAGACACAAGTGTGCCAGTTTGATGCTTGTTATCGTCATTTGCACGATTCCTCCAAAATTGCTGTTATCTGCCCCACTATAGTGATCCATCTCTATTTGCTTCATAACAGGCCGGGCGAGACACACACACACACACACACGAAGACAAAGAAAAGAGATAAGGTAAGAGAGAGAGAGAGAGAGAGAAGAGAGAGGAGAGAGAGAGAGAGAGAGAGAGAGAGAGAGACGAGAGAGAGAGAGAGAGAGAGAGAGAGAGAGAGAGAGAGAGAGAGAGGACGAGAGAGAGAGGAGAGAGAAGAGAGAGAGAGAGAGAGAGAGAGAGAGAGAGAGAGATACTTGATAGATACTTGATAGTTTATTTGGCTTGGTGTAATACAATAGTGTTCATAATCAATCATACAGTCGTATAGCCCGGG
>JACEEZ010012307.1:0-33992 GCA_016584305.1 Chionoecetes opilio | reverse complement strand
AAGGGGGGGCAGGGAAGAAACCTTGAATACCTCTTCCCTACCCTAGCCTTTATGTGATTAGATCTCCCTCTCACACACTTCGCCCAAAAACTCATCATTGCCTTTCAAGAGGGGGAAGAGAGGGAAGAGAGGGAAGAGAGGGAAAGAGGGAAGGGTAGGAAAAAAAGAACATTCCCTTCCAAACTCATGAATTCACTGTCATGCTCAGAGATGGTTTGAAAATTGGGCCTGAAATCGGAAAACAGAGGCTTTGGTGTATGGGAAGAGAATGCGATGATAAGGAGGAAGAGAGATGGAAGGAGTGGAATATGAATGGTGGGTGTTTAGTGGGGTGGGTGGGTGGGTTGTGTATGTGGGTGTGGGTGGGGGGGCAGGTAAGAGAGAGAGAAGGAATGAGATATGAATGGGTGGGTGTTTAGGGTGGGGGGTGGTTGTCTAGGGTGGGTGGGTGGGTTATTCTAGGGGGTGGGTGGGGGGTTTGTCTAGGGTGGTGTGGTGGGTGTGGTGGGTGGGTGGTTGTGTGTTCTAGGGTGGGTGGGTGGGGGGGTTGTTTTAGGGTGGGTAGGTGTGTGTGGGTGGGTGGTGGGTGGGTGGGTGTCTAGGGTTGGTGGGTGTGGGTGGGTTTGGTGGGGGGGTGTGGATAGCTATTTACATCAGAAGGGTTTGAGTTTGTCGGGTTCTGGAGTAAACGTTGAGAAGGGTTGGTTAGGGAAGTTTTTGAAAGACAAGTGAGGGAGTGAGGGTGGTGATCACTTGAGACACAGAAGGGAATCCCTGCAATGGAGAACAGTTAATGAGGTGGGACGGTATGAGAGGACGTATGAGGGGAAGGTGTGAGGGGACAGAGTGAGGGGAAGTTGCAGTAGTAATAGGAAGGCGTGAAAGGGAAGGATGATGACCCTACTCAGCATAAAGGTAAACAGACCAGATTTAGTTTTGATGAAGTGAGAAGAGGGGACTTAGAGGGGACTATAAGGGGCTACGAGGGGACTTTGGGCTGGAGGGGGCAGAGGGGAAACTATAACAATGGCACTAAAGGGTAGAGGTGGAGGAGGAAGAAGTAAAAGCAGTAAAGAGGAGGAGGTAGGACTAGAGGAGCTTAAGTGAGGCTGAGAACGACTTTGGAGTTTATGAGAGTGAAGAAGAGAGGGACTGGAAAGTGAGATAAAAATGAAAAACGAGGAGATTATAAAACGAAGGGAAGAGAAAAAGTGAAGTACCAATGAAGGAACTTAACAAAAACTATAAAATAACACTGAAACTATAAAACTACAAAAAAAAAGAGTTTGTTGAAGAAGAGTAGGGAGTGGAAAGTTAGATAAAAATGAAGGAGAATTATAAAAACGAGAAGATTATAAGACGAAGCGAAGAGAAGACGTGAAGTACCAATGAAGGAACTTAACAAAAACTATAAAATGAAACTGTAAAACTATATAACTACAAAAAGAAGGGACTGCAAAGTTAGAAGACTGAACAATAGAAAAAACGAGGAACTATTAGACGAAACGAAGATAAAAAGTGAAGTACCAATGAAGGAACTTAACAAAAACTATAAAATATATCTATAAGCTTATAAAAAAAAAAAAAAAAAGAGTTTAGTTTGGAAGAGAGGGACTGGAATGTTAGAAGAATGAAAAATCGAAAAACGAGGAACTATTAGACGAAGCGAAGAGAAAAAATTGAAGTACTAATGAAGGAACTTAACAAAAACTATAAAATAAAACTATAAAGCTACAAAAATAAAAACGTGAGGAATGGAAAAGACAACAAGACTAAAAAAAGGATGAAGACAAAAAGTGAAGAATAAATGAAAGAACTTAACAAAAACCATAAAATAAAACTATAAAACTACAAAAATAAAAACGTTTGGAGTGGACAAGACAACAAGACTAAAAAAAAAGATCAGGATATAGAGGGTTGTAAGGCGATAGATAAGTATGATGGAGGGAGATGTAGAGGCGCGAAAAGGTGTCGTAAATGAAGTTACAAGGGGACCCATGGGAGAGTAATGACACCACGATCTCAGGTGGTTGTGACCCTTAACGTGCCTGGGTCACCTCAGGTCAGGTCATCAATTTTAACAAGACCTTCACCACCTTCAAATTACAAAAAAAAAAAAAAAAACTACCCAAACAAAAAAAAAAACAAAAAAAAATTGCCACAAACCAAATAATAAAAAATACCCGCAAACCAAAAAAAAAAAAAAAAAAACTACCCACAAACCAAAAAAAAAACCCATCTACCCACAAACCAAATAAAAAGGAACTACCCACAAACCAAAAAAAAAAGGAACTACCCACAAACCAAAAAAAAAAGGAACTACCCCACAAACCAAAAAAAAACCCATCTACCCACAAACCAAAAAAAAAAAACATCTACCCACAAACCAAAAAAAAAGAACTACCCACAAACCAAAAAAAAAAGAACTACCCACAAACCAAAAAAAAAGGACTACCCACAACCCCCCCCCAAAAAAAACTGCTCACAATCCCCCCCCAAAAAAATACCCAAATCAAAAAAAAAAAAAAAAATACCCACAAACCAAAAAAAAAAAAAATACCCACAAACCAAAAAAAAAACCACAAACTAAAAAAAAACAAAAAACAACAACAACTACAAACCAAAAAAAAAACTCAATCATTTTGTTATATTATATCGCCTCTTTTTCACTCTTTTAGTTTTATATACGGTATATGTATTCTTTAGTGGTCTCTGTCTGTTAGGTAGTGGGGGTTTTCGTGTAGCATCCTGGGTTTTAAGAAAGACGAAAGAGTTAATACACGTCCTTCCTCCTGTCTGTTTCCTGTGTTCCTGTCTGTCTTGTGTTAGTCTCTCTCTCTCTCTCTCTCTCTCTCTCTCTCTCTCTCTCTCTCTCCTCTCTCTTCTCTCCTCTCGCTCTCTCTCTCTCTCTCTCTCTCTCTCTCTCTCTCTCTCTCTCTCTTTCTCTCTCTCTCTCTCTCTCTCTCTCTCATTATTTCCCAGATCTTCTTTTTTTCTTTCTTTCTTTTCACTATTTATCATTCTTCTGTTTGGTATTTTTTCCTTTTCGTTTCCTTCTCACATCCTTCTTCGCTTTTCCTACTTATTGTTTTCGCTTTTCTGTCGTTATTTCCTGTATTCTCTCTCTCTCTCTCTCTCTCTCTCTCTCTCTCTCTCTCTCTCTCTCTCTCTCTCTCTCATCCTCTCTCTCTCCTCTCTCTCTCTCTCTCTCTCTCTCTCTCTCTCTCTCTCTCTCTCTCGGCACTTTCCATTTAAACATTCTTCACCGTATCTGTGAATTCCACGCAGTAAATTGAAAACCACACAGATAAAATCCTTCACAGAAACTATAAAGCAAAGAAAATACAACAATACTTATCAATACTTACTATAATACTTAAAGAAAATACAACAAATACAATACATTACAAAACAAACACTAAACAAAACCAAATACAACCACCAAATATCCTTTAATCCTTTACTAACATCAACTCATAAATAAATAAATAAATTCCCTCATGAAATAAAAACACGAAACAATAGACTTAAATAAGACAAAGGAATAAAACTATATATAAAAAAGGAAACAATGCATATAACAAATTCACGTTTTTATTCCCTGCGTCCCCGAAAGCCTTCCCGTCACCAAGCCACACATACTCTCTCTCTCTCTCCGTCTCTCTCCTCTCGCTCTCTCTCTCCTCTTCTGTCTCTTCTCTCTTCTCTCTCTCTCCTCTCTCCTCCTCTCTCTCCTCTCTCTCTCTCTCTCTCTCTCCCTCCCTCTCTCTCTCATCTCTCTCTCTCCTCACACAACTCTGTCTCACACTCTCTCTCGTACACACTCTCTAATTCTCTCTCTCCCACACCACCACTCTCTGTTCTCACACCCTCTCTCGTACACCGACTCTCTTAATTCTCTCCTCTGCACACCTCCTCAACATACTCCTTTTTTTCTCACACTGTCACGACACACTCACACACACACTCACACACCCACTCACCCATCACACACACACACACACACTCACAACACACACACACACACACAACCAACACCACTCACACTACCTCATCCACTCTCCCTTTCCACATACACTGAAAACCGTGGGCCCCTCCCTCCCTCCCTCCTCGGGGGCGCTAGAAGGTTGCATGCTTTACTCACAATATTTCCAGGCCACCCACTGCCTTCTCGCTCCCATTTTCCCTCCGTGCTGACCTGCAAGACAGGATACTGTTTTACCTTTTATACCTAGTCCCCCACCCTTGATCCCTGACCTCCACCTGTAATCTGCCTTTTTTCCTAGGAGTAAAACTGTATTTCCTCCCAGCTTGTTGTCAATCTTTCACATCAGCACTTTTTTTAGCCTTATATCGATTTTTTCATCAGTATTTTCAGCCTTTTTTCCCCCTTCCAGCCTTGTTTCTAATATTCTAATTCAGCCGTTTTTCCCTTATTTCAGTCCCTTTAAAAAGACTTTTTCCCACTCTTTCAACAAACAGTATTTTCACCCTTTTCCACCCTTTCTAGCCTTGTTTTCAACCTTCCTCACCCTTTTTTTGCTTCATTCCAGTCCCCCTAAGCCGTTTTCCCACTCTCCTTCAATCAAACCTTCAGACTTCTACCACTTTTTTTTAGCCTGTTCCAACCTTCCATCGTCTTCCAGTTCTCACCCCTTACTACCTTCCCTCTAGCCTGCTACAGCCTTCCTCCACTTCCTCTATCATCAGCCTTCCCGACTGGCCCCTTCACCCTACCACAGCCTCCATCCTTGTCCTCCACAGGCCCCCCCCCCTTTTCTTTCTCACAATCCTTCCCACGCCTGCTTCCACCCCAAGCTCCCCCGCTTTAAAAGCTTCGATATCTCCCCCCCCCCCCCCCCCTGCTTCAACCCCACACCCTCCATGTTATCCACCACCACTAGGGTCCCCAATGGTCACTCGCGCTCCTTGCTGACAGGCTATAAATAAGCTGTAAAAAAAATTACTATAAAAAATGAAAAAAAATCATACCTCTCTATTCGTGTTTTTTCCATTTCCACTTAATTTATGTTAGTTTTTTTTTTTTTTTTTGAGGTGAAGTTTCTGTTTTTAGTATTTTGTAATGTGACCTTTTGTTCCGTTTCTGTCATGCTAACGTCACCTTCTCTCTCTCTCCCCCCCTTCTCTCTCTCCCATCTCTCCTCTCTTCTCTATCCCTCTCTCGCCTCCTCTCTCTCTCCGGTCTCTCTCTCTCGTCTCTCTCTCTCTCTCTCTCTCTCTCTCCTCTCTCTCTCTCTCTCTCTCTTCCCTACTACAGTTTTATCTCAATCGGTAATACAATGTTTACAAATCTTGTGATACACGGTTACCTATGAATATCATGTTGTTATGTGTGCGTATTGTAACTCTTAGTCCAGTTGGTTCAGTTGTTTTTTTTTTTTTTCACTTTGTAAATGTATTCCAAGGCAGTTATAAAAAATCTATATCCATGTTTATCCCATTTATATCAATTTCATTTACTATTATTTGGTTCGTAATTTTCCTATTTTGTTTCATCATATAATGTAACTTTAAACTACGTAGATACACTAGAGGTCGCCAGTCACTTGCCACTGCACTAATTCGCCAGGCACAATATATTATGAATTTAGCATCACTACAGACTGTTTATGTGCCACTGAAGAGGCATGCAACAGTATTTTATATTATGTACAACCACATTACATGTCTTTTTTCAGTGCACATAAAGTCTGTAGTCCTGCTAGAATTCCGTAATATATTGTGCCTGGCGACATAGTGTAGTGGCAAGTGAACTGGCACTATAGTGTTTATCTTACGGTACATATTAATCATATAGCGCGTTTGTATATTTTTCGTATATTCACTTTTTTAATCCTACCGTTGCATTAGATTCTTGGTCAAAATATTGCGTATTTTGTATGAAAACTGCATTGTATCTTCCTATCTTTGCATTTCATCCACTATACACCATATGCAGTGTTTTACAATAGTACATGTCACTGTAGTCCCTGTGAGAAAAATAACTGTACTTTCTTGCCAATGTTATTATTTTCAAACGCGTCTTAACCCCTGAGGCCCAGACGTAATTTCCATTGAAATTTGACCACCATTTAGACGATTTTTTTAATGAGATAACAATATTTTATCCGATTATACTGTTTAGTATCCTTGTCCACTAACTAATTTGGTATATTCAGTTACTTTTCATAATGTTATGGCTAACAAGACAATTTTTTATAGCAAAGAACAAATCTGGGCGTGAAGGGGTTAACTAGTACTCGGTATTTCCTATAGAGACGCCAGTTAAGTGTTCCAGAACTTTTTACTTCTATTACTTCTATTACTACTATTATTTCTATTATTATATTACCACTATTATCTATTTCTACTATTACTACTTCTAATATTCTATTACTACTATTATTTCAATTATTATATTACTACTATTATCTATTACTACTATTACTACTTCTATTATTCTATTACTACTAACAGAACTTGTATTACTTTTAAGACTTAACAAAGATCAGAAAAAAACTCCTTTGAATGGTGTTAAGAAAGCGAAGTGGGGAAAGTAATGATGGAAGGAAGAGGAAAGAAAGAAAGGGGATAAAAGGAAGAGGAAAGGAAGAAAAAAAGTAATGTACAAGGAAGAAAAAAAAGTGATGTAAAATGAAGAGGAAAGGAGGAAAGATTATCTGTTACAGGAATAGAACAAGTACGGAAATGTTTCTCATCGTCCCACCTTCCTCTTTCTGATTGCCTTTGTCCCCTCTTCCCTCTTGAAAGTGACAAACAGACCCTAAATATCCACTGTTCTTCCTGCTTTTTCTGGTAATCTTTTTTTTTTTAATCTCATCTCCTCTTCTATACACGTTTTCCGTTTTTTATCTTTTTACACAATTCTCCTCTTGCTTATATCTTCCTTGCTTCTCTTTAATTTCCTATTCTTTCTCTTTTTCTTTCGTCTTACTTCCTCTTCGCCCTTCTGTAAATCTCCTTTTCTTCCTCTTCCTCTTCTGTATCTCCTTTTCTTCCTCTTCCTCTTCTCTATCTCCTTTTCTTCCTCTTCCTCTTCTGTATCTCCTTCTTTCCTTTTCCTCGTACTCTATCTCCTTTTCCTTCCTCTTCCTCATTCTCTATCTCCTTTTTTCTTCCTCTTCCTCTATCTCCTTTTCTTCCTCTTCCTCTTCTCTATCTCCTTTTCTTCCTCTTCCTCTTCTCTATCTCCTTTTCTTCCTCTCCTAGTCTCTATCTCCTTTTCCTTTCTTCCACAATCTCTTTTTCCTCTATACTCATCCTCCCTCTTCTATGAGTTTCCGTTTTTATATTATTTTACGCAATTTTCCCCTTCCTTATATTTTCCTTCCCATTTCTTTAATTTCCTATTCCTGTTTTCTTCTCTATCTCCTTTTTGCCTTTCTACTTTCAACTGTTGTCTTACGTTTCTTCTAATTCGCCTCTAACTTCCATTAATCTCCCATTCTATTTTTGTTATCTGTCCATTTTGTATCTGTTCATATCTGTCTATTTTATCTGTCCTTTCACATTGACCTCTGACCTGACCTTCTCTTCACTCTATGTAGACCTTTCCTCAGCCTTCTCCGCCTCTCCTTCCCTGACCTTATTCCCTTTCTACCACTAGTTTATTGACATTTAACTTTTTCACCCATTCAGTCGTGGGAGATCTACGCGACACAAAAGTCCCTCCCCTTCTAAATTAACTAGTAGAGACGACATATAAATACATAGTACATTATCCAATCCAATGTCAATAAGTTGATAATATGACTAGAAACGATACTAGAAACCAATAGAAACCAATACTATGTAGTGTTACTTATGATTATGTTAATGACGTTACTTTATTGTTTATGTTATTGTGTGTTATCTTATGTTATTGTATGTATTGTTTACTTATGTATTTCTGTGTAGTGTTTACTTATTTTATGTTATGTAGTGTTACTTAATGTTATTTATGTAGTGTTACTTTGTTATGTTATGTTTGTTACTTATGTTATTTATGTATGTTACTTATGTTTATGTATGTACTTATGTTTTGTTATGTGTGTGTACTTATGTTTTCTGTTAATGTAGCGTTCTTATGTTAGGTTATGTAGTGTTACTTTATGTTATGTTATGTAGTGTTACTTTATGTTATGTTATGTAGTGTTCTTATGTTATGTTGTAGTGTGACTTATGTTATGTTTATGTTAGTGTTACTTATGTTATGTTATGTGTGTTACTTTATGTTGATGTTTGTTGTGTGACTTATAGTTATTGTTATGTTAGTGTTACTTATGTTTATTTATGTAAGTTTTCTTATGTTTCTGTTATGTAGAGTTACTTATGTTATGTTATGTAGCGATTACTTATGTTATGTTATGTAGTGTTACTTTATTTTTATGTTATGTAGTGTTACTTATGTTATGTTTGTCGTGTTACCTTATGTTAGTGTTCGTAGTGTTTACTTATGTTATGTTATGTAGTGTTACTTATGTTATGTTGTGTAGTGTTTACATTATGTTTATGTTTATGTGTGTTACTTATGTTTGTTGTATGTAGTGTTACTTATTGTTACGAAACCAACATTATATCAAAACCAATACATATACGTTAGTGGATTTTACTAACAATAATCCCATAAATATATGAATAATAATATAACAATAAAAATAATAATAACAATAATAATAATAATAATAATAATAAACAAAGAAGCAGAGATAATATTAGTGGCTGTGATACCAGAGATTTAAATTTATATTTACCACAGAGCTCTATTTTTGTTTATTTACCACATAGCTCCATCTTTTATTACACAGAGCGCCATCTTTTATTTCCCACAGGCCTCCATCTTTTAGTTTAACCACAGAGCTCTAGCTTGTATTTACCACAGAGCGCCATCTTTTAATTTACACAGAGCTCTATCTTTTATTTACCACAGAGCTCCATCTTTTATTTACCACAGAGCTCCATCTTTTTTTACACGGAGCTCCATCTTATTTACCACAAGCTCTATCTTTTCATTTAACCACAGAGCTCCCTCTTTTAAATTTACCACAGAGCTCCCATCTTTTATTACCAACGGAGCTACATCTTTTTATTTACCACAGAGCTCCATCTTTTATTTACCACAGAGCTCCATCTTTTATTTACCACAGAGCTCCATCTTTTATTTACCACAGAGCTCTATCTTTTATTTACCACAGAGCTCCATCTTTTATTTACCACAGAGCTCCATCTTTTATTTACCACGGAGCTCCATCTTTTATTTACCACAGAGCTCCATCTTTTATTTACCACAGAGCTCCATCTTTTATTTACCACAGAGCTCCATCTTTTATTTACCACGGAGCTCCATCTTTTATTTACCACGGAGCTCCATCTTTTATTTACCACAGAGCTCCATTTTTATGTACCACAGGCTCCATCTTTTATATTTACCACAGGCTCCTCTTTTATTTTTACCACTGGCTCCATCTTTTATTTACCACGAGCTTCCATCTTGTATTTACCCCAGAGCTCTGCATCTTTTATTTACCACAGAGCTCCATCTTTTATTTACCACGGAGCTCCTCTTTTAGTTACCACGGAGCTCCATCTTTTATTTACCACAGAGCGCTATTTTTGTTTTATTACCACAGGCTCCATCTTTTTATTTACCACAGAGCTCCATTCTTTTATTTACCACATAGCTCCATCTTTTTATTTACCACGAGCTACATCTTTTATTTACCCACAGAGCTCCATCTTTTATTTACCACCGAGCTCTATCTTTTTATATTTCCGCGGAAGCTTTTTTTATTTTTAACCATGGGGGGAGGGGGGGGGGTTAATTTTTTGTTTTATTTACCGCAGACTCCATCTTTTTTTATTACCACTAGAACTCCCATCTTTTTTTTTATTTACCACAGAGCTCCATCTTTTTTTGTAATTTCCACAGAGCTCAATCTTTAAATCTTTATTACCACAAGCTCTAAATCGTCTTAACTTTCCTCACCACACTATTATACTTAACTAGAATGTGACCTTTTCCAATCAACGTACCGATGCATACTCGATCCATACCTTCACCGCCACCTAACTTAATCACCGTAGCAAAAAAGTACAGAGCTATTTACAAGTCATTCCTGTAGTCATTGAAAAGCCTAAACCTAATATAATTCCCTAACTTACTATCAAAGGACGACACACTTAGTATCTAGTAATAATTGGATCCAAGCAGACTGGTTACGTAATAACCTCGCTGATATTTCATACCCAAAAAAATGGGTCAAAGATAAATTGGGCGAAGAGTCAGAACACCACAAGACAAGAAACAACGTAATTATATAAAACAAAAAGTACAAAATAAAGACAACAAATACAAAGCAGAAGTCCACTCACATTAACAGCAAAATATTACGCCGACTAACAACAACAGTGAAGGAGAGGAAGGAACACAAAGGCAACATTAACCTTCACGCCCAGAGCTTTCCTTGGCTAGATGAAATCGTCTGTTGTTAGCCATAAAATTACGAAAAAGTAACTAAATATACCAAATTAGCTAGTGGACAAGGATACTAAACAGGTCATATCTATAAAATAAGTTTATTTTCATGAAACTCGTCTAATGGTCGTCCCAAAATAAAACAATGAAAATTCGTTCGGTCTCGAGGGGTTCGCTGAAGGTAAGTCATGTACAATAAAATGTGTTAAAGATAAAATGGTGAAAAAAACAAGGCAGGAAGTGACACTCAAATTACCAGGAAAAGATTAAACAATTAACAAACACACGACCAACAATTAGAGAGAGAGGAGAGAAGAGGATAACGCCAGTAGACATTAGGTACAGGTAAAGTAATGTAGCTGACCCTAACGGAGTCTCAAAACTTTAATATCACACATACTAAAAAAGTGTCAGTAGTTTAAAGGAGTAACAAGATATAATGGACAACGCCTATTACACGATGCCAGATAGAGACAAGCAACCAATAAAGACATTAGAACAGTAAAGAAAGATGAAGGTAATAATGGCGGACAAATGAATACTACATCATGCAAATAGAGACCAGCCAACCAATAAAGACATATAAGACAGTAAAGAAAGATAAGGTAATAATTGCGGCCCCATTCATACTACACATGCAGATAAAGAACAAGCACAATAAAGACATATAAGACATAAGAAAGAATAAGGTAATAATGGCTGGACAAATGCATACTCCACGATGCAAGATAGAGACAACAACATAAAAGACATATAGACAGTAAGAAAAGATAAGGTAATAATGGCTGGAACAAGCATACTACAACGATGCAAGATAGAGACAAGCACAATAAGACATATAATACAGTAAAGAACGATAGAGGTAATATGGGTGCTGGAACAAAAATGCATACTACACTGCAAGATAGAGACAGCAACATAAAGACATATAAGACAGTAAAGAAAGATAAGATAATATGTGCATGACCAATGCATACTACACGATGCAAGATAGAGACAACAACAATAAAAGACATATAAGACATTAAGAGAAAAGATAGGTAAATAATGGCAGGACAACGCCTATTACACGATGCAAGATAGAGACAAGCAACAATAAAGACATATAAGACATAAAGAAAGATAAGGTAATAATGGCTGACAAATGCCTACTACACGATTCAGGAGATAGGACAAGCAACATAAAGACATATAAGACAGTAACAGGAAAGGATAAGATAATAATGGCAGGACAAATGCATACTACACTATGCAAGATAGAGACAGCAATAAGACATATAAGACCGTAAAGAAGATAAGGGTAATATTGCTGGACAAATGCTACTACGAACGATGCAAGAGAGAGACAAGCAACAATAAAGACATATAAGACAGTAAAGAAGATAAGTAATAATGGCTGGACAAATCATACTACAAACGATGCAAGAATAGAAGACCCACAACAATAAAGACTATAAGACAGTAAAGAAAGATAAGGTAATAATGGGCTGGACAAATGCAGATTTCTACACGTGCAGATATGAGACAGCGCAAAATAAAGACATATAAGACAGTAAAGAAAGATAAGGTAATACTGGCTGGAAAATGCATACTACACGATGCAAGATAGAGACAATCAGCCATACAACATATAAGCCAGGTAAAGAAGCATGAAGGTAATATGGCTGGACAAATGCATACTACACTATGCAAGATAGAGACAAGCAGCAATACAGATACATATAAGACCAGTAAAAGAGAAGATAAGGTAATAATGCAGGACAAATGCATACTACAACACGATCAAGATAGAGACAAGCAGCAATAAAGACCTATAAAGACCAGTAAAGAAAGATAAGGTTAATAATAGGCGGACAAATGCATTCTACACGATGCCAAGATTAGAGACAAGCAACAATAAAACATATAAGACAGTAAAGAAAGATAAGGTAATAATGGCAGGACAATTCATACTACACCGATGCAAGATAGAGACAAGCAACAATAAAGACTATAAGACATTAAGAAGATAAGGTTAATTAATGGCAGGACAAATGGCATACTACACGATGCCAAGATAGAGACAAGCAACAATAAAGCCATATACGACAGTAAAGAAAATAAGGTAATATGGCAGACAAATCATACTACACGATGCCAAGATAGAGACAAGCAGCAATAAAAAGAACCCCCCCAATTGAAAATAAGTACAGTAATAGAAAGATAAGGTGAATAATGGCAGGACAAATTGCTACTACATCGATGCAAGATAGAGACGAGCAACAATAAAGACATATAAGACAGTAAGAAAAGATAAGGTAATAAGGCAAGGACCAAATGCATACTACACGAATTGCAAGATAGAGACAAGCAACATAAAGACATTAAGACGTAAAGAAAGATAAGGTAATAATGGCAGGACACTGCATACTACACGATGCAGATTAGAGACAAGCAACAATAAAGACATATAAGACCAGAAAAGATTTAGACATAAAGAAAAATAAGGTAAAAAAAACAAGTATAGATAATACAGTAAGTAATCAGTGAATTATTAAGAACACAAAGGAGGAAAATAAGTCCATCAAGTAATTACAAACAAACGCCCCCCCCCTGCCCCCCCGCCCCCCCCTCCGATCCGATCCATGTGTTTTTGGGTGTAGCCTATCAACGTCAACCCTTAGTGTTGGCCGAAGCCAGCACCCCGTGGAGGGGGGTCACAAACCCCCCAGCTAAAACACCCGGTACCCATTCAACTGCTGGGTGGACAGGCTCGGGTTTTAAGAGACAAGCCCGTCTGTCTTCGCTCCGCCCGGGGATCGACCCGGGACTCTTATGTTGTGGGCCGAGCGTTGCTAACCTTACACTACGGAGTTCCCCTGTCTCACGGTACTTGAAGTCTAATTACCTATCTCACGCTAGTCAGGTACAATAATTAGAAAGGAAAAGATGAAGAAATAATATTTTTTCCAACTGAAGATCGCGATATGATTAAAACAAAAGGTTCATCTTTTATTTTCCAAATAATAAATTAGTAACCCAAGATTCTAAAATAATTATGTTTTGTGCCATAAATCCATATTTATTTTACATAATCAGAAATTTTAAATAAGCATATTTTTTCTGCAGTCTTCTATGTTGTATTATCATATTTCATTTTCGCCTCCTTTTTAATAACAAGTTCATCTTCCTCTATTACTTCCTTCTAATTCAGTTCGTATAGTCTCACTCCCATCATCAAATTTCCAGCAAAAATCACATTCTGATTTTTTTTTTTTTATAATCATAAAGACATCTCATTTGAATACGTCAACTTCTTCAATATTCTGTAATTATAATTGGATCCAAGCAATGACTTGGCTGACGTAATAAACTCGCTGAGATTTAATACATTGTAACTTCTTCAATATTTCTGTATATTATAATTGGATCAAGCAATGAATTGGGTGACGTATAAACTCGCTGAATTTAATACATGCACTTCTTCATATTCTGTATATTATAATTGGATCCAAGCAATGACTGAACTGAGGACGTAATAAACTCCTGATATTTAATGAAAAAAAAAAAAAAAAAAAAAATTAAGTTTAAAAAGTTAAAAAAAGTTAAAAAAGGAAATGGTGAAAAAAAACAATCTATCTATATATACATATATACTAATCTATCAATACAACAGGTTTCGCGTTTTCAGAGAAAATTTCATTATGCAAAAATAGTCGTATTATGATTTCAAGGAGGAAATGATATATTTGGAATTAGAGCAAATGTCCATACATTATTTAGGATTTTTTGATTTACGTACAAAGGACTGGCCAAAAAAAAAAACATGGAAACGGATTATTTTTCGATGCCCATACCTTTCGTGTGCGGAGGGCGATGCAAGGTGTGCCGTGATGCGCAAAAAGTTGACTACATGAAGTTTTAGGTTAGTTTATAGATTCGAGTTTTCTATTCAGGAGACGAAATGAGACAATGCAAATAGTTCCTATATATTCATCTCTCTCTCTCTCTCTCAGCCCTCTCTCTCTCTCGTCTCTCTCTCTCCCTCCTCTCTCTCTCTCGTCTCTCTCGTCTCTCTCTCTCCTCACGGTTTTCGCTGTTGTTAGCTACTAAGTACTTAATACATCTCTAATAATAGGGATTGCAGGAATGGGAAGATAGAACAAATATCCATTCCATTCTAAAAATCTTGCATATCCTTTCCATCCTTCTGACATATATTATTTTCCATTCTCAATTCTCTTCCATTTCCACTTCCATTCCCACTTCCATTATATGCCATTCCATCCATTCCATTCCCCAACTGACACACTGGCGGAAGACTGCGGAGCAGCACCACACCGCCATCGACCTTCCGCCCTGTAATAAAAAGAAAGAGAAAAAAATACATTAATTTCATTCCAAATTCAATTACACAGGAAAATAAAATTATACTCTCTCTCTCTCTCATCTCCTCCCTCCTCATCTCTCTATCTCGCCTCGCTCTCTCTCTCTCTCATCTCTCTCTCTTCTCTCTCTCTCTCTCTCTCTCTCTCATAGCCACTCCTCAATGTCACCCATAAAAAATTTAAGAAAAATGGCATGTTCGTTAAAGCTAATTACTATTCATTTTTGACAGCTATGTAAGTGACAATCTGGTCGACATTTCATGAAATATTTGTATATGTCGTTATGGGCACTGGACACTTTAGGCTTTTATGATGGGAGGCAGTAGGGCGAGAGTCAGGAAGGCAAATAGTCAGGAGGGAAAGAGTCCGGAAGGCAGAAGTCAGAATCAGAGGCAGGTAATGCAAGAGTCAGGAAGGCAAGAGTCATGAAGGCCAAGAGTCAGAAGGCAAGGAAGTCAGGAGCAAGAGTCAGAAGGCAGAGTCAGGAAGGCAAGAGTCAGGCTAGCAGAAGGCCAAGAAAGGTGGGAAGTCAGAGCGGCAGGAACAATGTACATGAAATAAACGGAAGACAAAAAGTGATGTAACAATGAATGATTCAAAATACGAGCACCGCATCCCGCAGACTCAAAAAATGGTGTCAAGTATAAATAAATGGTAGTAATTTTGTGTATTAATTCAATATCAGAGGGAAAGAAGGAAATAAATGGTTAGAGGAGGAGGAGAAGAGAGAGAGAGAGAGAGAGAGAGAGTTGAGAGAGATAAGGAGGAGAGATATAGAGAGAGAGAGAACAATTCCCACTCACTCAGTCAAAACATTACAAAGTCAATCTATCCGAAGGTCACAAACCAAAACTCAATGCAACCTATATCAACACAGCCATAAAATTTCGAACATTCTACAACAATCTTACAAAACCAACAAATTAGCAGACTAAGAAAAGAAACAAACAAACTCTTCTAGTGGCATTACTAAAAGACTCAATACACCACCTCATCGACAAGTCAAAGATACACATTAAAAAAAACACACAAAGCATAAACACCGATAAAAACACAATAAATAGTAGACATAAATACATACAAACAATCAAAAACTAATAAAAAAAACAAACAAAGCATAAAAAAAATAAAAAACACATAATAAAAAACTTAAATATAAAGATTAAAAACAATAAAAAACACATAATAAAAACAAACAAAAAGGATCAAAACATAAAATAACAATAAAAACACAGCATTAAACATAACTCATAAATAAAAAAACAAATATAGGAAAAAATTTATGAAACACATATAAAAACATTAACTAAAACATAAAAACAATAACACATACAACAATAAAAAGCCAATAAAAGAGCAGTCTAATATTCAGATCCCAACTAGTAAAAAAAACCCAGCCAGTAATATTTCTCTCCAACCCTCTATTTAAATACCTATAGGTTACACCCTGCCCACTTATAGATAGAATTACTAAGAACACTCAACAACTCTTCATTCCGCCGCCACACACCACACCCACACACAGCCCACACATATTAAAAACAATAAAACAAAACATAAAAAAGAGCAATTCCTATATTATAATCCCCACTAGAAAAAATTAAATAATAATATCTCTCTGAAGCCCTCTATTTAATACCTATATTATTACAACCTCCCACGCACCTGCCTCATTCACCTGCCTCTCCCCTGTCAACACCTGTAATTAACCCTACCCCCCTGTCCCCACCTGCTTTCCCCTCCCCCTACCAGGACCAGTCTCATAAGGGTGGCAGGTAGCTTATTAACGACAGAAGGTTAGATATAAGACTAGTATCGATTTAATGAGATACTAAACTGTCCTAACCTCCTTCACTACTTCTTTGTCATTTTCTGCTTCATTTTTGACATGTTTCTTGCAGGTTTTTTTTGTATATTTTTCCTTCCCCTTATATTTCCCCTTCATGTTTCCCTCCAACAGTCTACTTCACAATTGTTTGTTGACAATTTTGTTGACAATTTTGGTTGAACAATTTTGGTTGACTAGAGGTTGGGGGTTGGGGAAGGAAGGGAGGATTGGAGGTGAAGACGTGGGGGGTGAGGAAGGGAGTGGAAGGCAGCAGGACGGCCTAAATGGAGACGTATCCTGAAATAGGGGACGCACAAGTCATGCCAGGTGATGAAAAGGACTCGTTAGATGCATAGTTAGAGGGTAGGATCCGGTACATCACCAGGGTACAGCAGACAGTGTGTATATCTCTCCCCTCTAATCTCTATCTCTCTCTCTCTCTCTCTCTCCTCGTCTTCATCTCTCTCTCTCTCATCTCTCGTCGTCCTGTCTCTCTCATCTCATTCATCTCTCTCTCTCTTCTCTCATCTTTCCTTTCTCTCTGCCTCTCTCTCTCTCTCTCTCTAAGACCATCAAAATCTTTCACTTCCAGTTATTTCTTCTCACATTTTTCCTTTATTTCTTTCCTTCTTCCTCCTCCTCCTCCCTCCTTTATTCTGTGCTATTGTGACTTTCTTAATCTCTCTCTCTCTTCTCTCGGTCTCTCTCCGATCTCTCGTCCTTCTACTCTCTCTCTCTCGTTCTCTCTCCTCTCTCTCTCTCTCTCATCATGGGCGGCCCTCTGCCTTGAGGTCTCCTGAGCCCTTCCCCGTAACATTACAGTTAAGAGGGAAGCTGACTCGACCTCTCTCCTCCTCCTCCTCCTCCTCCCTCCTCCTCCTCCTCCTACCTCCTCCTCCTCCTCCTCCTCCTCCTCCTTCCTCCTCCTCCTCCTCCTCCTCCTCCTCCTCCCCCCTCCTCCTCCTCCTTCCATCTCCAACACCTCTCCTCCTCCTCCTCCTCTCCGCCTCCTACTCCTCCTCCTCCTCCTCGCTCCTCCCTCCCCCAGCTCCTCCTCCTCCTCCTCCTCCTCCTCCTCCCCTCCTCCTCCTCCTCCTCTTCCTCTTTTCCTCTTCCTCTTCCTCATCCTCTTCCTCTCTCCTCCATCTCCCTCCTCCTCCTCCTCTTCTTTCCGTTTTCTCCTCTTCCCTCCTGAATTCTATCAATTCAATCACTAGAAATTCTGAATGGCGGTGGCGTCACACGATGATAGTATTGAGAGAGAGAGAGAGAGAGAGAGAGAGAGAGAGAGAGAGAGAGGAGAAGAGAGAGAGAGAGGAGCGAGTAGATAGAGAGAGAGAGAGAGGAGAGAGAGAGAAGGAGAGAGAGAGAGAGAGAGAGGAACGGCTCACACAAGCATGAACATTCCCCACACATTTCACAATATTTCAAGAAAAACATTTCTTCACGAGCAAAAGCGACACTTGAAAGATTTTACATTTCACTCATTCCTTTCAAGACAATCAAAGAAAAATAAAACATTCTGGCAGTGGTAATGTCGAAACACTTATAGAACAGAACACAATATACCAAAAATAAAATACTTCATGTTTGTATTGGAACGCCTTTAACCTAGACAATAAAAGGAGGAATATATGCATTAACGATACTTCAGTTCCTAGTAACCCTTAGACCCAGAACGTAATTCAACGTAAAATCCATTGTAATTTGGGTACCATTATAATATTTTTTTAGTGAATCCAGCATATTTTTTATAGATATGACCTTTTTCGGTCTCCTCGTCCATTAACGAATTTGGTATAGTCCGTTGCTTTTCGTATTTTATGGCTCGCAAACCGATTTTTTATTACAAAGAAGATCTGGGCGTGAAGAGGTTAAGGGCCACCATCTGTGTGGCCCTGGCTAGATGCTTTTTACATGTCAATTTTTTTTTATATAGCAAAGGAAAGATCTGGGTGTGAAGGGGTTAAGCCTGCCGTGTTTCTTAAAAGTGTGTCTGCGGACCCCTTGGGGTCCGCAGACATTTCGAGTTGGTCCGCAGGCAAATTTGAATGTCAGCTAATAATACTAGTATCGTGGACCTATTTTACCCGACGACTGTAATGAACGTATGCGATTTGCAACTTGTATGGCCGCTGCAAATTGAGGTCCGACTGACTGGCAGCTCAAGAGTTTACAGTTGAACGTCAGGCCGCTGATGGAGGCAGGCGCTTGTGCTCCTCTTTGTACATTTTATTACAGTAGCCAAGAAAATATTCTGGATTGGTCTTTATGACAACATACTCATCTTTATCCATTTGTATGTTTTTAATAATTTTATAATTATACACAATTAGACTACCGTTATAACTACTGGTGTGGGCGCTCTTGACCGCAAAAGATTGTGAAGCTTTTCCTACCTTAGCCGACTTTCCTTCTCACTGTCGAAGGGAAGAGCTCGATGGGTGACCACAACAACAAAGCTTTTTATAGCCCATATTCAAGGCCTTCACTCAGAGAAGGCTTCACTCAATATTCTACAGAACCAGAACCAAGCCTTGAGTGGGATTACAAATCCATTTGCTACAGATCAAGCCGAAATAGAAAGGTCGAGTGTCAAGCTGCCTCGAAGGGTTGATAACTTGTTAAATAGCAACCCACGGACACTTCAGCAACTATTCAGGGAGAGAGGTTCGGCGGATTTTGGGTTCAAGTACCGCCAGACTACCGGACTTCGCGCATTGGCTTTGAGTCACTGTATGCCGTTCCCAACAACATATACTGCCAGATTGCAGTTTCCACATTGGTTGATCTTAAAACAAAAAAGCGTCAACAGAATCAATGTCGACCCGACATGCGACTGAAAGGTCCAGCAGATTGAGCCAGAATAAATCACTGGAATCTGAATCACAGCCAAAGCATGCCCATTCATAGCCATTGAGGATCAGATGTGGACGAAAGGTTGTTGTTCAGTGAAATTTGTGAGTAAAATGTCTATTGTATAATGGTGAAAATAAATACGCTATGTGAGTTAAAACTTGAATAGTTATGTTAGTTAAGCCATAATAAATAATTTCAGTTACCAATTTCAGTATATTCTAAAAAGAACTCCTTTTAAAATATTTTAGCTCAGAGATAGTGTCCAAGGGAAACCTCTCGAATTAACGGTTCCGCCACACTGACTAACCTTTTTAAAGAAAAGGGTCCGCGCTGCACGATTGGTTTAAGAACCAGCTGGTCCACTCACTTAAGTGACGGGACGGGGCCAGACAGGTAGGATACAAAAAGGGTTCCGCTGCAACTATGGTTAAGACCCTGGGTTTACGGTGAAGGGACGGGGCCGACAGGTATGGAGACAAAAAGGGGTCCGCTGCACGATGTTTAAGAACCACTGGTTACGGGTGAAGGGAGGGCCAGACAGGTATGAGACAAAAATGGGTCCGCCTGCACGATGGTTTAAGAACCCACTGGTTTACCGGGAAGGGACGGGGCCAGCCGGTAGGAAAAATACAAAAAGGGTTACCGCTGCAACGATGGGTTTAAGACCACTGGGTACGGTGAAGGGAACGGGTGGCCAGACAGGTAGGATAGAAAATCGTATTTTTTCCAGAGAGGGGCATAAAAATACGAAAGTACTGAATATACCACATTTGCTAGTGTCAAGGAACTAAACAGGTCTAAATACTACCCAAATTACAATGAAAATTACGTTCCTGGGTGAAGGGGTGAAGTCACGAGCCAGACAGGTGCGACGACAGTAAGGCAGAACAGGGCCATTTAATAGAATGTACACGACCCGATCAGGAGGAGTGGCGGGCGACAGGTAGTGAGGAGGGATTGAGTGACCGCGTGTTTACCTGTTGTGCCCTGTAGCAACAGTAATGACTCCGGGAAATCCCCTCGTGCCGTCTGGGGGTGTGCCTGGAACGAGTAACCAGGCGATTATTGCCCTTCGTGTAGAGACAGGAATAATCTGTCCTGTCTGTCTGTCTGTCTGTCTGTGTCTGTCTGTCTCTCTCCTCACTCACTGCCTGTGTCTGTGTGTGTCCTGTCTGTCTGTCTCTGTCTGTCTGTCTTGTCTGTCCTGTCCTCTGTCTTGTCCTCTCGCTCTTCCTCTCTCTGCGGTGTCCACTCTCCCCTCCCGTGTCCCTCTCTCTCTCTCTCTGCCTGTGTCTGTGTGTTGTCTGTCTGTACTGTCTGTCTGTCTAGTATGTGTGTTTGCCTCTGTCTGTCTGTCTATATGTGTGTGTGTCTCTGTCTCTGTCCACTGTCTGTCTGTCTGGTGTGTGGGGTTGTGTCTTTCCTGTCTGTCTGTCCTATATGTGGTGTGTGCTTCTGTCGTCTTCTAGTGTGTGTCTGTCTTCCGTCTGTATGGCTGTCCTGTCTGTGTGTGTCTCTCCTCTGTCTATATGTCCGTATTTCTCTCTCTCTCTATGTGTAGTCTAGGGTTGCCTCTCCTCTCTCATCTACAGGAACTACCACTTGTAGGTCTCGGCTCCCTTCCGGTCGCGGGGGGTCGCGGTCGCGCCTCTTGTAAGCATAGCCTTCCTTATTTTTTCTTTTGTTATTTATGTTCTCTCTCTCCTCTCTCTCCTCGTCTCTCCTCTCTCTTCTCTCTCCCTCTCTTCGCTCTCCTCTCCTCGTCTCTCTCTCTCTCCTCCGATCTCTTCTCCATCTCTCTCCTCGTCTCTCTCCCTGCCTCTCTCACTCATCTCTCCATCTCTCTCTCTCTCCTCTCTCTCTCTCTCTCTCTCACAAAAACACGTGTCACCTTAATAATTAACAGTCTAAAAACGATGTGTTAGTTAGTAGGCATTCCCACTGGTAGGTGTCGCCCCGGTGGCAGGCAGGTTATGCTCTCTCTCCCTTCTCTCCTCTCTCTCTCTCCTCTATCATCTCTCTCTCGCTCTCTCTCCATCCGCTCCTCTTGCTCTCCTCCTCTCTCTCTCTCTCGTCTCACAAAAACACGTGTCAACCTAATTAACACAGTCTAAAAACGATGTGTTAGTTAGTAATGGCATTTCCCACTGGTAGGGGTGTCGCCCGCCCCGTGGCAGGCAGGGAATGCACTCTCTCTCTCTCTCTCTCTCTCGTCTCCTCTCTCTCTCTCTCTCTCTCTCTCTCGGTCTCTCCCTTCATCTCTCTCTCGTCTCCGTCCTCTCTCCCTCTCCCTCACATTTTATTTCCCACTTAATAGAATATATCCGGATGTAATTTTTTGACTCCAAGAGGAAATATTACGGGCCGAGATTATGACCTCCCTCGCGACTGCCCTCCTGGCTCAACCTTATAAACCCTCCTCCTCCTCCTCTCTTGTTTTCTCTCCTCCTTCTCTTTCCTCCTCCTCCTTCTGTTAACTTAGTGGTAGAAAGTATCACAACAGACAAGTCCTTGTTTGGCCCAGTAGGAGTTTGCCGTCTGTTCTTCCTTGTATCCGTTTTGTATTCCTCCTCCTCCTCCTCCTCCTCCTCCCGCCCTCCTCCTCCTCCTCCTCCTCCTCCTCCTCCTCCTCCTCCTTCATCCTCCTCCCTCTTTTCCTCCTCCTCCTCCTCCTCCTCCTGCCTCCTCCTCCTCCTCCTCCTCCTCCTCTTTGTCTTCTCTCTCGTCCTATTAGTCTCGGGTTAGGCCTTCCCTCCTCCCTCCACCTCACCATAACCATCACCACACAGGAACCTTAACTCATCACCTCAACACCTTCTCTTCCTCCTTGACTCATCACTTTCTCTTCACAGACTCCTTCTCTTTACTCTCTCATAACTTCTCCTCCCCACCACCACCACCACCACCAACACCACCACCAACCACCACAACCACAACCACCACAAAACCATCTTTTAACCCTCAACAACGCTTTCTCCTTGACTCTTACTGACATCTTCACTCCATCATAACTCCTCCACCACCCACACAACAACCAACACCACCATCTTTACCTCAACCGCTTTCCTCCTTGACTTTGTTTCATTACTGACTCTTCACTCCATCAATAACTCCTCCACCACCACCACCACCACAACAACCACAACCACACCCACGCACAACCATCTTTACCTCAACGCTTTCTCCTTGACTCATTACTGACTCTTCACTCCATCATAACTCCTCCACCACCACCACCACCACCACCACCACAACAACCACAACCCACCACCCAACCATCTTTACCTCAACGCTTTCTCCTTGACTCATTACTGACTCTTCACTCCATCATAACTCCTCCACCACCACAACAACAACCACCACCACAACAACCACAACAACCACAACCACAACCACCATTTCTTTACAACCAGGAAAATGACGTGCCTTTGCGCTGGAAACGTAACAAGAAGAGTTTTCAAAAGAGAAGAGAAAAACTTGAATGGCGAATAACAGTGAAGTTGTTTGTATGTCAGTGGACTGTGAAATACTTTGAAGGCAGGAAACGATCCGGGAGGAGTAAGGATATAAAGAGGAGTTTTGCTCAAGAATGCTTCAATCATCAAGCGTGAACTACAAACTATGATATATGACGAAGTTTGCTGGCGTTGGGCGAAAGAAATAACGACGTAACTTAATAAAAAAAACGTGAAATAGATCAAAAATAAAAAATAGATCAATAAATCTAAGTTTTCTGGCGTTAGTGAAAGAAATAACGACGGAAATTCATATCATAAAAAAAACGTGAATAGATCAAATAGTATAAATAAAATATTAAGAAATGATATATTAAAATTCATGACCAAAAAACCAACATAAAAAAATGCCCCGGGTTGGAAAAATATTCAAAGTTTCTGGCCTGGAGCGAAAGAAAAAACGAAAAAAATTACATAAAAAAAAATAAAACGGGTCAAAATTCTGCCCAAAAAAAAAAAACCCCATAATATTGCAAGGTAAAAAAACCCATCAACTAAACCCTTTTAAAAATTAATTTAAATATAAAAAAATCAAAAAAAAACACTAAAAAAAAATATATAATAATATAATATAATTTTTAAATGGTAAAATAGCATGATCTAACCCCACGCCCTTTAAACCCTTCACGCCCAGCCCCTTTCCTTGGCAAAAAAAAAAAAATGTATTTTTGTCGACCCAAAAATTTTCGAAAAATAACAAATATAAAAAAATTAGGTAGTCGATAAGGTCAAAACAATCATATCTAAAGATATTCTTATAAATTAAAAAGCAAATGACCCAAAATTACAGTGAAAATTCGTTCTAGGCGTTAAGGCTTTAAGAAAAACTATTCTTAAATAGAGATATAACAGTCAACAAAAGCTTTATTTAGACCCCCCAAACACCGCGCCAAACAACAACTATCCCCACGAGTCAAAAAATATTGACTTCAGTAATCACGCGTGCCACGGTGTTCCCCGGGGCGGCCTGACCTGTGCCGGAACCTGCTTCAGATGAAAGAATGACACGGACGTCTGGCGGGAAAATGAGAGGGAGGGAGAAAGGGAGGGAGAGAGAGAGAGAGAGAGAGGAGAGGAGAGAAGAGAGAGAGAGAGAAGAGGAGAGAGAGAGAAGAGAGAGGAGAGAGAAAAGAGAGAGAAAGAGAGAGAGAGAGAGAGAGAGAAGGGGAAGGAGAGAGAGAGAGAGGAGAGAGAGAGAGAGAGAGAAGAGAGAGAGAGAGTGAAATGGGATCCAACAATGTTGGGGGAGCATTATATTATTTGTCCTCTGGGAATAATGGGAAACAATTTACATGAGGGCCTACTGTTGATGGGGCACAAACCCACCTCAAAATGTCTACCATCCCTGGGAAAAAAATAAACTCCTACAAAGAGGATGACAAAAAAAAAAAGATGAAAAAAAAAAATTTGGGGATGAAAAAAATTAAATTTTACAATGATGAAAACAAATGTTAAGAATGATATAAATAAATAAATAAATTGTACTCGTAAAAATTTTCTTTTTTCTTTGTTGGTTTCTTTCAACAACGACCAAAAAGCTGTAAACTACTAGTCCCTGGCAGCCCAAAATCGGACCACCTGGGGGGACTAAAAAACGAAGGGACTAAAATGTTTATAGAGTGACTTAAAACATTAGATATGAAAACCTTCCCGCACTGGTAGCTTGTCTATTTTTTTTATGCAAAGGGGGTGCTACCCAAAAAAAAGATTTTCGCGGACGCTCGGGTTTTCCTCATTTTTTTTTAAAAACAAACAACGATCGTTGCGAAACTTTGGACCCTTTTAGAATTTTTATTCTCTACCAGATTTTTTCCTAGGTATTTTTTAAATTTCCTCATATTTTGGGATTTACCCTAAAAAAATAATTTTGGGTATTTTCCCATAAATCTGGAATAAATCCCTAAATATGGGAGAAATTGAAAAATATATTCCAACAGCTCTTGTAGCTAATTTGATTCTCTACAAGAGTTATTCCGATGTATATTTCAAGTTTCCCCATATTTAGGGGTTTATTTCATATTTGGTGATTTTTTGTGATATTTTGGGGATAATTTATTATTGGAAGGAGCAAACATATGTTAGAATGTTTTCCATGTAAATGTGTTTGTTTGTTTTGGAAAAGGCTTTCCTTCCATGGCTATAAGAAAACCATTCAAGGACATACACCATCTGAGATGGAACACTGAAGAACTCAACACTTTCCACAGCAATGTGTCTCAGGGAACCTTTCAAGAAGCTGATTGGGAGTGAATCATGCACACATATCCTGAGCTCTTCCAAGTTTATCTTGGACCCTCAGAGATAACACAACCTCTCAGCATTCTGATGTCATACCAGGGACATGGTTGAGAATCATGCTGGACCTGGTTCGAGCTCCAGAGAAGCAACTGGAATGCTTCACCTAGGAGCAATCCACCAGATGATACCGTGTGTTTTTGCCTATGACAAGTTAAACTATGGCCCGATTTCCTGAACCTACTACTATGCCATGATGTCTCGACTGCCCATTGACACCCAGAGGTCCATTCACACTTCATGCTAGTGGCTTTTCGTCCAGATCGGTCGCAGAACCCTTTGGCGACGGATTCCTTTGGACCAGCATCAAGAGACGATCACAAAGAACCCAGACACACAGGGGGGCACAAAAGGCTTCAGCCTGAAGAAATGTGGGCTGTCGCCAAGTACTACCTTACATCGAGTATCGCAGCATATACTTGAGTCAGCTTTCAGGGCCATGGTTAGTAGTGCCAAAATTATACGGACTTCAGCCACCCGAGACCGACAGATGCCCAGATTAGAAGAGATGAGGCCGATGTCCAATCTTTATTTCACTGATGGAGACCAGCTGGTTTGAAACCCCTTCAACGCAGAGCAAGATATCTTGTCATTGTCACTGCGACTACAGCAACCACCATAAAGTTGCAAAGACCTTCTAGGGGCCTACGAATAGGAGAGGAGGCTATCAAGCTTCAGGAAGCGGCGCCTGGAGACCGATACGCCAACTATACAGTTTCATGACACGATACGAAGACGAAACTGTAACGTTCACTAACATCAGAAGAAGCCACGCTCAACTAAGGCCATGCCAAGGATTCTATCTTGAAGCTGAACATGAACCTATTTTGCGCCAGATGATCCTTGTTGCTGAGAGACAGAAAGCGGCAAAATGAGTGATTTCTTGGCTCTCCCCTGGGCCATTTGCCATGGGCACTAGCGGTGATGGGTCTCTAATCTCCGCCAGACCAACAGGCTGCTGGGCCCTAGCAAGGGATTGGAGATGGAAAAAAAATGTTTCTCCCTGCAGAGGGGTGATCCCCGAGCCCTCTGCTACCATAATTGATGGTGAGCCCTGGTCGCGAAACTGAAGGAAACGCAACACTTTTTTTCACAGCTTGTCAGTCACCGCACTGGGTCCACGTTGTCCGAGTGGAGGTTGCTAATCGCATGCGCATTGGTGTTGTGATTTGACGTCGTACAGGGAGACATCCATCAAAGAGTGCAGACGAGCCATACAGAAGTGGCCAGGCACAGGGAACCATTTCAAGAACATTCAACCTGGAGCACAGACATCCAGCAGTGGAGAAAGTTACTCGGTAGTTCTCAACAAGGCAGTCTCTCAAGTTCCTGCTGGTAAGAATATTGAAAAAACACAGCACAGGGAGAGCTCACGAGGGCAAGGAGCTGTTTCACATGTGGGTCAGCTCTGCTTCAAGATCACAAGAAGAGCAGTTTTGGTAAGAGGCTCCTGAGCTTAAAAGTCCAAGTCAGAAGAAGCAGACCACGCCTCCCTTCTCCATGCACTTCATGCAGCAGAATCTGGGTAACAAGTCCTGTCATCATCACTGCGAGGATACAGACGTCATGGTCCCTGTTCTCTGGGCATGTGCCACAAGTCCCATCCCCCTGTTCCAGAAGTGTGCGGGACGATAACCGGACAGATTCCTGGATATCACCAAAAACCCCCCAAACCCCCTGGGAGCCTTACACTGGGAGGCAGCGTGTGTGATTCATTGATTGGTATGCCATGCCTTTTAGCGAGGCTGTGATACCGTCAGGCATTCGCTGGGCCGGGGGAAGTGACGACACTAAGGCATGTGAAGTACTGGACAAGACATACCAGGATGCTTTTCCACGACTTGTCGCTCATGGGAAGTGCCTCCTAACTCTTTGAGACGCTACAGAAATCACCGCCAACATGTACCTGCCATCTACCCACACACACTTAGGTGAACAGCTTCGGGTATGCATGTTCTGTGCGAGACCGTGAGAGGTGGAGTCAAGTCAACTCCCTCCTTGTAAGACTGACTCTTCATCATGCACTACGTGCAACTACAGGCTGCGATCTGTGGAGAATCTGCAGAGCCGCCATTTGTTGCGAACCCAACAGACCTGCGTCTGATGACAGAATGAGGACGGCAAGCTTGCTGTCAACGGATGCCGCGGCTCACGGCAGCACCAGATGCTGTTTATGCGCACTGTCTGCAAGTGTGTGCGGTCATGCGGAAAACTCCCTAATTGACTTGCCTCCACAGCAATGGCCTGACGTGTCGGAATGTTCAGTTACAGACATGCCAGACAACTATTGAATGAAGAGCCGGTAGCCAACAGTCAGATTCCGAGTCTGACGTAGATTATATTGAGGAGGATTAATTGGCCATAATAGTAAGTACAAGCATGCATGCTTAGTGTGTATTGAGCAGGACTTTGTATTAGAATGTGACAATTACTAATATGTCATTTTAGTGACATTTAGGCATTCCTGTCCCCCAAATTGACGATTTTAAAATTTTTCTGAATTTTTCCAGGTAGGGTGTTCTATTCAAGAAGTGAATAACGAACCATTAAGCTAACCAGTGTGCAAGGGCTATCAATATCAAAACAAAACTAGAGACTATGTACAAGCTAAAAACACCTAAGAGAATTAGTCCCACCCCGGGTGGTACCGATATCCCAAAATTCGGGTCTTGGCTCTGGACTATACGAACCTGACTGAAATATCAAATTCATTTTATTTCTTCAGTAATTTGCATTCTTTTTAACAGATTATTTACAACTTGAAACAACATTACTTTTTTTCTTCGTTATCCTGTACTAAAACAAAATGTATTAGTTGAAACGCAAGAATATCAGTCTCCCTCTTTTGTTTCCTCTAATATTATTACTTAGTTTAACTGGAATTAAGATATCTATTATAATAAAAGTTATGAAACCTTGAGTGATTTTTTTTCCTTTCTTTTCTTTCTCGTTTCAATTCTCGTTTCCGTTTTATCTTTTTTTAACTCTCAAGTTCGTTATCGTTGGTTTCATCTCTCACTGATTTATTCTATCCTTCTTTCATATCTCTTTTCATTTATCCTTCATCTCTATCTCCCGATTTTTCTGCCCTTCTTCAATCTGTCAAGTTTCATTTTATCCCTACATTTATCTCTTCAGTAATAATTTAAAATCCTATTTGTTTCCCTTCCCTGCCTGCCACTCGCCTCCTGACTCCCGGCCTTCCCTGTCCTGCCACTCATGCCTCCTGACTCCCGCCCCTTCCCTGTCTGCCACTCTGCCTCCTACTCCCGGCCGTCCCTGGCCTCCATTCTGCATTCCTGACTCCCGCCTTCCCTGCCCTCGCACTCTGCCTTCCCTGACTCCCGCCTTCTGCCTGCCACTCATGCTCCTACTCCCGCCATTCCCTTCTGCCACTGCTGGCTCCGACTCCCGCCTTCCCTGCCTGCCCACTCTGCTCTGCTCCCGCCTTCCCCTGTCTGCCACTCTGCTCCTGACTCCGCCTTCCTGTCCTGCCACTCACTCTGCCTCCTGACTCCCCCTTCCCTGCCTGCCCCTACTGCCTCCCTGGACTCCCGCCTTCCCTGCCGGCCACTCTGCCTCCTGACTCCCGCCTTCCCTGCTGCCACTTCTGCCTCCTGACTCCCCCGCCTTCTTCCTGCTGCAACTCTGGCCGTCCTGACTTCCGCCCTTCTGCTGCCACTCTGGCCTCCTGACTCCCCCTTCCCTGCCTCCACTTGCCTCCTGACTCCCGCTTCCCTGCCTGCCACTTGCCACTCTGCTCCTGACATCCCGCCTTCCCTCCTGCCACTCTCTGCATCCTGGACTCCCGCCTTCCCTGTCTACGCACTCTGCCTCCTGACTCCCGCCCTCCTGCCGCCACGCTGCCTCCTGACTCCCGCCTTCCACGGGACCGACACGAGAGCACCGGGTTTACTTTTATTGACCTTATTGCTAACAATTTAATTTGGCATTTCTCGTTTGTTCATCCTCGTTAAAATACCTCGGCACTTGAGGATAGAGTGTGTCTATGTGTGTGTCTAATTCTTTTTCCTAGTGTCTTCTTATTATTGCATTAGTCGTGGTGGTGATAGTAGTAGTCGTAGATAGTAGTAGTAGTAGTAGTAGTAGTAGTGTATTATAGTAGTAGTAGTAGTAGTATTGCGTAGTAGTAGTAGCAGTAGTAGCAGTAATATCAGTAGTATTTAATTAGCAGTCGTAGTAGTTTTTTTAAATAGTAGTAGTAGTAGCAGTAGTAGTAGTAGTAGTGTAGTATAAGTAGTAGTAGTAGTGTAGTATTATCAAGCAGCAGCAGCGTAGTAAGTAGTATTAGTAGTAGTAAGTATAGTAGTAGTAGTAGTAGCAGTAGTAGTAGTAGTAGTAGTATTAAGTAGTAGTAGTAGCAGTAGTATAGTATACGTCGAAGTAGTAGTAGCATTAGCAGTAGTATAGTGTATTAGTAGTAGTGTAGCATTTAGTAGTAGTAATAGAAGTATAGTAGTAGTATAGTATTAGTAGTATAGTGCAGTAGTCAGTATAGTATAGTATAGTAGTATAGTAGTAGTAGTAGTAGTAGTATTATATAGTAGCAGTAGCTAGTATAGTAGTAGTAGTAGTAGTAGTAGTAGTAGTAGTAGTAGTAGTAGTAGTAGTACATGTGGCTATAGTAATTCTGAATCTCGAATTTAAACGTTGAATAGTGCCAAGTACGCAGCGAGAGACCTAGAGATAGAGAGAGAGAGAGAGAGAGAGAGAGAGAGAGAGAGAGAGGAGAAGAGAGAGAAGAGATGGGATCATCAATTTTCCCCTCTCGTTCTCTCTCACACATAAATTGAATACATTATTCCTCCACGTGCGCAAGTCTTGAGTCTCCATCAGCCGCTCCTTTCTCCAAAAATCCAACCTTCCTATCTCACTCACCAGCTTTTTAAATCTCTCTCTCTCTCTCTCTCTCCTCTCTCTCTCTCTCCCCCTCTCTCTCTCTCTCTCTCTCTCTCTCTCCTCTCTCTCTCTCTCTTCTCTCTCTCTCAACTGTCTATCTCTCTCTCTCTCTCTCTTGCTCTTTTAATTCTTATTCTGTTCTTGGTATTTTTTTCTTTTTTGTTTTTCCTTCTCTACATCCTTCTTTCTCTTTTCCTACTTATGTTTTCGCTTTTCTATTGTGATTTCCCTGTATTCTCTCGTCTTGCTCTCTCTCTCACTCTCTCGCTCTCTCTCCTCGTGCAATCATCTCTCCTCTCCTCTCTCCTCTCTCTCTCTCTCTCTCTATCACCCCTTATCACAAGAAACATTAGCTTAAGAAAAATACACATAATAAATAAATAAGAAAAATAAACAGACGTAAAAAACAAGAGCAAAGCAAGAAAGGCAATACAACGCAACAACAAGCAAGCAACACAACACAACACAAGGCAATATAACACAACAACCCAACACAAGGCAAGCTAACGTAACAACAAGCAACACAACACAACACAAGGCAATATAACACAACAACAAGCAAGCAACACAACACAACAACACAACACAAAACACGTCAAACAATTCGCCAAAAACAACAACACAGGAATGGTACGTGACTCGAACAGAGGTGGACATGACCTGGACTTGTACTGTACTGGTAACACACAAAAAAGTGACAGAAAATAATATGAAATAGAGTTCCCAGTTTTTAATATAGGAACACAATATTTTATCAACAGTATAAGGAATCTAATACTAATAATACATCCAAAATTTCAGGTCTTTACATAGAAAACTGATATTTATTGACACATGTTCTAAGTGTCCTCTATCGGTGCTCTGGTGAACCTGCTTGACCTTAGGTGACCTTGACCTTGTCTTTTTCCTACCTGAGTGTGTAAATGACCCTGTGACCTGTCCTTTTCTACCTGAGTGTGTGTAGATGACCTTATTACCTTCCCTCACTACCAATAACACAGCTCCTAACACACACATCAAACACACAGGTTGATTTGTGATTCTTTACAGTTAAATACAGGTAAAGGAATCATCAAATATGTACAGTAATATAGTATTGGTTTCTGATTGTCTATATGTTGTCATTACTTACCAATAAATAACTGGTCATTCCTATTATCACTAATATTACTGGGGGGGGGGGGGGGGGGCCATATTATTTCATCGCACTCTTTGACAGGTGAATATTTTAAAGATTTACGAGAAAATGACAATCTGTTGGGTATTTATATTCTGAAGCATTTACCTCTCTCTCTCTCTTCTCTCTTCTCATCTCATTCTCTCCTCTCTCTCTCTCTCTCTCTCTTTCTCATCTCCTCTCTCTCTCTCACTCTCTCTCTCTCTCTCTCTCTCATACTATCCCCATACAATTTTCTTTTTAATTATTTCAGTCCAACAGGTTTTTATGAGCAAGACCTGAATATGATTTCTGCATCCTCCTCCTCCTCCTCCTGCTGCTCTAACATAGGACTGAATATTTCAAAGGTTGTCTGTAATGCACGTATTAAGTTAATGGAACGGAGGGTGCGAGACTAATTTCCACAACTTATTTTATGAATTAGTTGATGAGAGAGAGAGAGAGAGAGATAGAGAAGAGAGAGAGAGATAGAGAGAGAGAGAGAGAGAGTAGAGATGAGAGAGAGAGAGAGAGAGAGAGAGAAGAGAGAGAGAGCGATTGACACACAAACGACATAATATACCAGAACAAGACAAATGGTAACAAAAATACACAATGCAAATACAATAAGATGAATTGACAAATAAAACAAATGTCTAAATTGCTAAAAAAAAATAATAAAGCGCTATACATTACGTACTAACCAACCCTAACAAAACCTTGGCCAAACAAAGGAACCTAAAATAATACAAGAATCATATAAAAATAGTAATAAATAATCTAAACTAATATGATACAAGTCTAAAGGTGATTCCAAACAGAAACAAAAAGAAATAGAAAAAAAGAAGAAACAAAATTCCAAGGTCAGCGTGGCAACCTGGAATTTTTTTTTCGTTTTCGGAAATTCCAAAATGCAAAATGACGTGTTTGAGTGTTGGTTACAAAAACACTGTTCTTTTAATTCTGTATTCCGAGCCGTGATATTAAGTGACAGATTGGCGCGAATAACTAAACAAGATTTCCAGGGTTTTTTGAAATGTTGAATAATTTTTTTTCCTCACTGCGATTAATGATATTGATTTTGGAATGACCTTCTTTTCTCTCTCTCTCTCTCTCTCTCGTCTCTCTCTCTCTCCATTCTTCGTCTCTCTCTCTTCTCTCTCTCGTTTCTCTTGGATGTTTTTTTTCTTCTCTTCCTTTCTTTTCGAGTAATGGAGGTTTTTCGTTTTTTTTTTTTTTAACTCCCTCAGACCCTCTAACAGACCTAAAATAGTGCTTTGTAATTCCATTCTCGATTATCATAAAAACAAACAATTAAAAAAAAAAGCAGAACAAATCGACACGGAATAAAAGTCAGGCGATTCACCCATTTCCATTTTTTCTTTCTTTTTCCCTCCTTTTTTCAGCTCATCTGTCCGATTGTTTGGCAGTAAAAAGTATAACAGATCAGCATTTCCATTTTACTTTTTTCTCCCCTTTTGTTTTCTTTCTTAGTGTTTGGTGTGTGTGTGTGTGTGTGTGTGTGTGGTGGGTGTGGGTGGGTGGGTGGGTGGTGGGTGGTGTGGTGTGGTGGTGTGGGTGGGTGGTGGTGGGTGGGTGGTGGGTGGTGGTGGTGGTGGTGGTGTGTGTGTGCGTGTGTGCGTGCGGGTGCGTGTGCTGCGGTGACGATGCGTGCGTGCGGACTGCGTGCGTGAATGAGTGTACTGTTATGAGTTTGTGTGAATGTTTGTTGTGTGTTGTTAGTGTGATGTTGTGCTTGCTGCTGCGATGCCTGCCTTCGTGCGTCTCGTACTGTTGTGTGGTGTGTGTGGTGTTGTTGTTGGCGCATGTTTGTGTGTGTGTGTGTGTGCTGTGCGTGACGTGTGTTCCTTCATGAATAAAACACACGAAGTAGACTGAGAAACACTAAATCATGTATGCAACTTTTGCACACTACTAAACACTAAACTAACTAAAACAACTATACACACATTAAACTAACTAAAAACTATAATTAAAATATACTAAACCATACTCATTAGATACGGTGCAAATATCCCCATCACAACTATACCAAACACATCAATCACCTCACCATATTAACAAACTACAACACGCCAAAACCCAACCACCTCTACTACTACACTACTACACCTCTTCTACCACTACTACTAACACTACCACCATTACACTACCACTCTCTCCTACCACTAAAATAACACTACACCATTACCACTACCACTCTCTCCTACCACTACTACTAAAAAAAAACTACACCATTACTACCAACCCCCCTTTTTTACCACTACTATAAACTACCACCAACCCTCTTCTACCACTACTACCACCATTACCACTACCACCAACCTCTACTACCACTACTACCACCATTAAACCCCTACCACCACCCACTCCTACCACTAACACTACCACCACCACCACCACCACCCCCTAGGGTTAATCTACTGAATATTTCCGGAGTCCAGCCATTAATGGACAATCAGGCAGTTTCGTCCCCGCCATTCTCGGCCCACAACGAAGCAAAAAAACAGGCAAACGCTCATCCCATTTTAAAAACGGCTATAAAAGATTTGCAGTA
>JACEEZ010012305.1:0-39630 GCA_016584305.1 Chionoecetes opilio | reverse complement strand
TGCTTGAAGTTCTTCCTTCCTGGTCTGTGGGATGTTTTGCTTTTGAACACCTTTTTCCAGCGACTGGGTTTTTCTTGCCCAATGGTGGGCTTTTTTGTCAAAAAAAAAAAATATACATTTTATTTTAAAATTCAAAGTTTTTGATCTTTTCCGACCCCAAAAGGGGCGGGTAAACTAGCGGTTTTCGTGACGATACTGTTTTTTTAATTTTTCTTAAATATAGGGGTTTTTTTGACGTATATGTCAAAAACTTTAGGACTAGGGAAAACTGCCTTAAATTTCAGCTGTTTTCTAACATTTTTTCAAGGGGTTATGTGAAGGGAAATCCAAACGCCTTTGCTAGCAAAAAATGAGGGTTTGAATCAGGTTTGGGAAAACCGGTTTGGGGGAAACGAAACAAAAACCAAACCCAAAAAACAATTATGTTTGGAACAAAAAGGGAAAAACAAAACGTTTTCATATTTACTTTTCCCCGAGAAAAAAACGCTTTTTTAAAAACCCCTGAAAAGGGTTTAAAATAACGTTTTTTTTTTCGTTCCATGCCAAATGGTCGTAACCCCTTTTTTCCACTTCCAGTGGGCCAAAAATTTTTAAAGTAAATCATTGTTTTACATACTACTTTAAATTAAAGTCTACTGTTTTTTGTTCACTTGGAAATTGTCGATGGGGTTTTTTTTTCCCAAATTTAGTTTTATATGCCCCACTTTTCTTTTAATTTTTTTGAAAAATAACTTTTTTTTTTCCCGTATATAATTATAAATTTATGCTTCGTGATTTTAATCACTTTTCCTTTATTTTATACCCTTCCAATCGGCAATTTTAAACTTTTAAATACTGCATTTTTTTTAAAATTTTTAGATTAATACCCATATTTTAATTTTGGTCTTTGACTTCTTTGGATTAGGTTTTTTAAATAATTTGGGTTTGGTGAAAATACGAATAAATTAGTTTTACCATAAAAATTTTAATAAAAAATTAGTGACCCCAATTTTTTTCTTTACGACAAACTGAGATTGCATACCCTACACTACGCTTTCCTGTATTGATATTTTAATTTGTGTTGCCTTATTTAATTTATTATAAAAAATGTATTTTCTTACGACATAAAAGGGGTTTTTGATTTTGTTGGATACTATGCCCCATGAAATAGGGCTTTATTACCATCTAAAAAAATGTAGTCATGTTATTGGGGGACCCCCGTGGGTTTCCAAATTAAAAGTAAAAAATAGATTATTTCGTTTTGGTGGGGTTTTTTTATGAAAAATTTGGGAATGTTAAGGGTAGTTTTTCCTGTTCAATTTTTTGGTTTGAGCACTTTTTCCCTAGGCGAAATGGACTTATAAATTTTATGCAAAAACTTAGCCCTTTGCCCTTACCCTTTTTTAAAATCAAAGAAAAAACCACCCTTTAAATTCGAAAATTTGAAAATTTTTTAATGACGACAAAAATTTTAGAGCGCTAAAACTCTATCGGAATTTTGGGCCCCCGATATTGTCCCTAAGCCCCACATTAAGTCCGCCCGACCCAAAAAAGCTCACTTTTCATACAAAAATCCCTCGTTTTTTGGGTTAAAAAAAAATTTTTTTTTCCCGGGGATCGGATTTTTCCCCGTTTTATTTCCCAAAGTAGGTTTTTCAGGGCGGATCTGTTTTTAAATCTTTAAAGGGCCATCACCCAAAATCCAAAAAATCACAAAAAACTGTGTGTCGGTTTTAAACACGGGACGGTCGAAGTCCAGCTCCGCATCCCCAAACATCCGGTTTTGACGTTTCCCCCCACTGCTGCCCGCTGCCTTGGCTTCTTGGGTTTTCCCCCAGGGCCTTTTCGCTGACGGGCCCCCTCTCCCCCATACATGTCGTTTCCTGGTCTGCGATCCTAACAAGCTGAGGGGGGCCAGGCAGGATGCCATGGCATCGGCCCGGGGGCCTTGACCGGGGAAAACACCAGGGTAACCAAAAAAGTTGGATTGGGGTTCGAGGGGGGAAGGACCCCAAAACCCGGGCGATGGTGCCCGACCCGCTATGGGAAAAAGGGACCCCAAGGGTTTATCAGGGGGGGCATGTGGGCAGTGACAGAGGGGGGCATCGGAAAAGGGACCTTTGGGACTTTGTACCGAGGACCCCCGGGACCACCTTAGAAGCCTGCGTTCAAGGTAGCTTCCCGGGGCCCCTATGATTTTGCTTTTTTTACTACGACTCCAGGGCTCCCCTGATCGTCTGCAAAAGGTGATCAACTAGGGCCAAACACGGGGTGGGAGGGTGGTACTCACGCCCATTTTGGAGAAGCTGCTGGGAGCAAGTCTTCTGAGTATATGCGTGTTGCCACACAAATGAAGGTTGCCCCTGCGCACCTTATCACCAGCCATCGACGGGGCCTACCTCATCTGACACTAGGCTTCAGGGTCCCCCCCAGTGTGCAGTGCATGCTGTCCAGCGTGAATGAGATGCAGTACAACGCAGAGTTCAGAGGTTTGCTGAGGGTGCCCAGGCGGTGAAGATCTCACGGAGATACCGGAGTATATCCTGGTCAACATGTACACGGACCAGCAGGCTCTCCTACCAGCTGGTCAGCTTGTGAAGCGGAGGACGTTCTCCCGTCCGAGCTGCAGGAGATCAAGTGTGGAGATGTCCCATCCAGATGCTCACCACAGCCCAGTCGCTCGTGTACATTGTGGACCAGAAAGCTATGGGGACTGACTGGCAAAGAAACTGACCACCTGGAAATCCTAGTCAAATACTGCCGCAGTGTGTACTTCAAACTCTACTTCGAAATCAAGGCTTCAACACAGGACTAGAGGGACGGCCGAAGCACATCTTCACGTAGCTTCAGTGATGAGGTCGGCAGCCAAGAAGGTCAAACAGCTGTGATTCTTCTATGTGCGGACAGGAGGCATGGTTCGCACATAGAAATGTGTCCTCCTCTCGCGATGCGAGTCGAGTGAAGACGACTGCAGGTTTTCCTCCCGTGACCCAGATTTGAAGCTGATGGGCGGCGAGTGATACTTACCTTTGATACCTTTGCAGAATCTTGCCCGTTATCGGCGGAGTTGAGGTGGGTCCTCCACTCATCCAGGTGTAGTATGTAGCTCCCTGTTCCTTGCCTCCAGAGACCACTGAAGGTAAGTGTGTTTCATGGGAGCTACTGTAGCCTGCGTGGGGTGTTGGTCTGGGACCGATGGCAGCAGACCACTTGTCAAGTGAGTTTGAAGGTTGTCCGTGGGGAAGCCCGTTAGTTCCTATAGTGTCTTGGGGCACAATTGAAGAGCCGTACACCATTGTGGGAGAAGCTGTGGTGTATGTAAGGTTTGTAGTCCTTTAGAGAGGCGCATGTATCTGATACCAAGCACAGCATGCCTCCTTCTAGGTTTTGATTTCCTCATGCCTTACTTTGGAGCCCAGACCTCCAGATTTTCCAGACATAGATTATGATGTACCTATCTCGTCTGCGCTGCAGAGAGTAGAGGCCCCGTCCTGTCAGCCTCTCCAGTGTTGAGTGCTGAGACCATATATCTTGTTGGTATAGGTACTATGTGGTGCTATCCAGCAGGGTGATGTCCCTTTTTTTGTAGGGTGACCATAGTTGGCAGGCAGTGACTCTAGCATCTGGTCTACTAAGGACTTCATAGCGTCAGCATTGCAGGATTCCTCCTTGTACGGGAATGTTTCAGGGACTCATCTGCTAGCTGTCGCGCTCGTCTGGGTGAGGTGGTGTAGTGTAGGGAGAAAGTTCCATCGCTGATCATTATCACACCCCAGGTCCTTTTGTGAAGTCTTTTGTTGAGGTTTGGTTCTTTTTGTGATACATATATTGAGTGGTGGTCTTTATAAAGGTATTCTGCCATATCTCAGAACTTCAAATTTTTCTCAGTTAAAATTCCATATTGTTCTTTTCGGCCCCTCGATTATGTATTGAGGTCCAACTGCCCAGTAGAATCGGTGTCGGGGGATGTTTGTATTTATGCCGTATACGGGTGTCGTCAGCAAATGACTAGTAGCAGTGGAATATCTGAGATCTGTGTCATGTTGATATTCATTATTTCCAGAAATAATAGGGCCAAAGCACAGATCTTGGCGGAACACAACTTATGACTTGACACTGTGATGATGTTTACCATTTATGGTGACAACTTGGTGCCTGTGGTGAGAAAACTGTGGATCCAATCTCCTACTCTGCCAAGTTATCCAAGGTTCTGTGAGTTTGTGGAGGAGGATTGCCATGATCTACCTTGTCAAAAAGACTTGGCAAAGTCTAGGTAGATTAATAGCATTATCTCCATCACTGAGTTGCTTGCTAATTATAGCCTTCATAGTGTGTAGAAGCTATGATAGGCAAACCTGCCTCTTTGAAGCCAGTTTTGTCCATCAGTGAGGCCCCTCTTCTTCCAGGTGGTTACCATCTTGGCCCTCAGTATCCTTTCAAAGATCTTGATGACGTGTGATGTGAGGACCACTGGTCTGTATCGCTTGCCGTACTTTGCTTCACCTTATGTTAGGGGCTTGTATTGTCCCCCAGCTTGAGTTCATGGGGGACGGAGCCAGTGAGGAGGGATGTAGTCCACAGTACTTCATGGGTGTGGCAGTTGTCCCTACAATTTTTCAGAAAACAAAGTATGGTAACCCATCTGGTCCTGCTGCTGCTTGCGGTCGATGTTGCTTATGGCGTGGATTATGTGCTTCCCTGGTTATCATAAAATGTCGTGAGCAGAAATGTCAGCACATTTCCTTTCGCTAAAGAAAGTACAAGGATCTGTTACCCGTTGATGCGTAATCAGGTTTACAAAAACTATCTGATACTCAGTCTGTAGAAATTTCTGCCATTTCCTGTGGGCCATCTTCAAGTTCCCCGTTCTCTTTCGTCGAGGGTCCCCCTCCCCCCCCCGATGTTGTGCTGGGTCCATCTCTTCTTGGGCGTAAGAGTAGAAAAATTTGGCGGTGACTTTTATATTTCACGGCTCGTTGTGTTCTTCTTGTCTCTCTGCCGTACGTGTGATGAGCAAGTGGCATCTCCCGTGATAGTGTACGACGTTGTATTGCGTTTTCTGCCACAGCATAGGTACTTTCTTTAATTTTCTCTTGTAAATTGGCAAAACTTTTTCATCAGTATTCGTCTGTCCCTGGGCTATTTGGTGTTTCTCCTGACGACCGCCTGAGGGGAGGTGTTCCTACAAATTTGCAGGCATTTGCATGGAGAGTACTTCGACATCTCGTGGGCTTCCATTCACTAAAGAGGTTTTCCCATTTTATGGCATCTAGTTCTTTTTTTTCTTTTTTTCTTTGATGGACATTATCCCAGTCAATGTTTCTTCCATAAAAATTTAATTGCATGAAAGAGTCTATCCTGCCTGACGTTTGTTGTGTTTACTTGTGGAATTATTTCTGATGTTGCCCTTGCATGGATGAGGTTATGGTCTGACATCACCGTCCTTCTCAATGTCATAGGAGTGGAGTAGTCGTGCTGTTGCTGAGATGAGGTCCAATATATTGTTCCCTATTGGGGCTCCATTATTATTGGTGTTAAAAAATACTCCTCATAAGTGGAAAGGTTTATTTTATCGCGGGGCCCTTTTCTTGCTGTTGTACACACTGCGATATCATGGAGGGCCAGCTAATTGAGGGCAAAGTCCCAAAAGTCCCCCAGTATTAAAAATACTGTAGATTTATTGGGAGGAATCTTCTAGAAGGTTGCGGAGTTTGGTTGTGGATTCCTTGGAAAAAGCGTTAACACTAGTATTGGTGGCCTGTATATGATTTGTTGTTAACCAGGTAAGGTCTTTGATAATATTGCCAGCATTCTGTTTGTACATTGAGAAAGATACAAAGTACCTCTACAACGGCGCTACCTCTGTTTTACGTACCTACCACTCCCCATGCTTCTTCCTTCTCTATCTGATGATGAGTGTGTTAGTTTTCTATTTGCAATTCGCATCCAGTGATCTTTTGTGAGGTGAGTGTTGTGGACGGCCATAAACGAGAAAGTTTTCTGGCTCTGCTAACTCTTTAATCTGGGACCTTGTCTGAGGTGCAGATTGGATAAAGGCCCTGATATTTGCCAGTATAGGAAACTGGTTAGTGTTGGAGGCTGGCAGCCCCCTCTCGCCTTGTTCAGTACTGTCTATTTCGTGTACTAGACGGTTGATTGTGGACTGAGAGTGTTTCTCCATGTCAGTAGTTTCTCCCACCATGTGCTCTAAAAAAATTACCCTGGTCCACATTTGTTGTACGCCAATGGTGGGGTTATTCATTTATATGGTGTTGGGCACTTGCATTGTGCCATACTGAGGAGGGGGCCATTTGGCCTTTGGTTATCTTGCCTGTGGTGTTTCAGGTGTGGAGCGTTTCTATGTGTGTAGTGGCTGATCGTTGGCCCTACTTGTCTTCCTCTGATTGCTTTGGCTGGGTTGATCTGGGGTATGGTTGTTTGGTTTTAGTTCTTTTATGTGGGGTATTTGCATTCCCTACGTTTGCATTGTCTTGTTATGTAGTGATGACCTACATTACAATGAGGATGATAGTCACTGCATTTTCCACCCCAGAGTACACCAAGGTTCATCCAGTCTGCTTCATGAAGTAGCAACAAGGTTTTGGGTGGGGGTATTATTTACACTTTTCTCCTGTAGTCCATGTTTTGCCACATATTTTTAAGGTAAAAAACTGTATATTTTTACGTTTCTATGGGAGTATGGGGACACCAGGAAGGACCCTCGCATCAAACCAAGCTGAACTTGTCAGCACCACCAGATTGCAGACAATGTCAGCTGGCAGGCTGGCCAGGTGCACGAGCCGGCTTCACTGTTCACCTGTCCGGGGATCAGATCCAGGAGATCCTGGTCAAACCGTTACGATGTCAGGAGTTCTCTATCCACACTCAGGCACCGAAAAGAGCGTGAATAGCAGTGACAGAGGGTGCTGGCAGCAGTGGTGGGGCAGCAGGCCAGAGACGTGTTCATCGGGCTCGGTGGCACCACCGGGAAGGACCATGCATGCTTCAGGTCTAAGGAAGGACATGATGGACCACGTTCTAGGCCAAACGTTGAGGCTTGTGGAACACTGTGATGTATTGCCTGAGAACCAACTGATCAGAAAGCGCTCTCACCACGCTAGTCATTTGGAGCTCATATGTGCATTGATGCCAATACACAGGACCAACCGGACACGCGTACTCATTTAAGAATTATTCCCCGATAAGGGGCAATATAAAAGTGCGATTTTGCATAGTAAAAATTGCTCAAATGCAAAAATGGAATGAGATAAAATCGTCTTAGAATTCCATGTTACATAGGAAATGGCATGCCTAAGTGAGAATTTTTTTTTGCTATACGGCGTACCCCTAATGTATAGACATATTGTCAGTCACCTATCACTCTTCAGTGTTAGAGATTCCTGTGAACCTGATCCTGTAATCCCTACTGTTCTCTGTCCTTCGCACGATTCTGAGACACATCGTGATTGTCTTAGTTTGAGAGTATTACTAGTATACACGGTTGCGAGTTCATTTCGAGTAACTAGAGGATTAGATACAGGTAATGCCTTACCAAACACTAATTTTGATACACAGGACACACCTGTAGTTTAATGAGGACACACACACTGTTACTAGATACCGTCACAAATTGCGATCACACAGCAAAAACAGTAGGGTCATACCATTCCATACCATTCCAATCATTACATTTTTAGATCAGTTTCACCTGATTATTTACAATTACCATGTATTCTGAATTTAATGTGTGTTGTTCTTCTTTTTTAGAAAATGTTCTACACAACAACACAAGCCAGGTTATAATACGCTCTTCGAAAATACTTTATCATTGATGGTTTTACGGATTTTTGGTTTAGCCTAATATTATTCTGACCAACTATAGAACAGAATATAATTGCATTTTACCTTGTAAACATCTAGCACGATAGACGCACTAATGTATGACAGATAACTCTTCAAATAGAATACTATGATATTTAGAGTTAATTAAAGTTGAACCACAGTGCATAGGCATTATATAATTATTTACTTAACTCACAATTCAAGGAATTATTCGTACGTATTGTGGAATGATCACATTATTTACTTATCTTCCATCAAGGAAAGGATTATTACGCACTTATCATTGCAGACATTATTTACTTACATTCCTCATTTAAAGGATTTTTATAAGCACTTAATGGTGCCTATACCATTAATTTACTTGCATGACATTCTTATGTTAACATACATACTAACTCAACTATTGGATACAATACATTATTACTTGCATGAAATACTAACCACATTTATTTGTTGCATAAATTACATATTTTTCCGTGAATTTAATTACTTAAGTATAACGCATATAACATAACCTCAATGCATAAATTATTAACATGAATTATATTCACTACGGAAATGATTCTATTACGTTCTTCCAGTTGTACCACGATCATACTTGAATGATAGGAAATTGTAGGACTTACTAAAATATTGAACTAGGTACTATATGCTGGGACAAGCAGTTACTCAGAACTTTTTACACGACATTCTGCTCACATGTATTGCCTATAGGTGGTCAAGAAGAGGGGTAAAATTTCAAAGTGCACATGACCTTTCTCCACACCAATTGCTTTTTTCGTGTTGCATTCTTCTCCTTGTATTAAAAATTTATCGCGAACAATGGATATTTATGAGTCGTCCCATCATATCACTTTCTTTCATAGCATAGATTTACCCGAAAATATCACATACCCGATTGCGAGCACTTCCGACATCACAGACCCAAATGTGTTGGCTTTGAATCTCCGGGGTTGATAAACCCCATAGACCACAGAGTTATCAACTAAAAAATGATATACAGCTGTCTGAATGCTGAATTTCATATTTGGTTTTCACAGTTTTAAATTTTATGGTAGTCCATACCCTGGTTAGGGTACTTTCTGTAGAGATAAAGCAAAATGGTTCGCATTTTTGACTCAGAAGGGTCTATTTACACATCGAAGTGGTTTCATCGACACTGCATTTATTGACAATTCACCAAAAATATGCAAAATATCGTTTTTCTATAAGGAAAATAGCAGAATAGAATTTCGTCATAAATGTGCAGGTTTTAGTAACTAAATGAAATATGAAAAGCATTTCTATGTGTAATCGACCTTTCTGAGTTCAAAAATGCAAACCATTTTGCTGTATCTCTATAGAAGTACCCTAAACCAGGTAGGCCTACCCCTAAATTACGGTATGAAAAACAAATAATGAAAAATCAGCATTCAGACAGATGTATATCAGTCTTATAGTTGATACAATGTGTCATGGGGTTACAGCCCGTGAGAATCTCAGAAATGAACACCATTGGGCTGTGATGTCGGGAAGTGCTCAATTCGGTATGTGATATTTTACCGGGTTAATCCTATGATAGAAAGCGAGATTGACGTGACCTCTAAATTAAGTTTATCGAAATGAAAATTTCATAGCATTATAACCTATGTAATGGACAAAAAATAACCTTGTGGAGGAATAAAAGTAGAAAAAATATTTTGGTGGACACCCTATTGCCTATGTACAACTAACTAACCAATTATCCTTACTACTAAAAAATTCAAACTCGCAGAGAAGTGCGAATGTCTACTTGTCTTAATACAGACCTCAGAAAATATTGATTGATCACAGATACCTTATCTCTCATTAACATCTGTTCGCCAATGGAACGAATATAAAATTCGTGCAGTTTCTCGCCAGTCAGTTTTACACTCGATGATATCCATTTATTTTCTACAATAACTTTGCCATTATTTTCATGTATGATGATGTTTGGTTTGCAAACTTAGCTTTGCATACACACAATGCAACTACATTAATGTGGGTATACCAGGTCGTCTCTAACCTATGTTATATAATATTAGCCATTTTTTATATACTTATTACATTACTAGGTTACTTACACCACAGTACCAACACTGATACATCCACACAGAGTGTATCACGCGAAGTCTTCGTCAATTTTCCTTATATTTCTACTGTTCATAATTCTTTTACTGACACAGTACTATGTACTAAAGTAGGTACAATAAATTGTTATACTAGGCACACAGCAGCAGCTCTACAGTCAGACGAGACTTCGGCATACTTGACCTATTTCAGGGTTTGTAACGAATTACTTGACAATTACAATTACGATTTAATACTTGAAATGTTATGTCTCAATTTTGTTCCATGTAATTTTCACAGCTACTTCGCTATGTACAGTTTGAGTTGTGCTAGCTACCGTCTACGTACACGTTACACTTGCTACACCTTACACTTGACATTTATTAACAGTGATATTTGCACAATTATGGATTTACCACACAACAGTACTGACCACATATATATATATATATATCTATATTATTATATATATATATATAATATATATATATATATATAAATAGTATCATCTGTATACAGATAGATATTATATAGATATAATATAGATATAGATATATATATATATAGAGAGAGATAGTCGTAGATATTAGATATAGATAGCAATATATAGAGTATACTATATATAATATTATATAATATATATATAGATATATATATATATATATATATGAGATATAACTTTTACTCGGCCATGTCATTTTCTTTGATGTTGAATATCATGTAATCCATTGTTTTCCATATTTTTTCTGTGTATTTTAGCTCAGAGTTTACTCACTTTTAGCGATAGGAATTATGCTTTGGGGTTTATAGTTTTTATTAGTTTATATTTTATATATATATATATATATTATATATATATATATTATATATATATATATATATATATATAGTTACCTTTAGTTAGGTGTATCATTTTTTATTCCCTAGCTAATTCTTATGTGTCTAATTTGAGGACAAATTATATAGCGGCCCGAGCAGTGTCAGTCAGTTTTTACTCCTAACATATATAATAACTTCCATATAGGATATGTGGCATGTACTTAATATTAAATGAATCAGTGCATTTTTATAAACATTAAAACATATAATTATATATCTATGTAATATATATATATATGTATATATATATATATTATATATATATATATATATATATATATATATATATATATATATATATATATATATATATATATATATATATATATATATATATAATATATATATAATATATAATTATACGTTTATCTTTCCTCCTCTGTTTCACCGTGAGACCCATGAACACCTTGCACGATGATAGCTCGATCACAGGACAAATGCCTAGTTGTCAGCAGAAAGTATAGGATCAACAAGAAGTGATAAGAAGCCAGAATCACGAGGAGGAGGACAGAAAGCCTCGGAACACACTCGCTACAACAACTCATCCCTGGCACTCCCTGGCTGTGTTCAAGACAGAACAAGTCGCATCTTCACGCTACCAAGACGCTCCTCACAAGCGTTCATCAAACACTCCCTGGCTTGGTATCACTACATAATTGGTTGTAAATATTCTATGTTCATTATTGGACTCTAAATAAATGTGTACAAGTTGGACGTACATATTTAACTCACCCAAATAAGTCTACAATTATACCGACTTATAAATGGTGGCTATACGGTGGACATTTCTAAACCGCGACTTATATTATTATGTATAGGGCTAATAGCATATTATTACATGGATTGAGAATAACGTTCTAACCGGTTTTCATTTCGTTCTAACCGTTCAGGAACGTTATGTTTGGAGAAGGAATTAAAAACGAAACGTTAATAATACCGTTTCTGATCGGACCGAACCGTTTAAGAAATTATTTCGTTTGCAAGCCCTGGTTTGAATCCTATCCTGGCCAACTGTGGTAAGTTTTTCATCAGTTTTTTGGCACTTGAACAAACATGCAGACATGGTGGAACGACGATGAAATACTTTTGTAGCAGCAAAGACAGTCAATAAACAAGATTTTCAAGCATGAAAGCTGATCTCTGAGAAGTGTATGGATGACAATTATAATGGGTCAGCATGGCAGATAGATTTGGGTCACCCTACAGGATTGTTGAAAGCCGAGTCAGTTGTACAGCAGGGAGTAGATGACATCGGACAGCAGTCTGGTTTCTTTTTGTGGTTAATCTAGAAAATAAAAAGACTATGTATTTATTTATATACATGTGTATTTCAATATGTGTTACAAATATATGTGTATTTATGGGTTTGCGTGTGTGATACATTCGATTTACATTTCCTATAGGATTACTATCCTGTAAAAAAAAAAATCGTGGCAAAATGTATTGGCTTCAAATAATTCAAATCAATGCGTACAATGGCAATAATATTTTTGTTGTAAAAACACAACTAATATATATTGATTGGTGTTTTGGTGGCCATATTGGATTTCTTCATGGTAATAAGTGTTCCAAATATTATTTTATGTTTTAATCAGATTTATAGTACCCCAAAGCATAGGTTGCAGCCTCAAATCATCTTTCTATCATAAATGGTAAAAATATTACGATTTTTTACGCAAAAATGCTGACGTTTTGGGCAGCCACCTTGGATTTATGCTAATTAAATGTTTTCTACACACTTGTATTTCTTTGCAATTAATTCCACATATCTCCTTACCCTAAATATATGACCAAATTTATTATCTTGTGGTGTTTACATAAAAAATAATTATATTTTCAAAAACTGTGGATTTGCGATGGCGCAATCATTAATTTTGGCTATAAAAAAAAAAGCTCAATGATGCCAGAGTGGCATCATGCATTTCTGTCTCAGGATACCCAATAAGCCCAACAAAACTATAAAACATTGTAATCCAGATATTGCGCAAGGTTCCAACCCTCTGCCTCCTGACTACTAGAATCCAATAAGGTAAACAGAAACCATCTCCCAATTGTGTAGGGAATTCTGCTGCCCTAGTGTAAAATAATATTAAATTAAGTAACAATGCCTAGAAATTATATAAGTAAAACTAAATAGACCTAGAAAAGAAGAAAACCTAAAAGATGCATAAAAAGGTGTGGAAAAACAAGCTTTAATTATGTAAACAAAGCTAGCAAAATATACAAATTGAGCAAGGAACACTTTTAAGACACTTAAAATACAATGTGGATGATGACACAAGTGATGTGAGTGAAGTCAGTGACCTGGAACCCAAACATGTGCGTGTTTGTCATCTTTTCCGCCTCCCCAGAGAATGTACAGAACAGCTCACATAATGCTTGATAGTGTCCATGGGCATGTATGATATGTTGTTTAATTTTTTGGAGGTTTGTCAAGTTTTTAAGAAACTGAAGTTTTTTTTTATATGTAGGTCCGACTTACCCAGAGTGGTGGGCCGATTTACCCCATTTAGTGTAACATGCGGTCCGCACTTCTCAGTATATTACTAACAGAGCTACAATGAAAATTAGTTTTAACTTTAATGTCATATATATAGTGACCCCTCCTATATTTGTATTAAATTAGTGTTTGTTTTTTTCAATGAATATGGAAACTAGATCAAAGTTGTCAAAACTGGACCAAACTACCCCGGTCGGTGGTTTACTACTTAACACGAATAAAGGAGTGAAAAAAATATTGATTATAATAAAATAGACGTAACTTCACCTAGTCTCCTGCCCCCCCCCCAAAAAAATAGATGTGGTGTGACAAGCAACGGATATTTTTTTAGAGGCGAGTAACGAATATGGTAATAAATAAGTTTGGAGTGTGACGAATGGTTGTTGTAATAGTTGTAGGCAGTAATGGTTGCTGTGTGGAGTGTACAGGGAGGAGCGATAAGGATTTGACACATGTTTGACACCCACCCACGCACACCACACACAACACACACACACCGCACAGACACACACACACACACGTTTCACACACACACGCACATATCGCACTCAAGAATTTATTTTATTTTGAAGGTGCCTCGAAAACTTGCATTCCAATCTTCAGTGTGTTTGTTTTCATGTTTTACTGTTTCCCAGACGCGAATTTTTAAATTCCCGGAAGTATGACTGGAATAATGGCAAATCATTTCCCCGTGCGTACGGTGTGTGTGTGTGTGTGTAGAGAGAGAGAGGTGTGCAGTGTAGTGTAGTATTGAGTGTAGCAGTATGGCATTTTTTTTTTTTCTCTCTCTCTCTCTCTCTCTCTCCTCTCTCTCTCTCTCTCTCTCTGCTCCTTCCCTCTCTCCTCCTCTCTCGTCCTCTCTCCTCCTCTCTCTCCTTCCCTCCTCTCCCCCCTCGTTTTCTCTCTCTCACACAGCTTTTTTTTTCCTTATCTATCTCCCTCCATCCCTCGCTTCCATTCCCTATATCTCACTTGCCTTTATCACAATCCCTTCACACATTTTATTCCTTATACTATTATGCGTATTTTGATTATTCCATTCTGTATATTCCTATCTCTCTTCTCTCTCTATGTCTCTCTCTCTCTCTCCTCTTCCTTCTCTCTCTCCTCGCTCTCGTCCTCTCTCTCTCTCGCTCTCTCTCTGCTCTCTCTCTCTCTCTCTCTCTCTCTCTCTCCTCCCCCCCTTTGCTCATTAGTCATCTTACACTTTCACGCCGCCTTCAAACCTTCCCTCGTGTATTTCCGTCTTGTGTGTATCTGTGGATGAAACACCTTGCCTCTGTGTATGTGTGGCTGTGTGCGCGTGGGTGTGTGTGTGTGTGTGCGTGCGTGTGCGTGTGTGCGTGTTTTTTGTGTGTGTGTGGCGAATACAGTATCGGGAATTGAACAAGATCTGACAGCGTACGTAGCTGACAAAAGGCTCACGTGTGAAAAACACCCCTCCTCTCCCAAAGCCGTCTCTATGTAAAAGCCTGCGCCTGGAGGCGAGATGGACGGTGACGTCATTATCAGAGTCGGCTCCACAAGTCAGTAGGAGCCGAGCTTTCACTAAGTGAGGACGTACGGGCGGTACAGCTCTCATTGCACCCACCTTCCACCCACTGTTAACTCTGCGCCATTTAATATTTAGCTTAAAAACATTTTACATGGAGAATATCAATAAAAGCGGAATTTAATTCGCTTTCCATTGCTATATTTCGTTTACTGATAAATGAATTAGCAGCATGCATAAATTAGCGTTAACTAAATACATAACATCATGAAATCGGGTAATTTCCTAGCTAATATATGTTTATCAGTATAAAAGATATACTGCTATCTTCGGAAATGTTTGTTCTATAATATTATCAAATAAAAAACCGTAAAACACACTAAAGAAATGCCATTATGAGACTCAAGTAATATGCATGAACTTAAACTCTTCGCCATTAATATTTTGCTCAAAAACATTTTACATGGAAATTATCAATAGAAGCGGAATTTAATTAGCTTCCCATTGCTATATTTCGTTTTCTGATAAATGAATTAGAACCATACATAAATTGGCGCTAACTATATAAATAACATCATCAATCGGGAAAAATTACCCGATTTCATGATATTTTTAGTTAGTTAACGCTAATTTATGTATGGTTCTAATTAATTTATCAGAAAACGAAATGTAGAAACGAAGTATTCATTACAATTAATGTTTATATGAATATTATACAAACTCGTATTCATATATAATAAATATATATATATATATATATATTATATATATATATATATATATTATATATATATATATATATATATAATATATATATATATATATGTAAACTCTTACGTCTATAGCATCTGTTTGAAAAGTCGCGCCTTTACCACCAGTCTTATTTTCAGAACAATACCCCATTTATTTATATCACAGACAATAGCAACACACAATGATAAATAACAATAAACCTGTAAATAAGTTTGAAATGTTTACAAACCGTACATAATCATTAGAAATCTGGAAGAGCAAAAATGCCGTCTCTGGGTAAGACAAGGCTAAAGAGAGCGTGTGCTGTGACGATTGTGGCCGTGCGCAGTCCTTCAAGTCAGTGTGTTTTTGTGTTTACGTCGGTGAGTGAGTGAAGTTTGTGACCTTTGGATTCCTGAGTTTATTACTGCTTCTGGTGAGTTATATTAGGATATATTATTGTACATAGAGCCTCCAGTCACCTATTACAAGTCTATGATGACTGTATAGGTTGTAAGTTATGTATTTAGGGGTGTGAGGGACGTATGTCAGTCAGTGGGGGCTTCTGGGACGCCGGGCTGTGACTGTCCTTGCGCGAGGGAAGGTTGTTAATGGTTCATTGTTGCTGATGTTATTCAGGATTGGGAGGATTCTAGGGTGCATCCTCTGACCTTCTGAAGTACCGTCTATAATAATATAAGCGAAAGTGTGTTTGTCTGTCTGTGTGTGTGTGTGTGTGTGTGTGTGTGGTATAGGTTCCGCCCCCCGTAGCCCAATCCCATCATATGGCACATTTTTGGAACCAGGTCGACCAGGGGAAGGTTTTAAGCCCACTTATGAGATGATCCGATCACTTTTTTTTCTTCTATTTTTTAGCAGCCTATTAGCGAGATTTATGAAAAAAAAGTGGGTTGCGAGAATTGAGGAAACTTTGATGTAGGGTGATGGGTAATGGGTGAGTGAATGGTGTGGGGTGATGGGTAATGGGTGTGGGGTGATGGGTGAGTGAATGGGTGGGGGGTAATGGGTTGGGGGTGATGGGTGATGGAATAGGTGGGGGGTGATGGGTAATGGGTGGAGTGAATGGGTGGGGGGTGATGGGTAATGGGTGAGTGAATGGGTGGGGGGTGATGGGTAATGGGTGAGTGAATGGGTGGGGGGAATACATACATTTCTACATCCGTGATTTCAGGAAAGTTAGAAGGGGCTATCTGGAGAGTCCGTGTTTGGTGGGCCGCAGGTGGTGGGCCAAAGGCCCACCAATAGCCCTCCGCAGGAGCTAGCCAAAAAGTCCGCCCGGGGGTGGCTTTGCGGCTAGTAATAATATAAGCGAAAGTGTGTTTTTTTTTTTTTTTTTTTTTTTTTTTTTTGTGCCTATAGCGCCTGTAGGCAGTGGTGACCCAGGGCTCGGATGGTAGGCTCTGGAGGTTCACTTGAGGGCTCTGATGGTTGGTCCTCGTCCGTTGGTGGCGCAGGCAGGTTTCTTATAGTGACGCCAGTGAGGCTCATGCCGCCCCCCTGTGTCCTCCGATGCACTCGCAGTCGAAGGTAGAGTTGATAGCAGGGCATGTGGGTGTTCTTAGGCCACTCGACAGTGCAGAAAGGTTTTGGGTTTCTTCGGGGATCGAACTCGGGTCACCAAGAACGCCAGTCGGAGACTTTAACCGCTCCGCTACCGCCTCCCCATGTGTGTTGTCCGCTCTACGTTCCGCCCCCCGTGCGCAATCCCCTCATATGCACAGTTTTGGAACCGGGTCGACCAGGGAAAGGTTTTAAGCCCAATTATAGGATAATCCGACACTTGTTTGATGTAGGTATTGGGTTTAAAGAGTGACTGAATGGATGGGGTATGGGTTAGTGAATGGGTGGGGGGTGATGGGTTTGGGGGTGATGGGTGATAGGTGGGGGGTGATGGGTAATGGGTGATTGAATGGGTGTGTGGTGGTGGGTAATGGGTGAGTGAAAAGGGTGGGGGGTGGGGTAATGGGTGAGTGAATGGGTGGGGGGTGATGGGTAATGGTGAGTGAAGGGTTGGGGGGGGTGGGTGATTTAATGGGTTGCGTTAATACATCATTTTACATCCATGATTTCAGGGAAAGCTAGAAGGGGTATTGGAAGTCTTGTTTTGGTGGGCCGAATTTTTCCCCCAAAAACAGGTTTATGGGCCGAAGGCCCACCAATAGCCCTCCGCAGGAGCTAGCCAAAAAGTCCGCCCGGGGGGCGGCTTTGCGGCTAGTGAGGTATAAGGGCGTGACAGGTGACAACATGTTCAGGAGGGCACATGTGTGAAGAATGATATAATGTTGTGGTGAGGGGTGACGTGTGCCGCCGCCGCTAGTAAGTCCAGGGTGGTATTGCATTATTACTATCATAATGGATATGGTGTTAGTGACACAAACGAGGGTATGAACCTCTCGCCGTAGTGAGTCCGCTAAGGTCACTGGCAAACCGATGTCTCGGGGACTCTCGGCAGTATTTAGTCCTTTAAGCCTTAACCCTTACCATTTATGGATAGTATAAGACAATCTCAATTGGTCTCTCTTTCTGGTTGTATTGTTGCTTGCTTGTAAATGTTTGTTTATTGTACAATCAACATACAGGACATATAAATACAATACAAGCATGTACAGAAATACATATCCAATAGCTAAAAAGGTAAAAAGCGGGCATCAGCCCGGCAGTGAGGAGGTTATCCCGTCAGGCTACGGGAGGGGCGCGTGGAGGCGTGGTGATGGTGAGTCACCTGCGTCACTGGTCAGCGCTCGGGGGCGGAGGGGTGTGGGTACGTGATGTGTCAGTGGGGAGGGGCGTTGTTCGCAGCACCCTCAACATCACGTCTCTCGAGGTGTGGCGGACCATGAGGGCGGCCCTGCCTTCACGCCCACTCAGCAGCCCCCCAATTGCAGGCTGGGCGGCGGGGGCCGGCCGGGCCTCAGGGGGGCGGTGGCGGGGCAAGACAGGAGGTAGTGCACCAGTGGGCGACGGGTGTGCTTCTCGCAGTGATCGCACTCTTGCCCCTCGAAGTCCTCCTGCAGCTCCTCCCTGGTGCAGTAGCCCAGACGCACACTCTGCAGTAGTGCGCCATCTGCCCTGGGTTGTTGCTGGGTGGCGTCCAGTGGGTGGTAGTCAGTGGCTGCAGCGTACCAGGCCTCCTGCCTCTTCCTGGTCTCCAGCTCTCGGTGTGTCTGGTGAGCGCAGTGTGCTGCGGCCCGCCTCGCCTGCGCCTTGAGCTGCTGTAAGCTGGGAGGCACGTGCATGGTGACGCTGGGGCCGCTGGCGGCTCGCTTGGCGGCCACGTCCGCCGCCTCGTGTACCTCGGACCCCTACGTGGCTAGGATCCAGTTTGAGCCTGACACGCCTTCCCTGCGCGCCAAGGCTCTGTAGGCTGCCCAGGATGGTGGTGATGAGCCTCACGTTGTCCTTGGGATGCGGCTGTTGGAAGGCTTGCAGCCCCGTCCAGGAATCGGTGTGTATTACCACGGTTGCCTCCCGGTGGTGCAGGGCATGTTCGAGGGCGTGCTGGATGGCCACCAGCTCAGTCTGGAGGGTGGAGCAGTTGTCAGACGTCCGCCAAGACATCTCTGTCCCATCTGTGACGAACGCGGCGCCTGTTCTGCCACTATCCGGATCGACCGAGCCGTCAGAGAAGTATACGCGGCTGTCCCGCTCGACGACCTGGGCCATGGCCATCAGCGCGTGCTGCCGCAGCTCCCGGGTGGTGCACATGGCTTTGCACGCAGGCAACAGCGTGGCGGTGAACTCTGCGGCGGAGGGACCCCACGGGGGCGGGGCATAGTAGGTGAGGGCGGGGACATCGGCCTCCCACCACGGTCCGGTGATCCCCGCGTGAATGAGGCTGTGGGTGGCTAGCGAGGTGTTGATGAGCCACGTGTTGCCGCGCAGGCACTCGATGCCCTGCGTCATGGCGAGCCGGAGTCTCCTCTGCGCCACGCCCTCCACGTCGCGGCGGAAGACTCTGGCCACGCGACAGGCTATGATGCACTGCACCCTGGTGGCGAGGGGCACCAATGTGGTCTCGCTCTGCATTACGCAGGCGCTGGACCATCTCGGAGCCCCCAGCATGGTCCTCATGGCGTTGTTCTGGAGCACCTCGAGCCGCTCCTGCTGACTGGGGGAGAGCGCGATGATGACAGGGGCGCAATAATCCACCAGGGAGCGCACCGCCTGCACGTAGTACAGGCGGAGGACAGAGAAGGTGGAACCGGCGTTAAGCCGCGTCATGGCCCTCATCACGTTCAGCCTGGCCTGTGTCCTTTCCCTCAGGTAGTCAAGCTGCGCCATGAACGACAGCCGCCTGTCGAGCCACACCCCAAGGTACAGGTAGGAGTCCGTCCAGGCCAGGCCGATGCCCTGGACGCGCAGCTGACAGGCTGGGTTGGCTGCCTTGATAGTCATGGCCCGGGACTTCTGCGCCGAGATCTTCAGGCCCAGCTCCTCGCACTTGGCGGTGATGAGGTCGAGAGCGCGCTGCGTCTTGCAAAGCCTGTCACCCCGCCCGGTGACAACGAGGGCCAGGTCGTCAGCGTAGCTGAGCAGGACTGTGCCAGCCTGGAAGGGCAGGGCGACCAGCTCCTCCATCAGCAGGTTGAACAGGAACGGGCTGAGGATGCCGCCCTGGGGCGTCCCGTTCTCCAGTTCCTTGTAGCGGGATTTGTGGCCCTGGAACTTGACTCTGGCCCGACGTTGCTGGAGGTAGTCCTCGAGCCAGGCGAGCAGTCTTCCCCGGATCCCCTTCCTCGCGAGGGTGGCGAAAATAGCGTGAGGACTGGCCAGCTCGAACGCTTTCTCAAGGTCGAGGAAGACTGTGACTGTGGGGCAGTTGTTGGCCTGAGTCAGCAGGGTGAGGAGGCTGTCAGCTGTGCCCACGCCGCGGGTGAAGCCAAACACGTGAGGGTGGAGGGCTCCCACGCGCCACTGCAGTCGCGAGAGCACCATTCTCTCGGCTGTTTTAGCCGTGCGGCTGATGAGGGAGATAGGCCTGAGCTTGGTGGGCTCCCTGGGCTTGGGGATGGGCTGAATATCGGCCTCCTTCTACGCCGGTGGCAGTTGACCTGCCAGCCAAGACGCGTTGAGCGTGGCGAGCAGCGCGGCGTCCCCGGCAGGCCCGGCATGAGCCAGCATGGAGTATGTCACGCCGTCCGTCCCTGCAGCTGTGTCGCGCCCTTTTTTCTTCGCCGTCGACAGTTCCTGGCGAGTGAAGAGGTGGTCCGCCACGGCAGGTTCCCCCCGCGCCTCCCTGACAGCCTCGACGCGGTGTTGTCGAAGCTGTTGCTGGAGGTGGCGTGTGCAAGGAGGAAGTTGGGCGCTGGAGCCTCTCGCGGTGAACACGCCGATGAGCCTCTCCGCCTCTCGGTGTGGGTGTGGGTGGGCGGCTGGTCGGGGCGGGGCGGGGCGGCACCGGAAGCCTTCCTGACATTCCTCCACAGCTGGCCGAGGGAGATGTGCTGGTTGAAAGAGGCGCACCACTTTAACCACTTGGCCTCCCTGGCCCGCTGAGACACCTGTCGAGCGCGAGACACCACATCCTGCAACAGCCGCAGTTGGTGGGGTTGGGCTGTCGTTTGTACAGCTTTCTGTGCAGGTTGACTCGGTGGTTGTGCTCCCTGACGTCCTCGTTGTAGAACCACCAGTCGGGGCGGTGGCGGCGGCCCGGAGAGCACTTAGGAATGGCTGCGTCGGCTGCCCTCTGAAGGGCTGCCGTGAGGTCCCTCTCTTGTTGGTGAAGGTCGCCGGGTGGCTCATAAGTGACCCACCACTCGTCAAGGGAAGCTTGAAACTTTCCCCAGTCCGCCCTCTTGATGTTCCATCGCGGCGGAGGGCGTTGCGGGATCGGCGGCGCCGCTGTGAGGGTGGCGTAGTGGTCACTGGTGAGCGTGGGGTGCACCTGCCACGATGCGCCGGCCGTCAGGTCACCCGACAACAAGGTGAGGTCCAGTTGCCCCTCCCGGACATGGGTGGGCTCCCCGGTGTTGAGGAGATGGATGTGAGGGACCTCCTCGAGCAACACTGCTAGGTGACGACCCGTCCGGTTGGTTGCCGACACTGACTGCAGGATGGGGTGGTGGGCGTTAAAATTGCCCGCCACGAGGAGGCTAGTGTGCGATGCCATGGTGAGCAGCTCCCCTGCCTCCAGTTGGTGTCGCTGGCTCCTGTACAGGTTGTACACAGTGAGCTCGAGTCCTCCCACGTGCAGCTCCACCGCCAAGGCCTCCACGCCATCACCACAGTGCACCGGGTCGGTGATTCTGCGATGAGGGATGGCGCTCCTCACCAGCGTCACGCAGCCACGGGTGCCCTCAGTGGCAGGGAATGAGTGGAGACTGTAGCCCGCAATGCGCCACTTGAAGTCAGCAGGTGTGAGCGTCTCCTGTAAGAGAACCACGTCAAGGTCGTCCTCGAAGATGGCCTGCAGCACCTGATGTTTCTTGGGGCAGAGGCCCTGGGCATTCCACTGCAGCACCTTGAGCCTGGGGGCGGCAGCCGGCGGCGCCGCATGGGGGGTGTCATTGTCAGCGTGGTCCGCGTGGACGAAGGTTGTCTGCTGGGAGGAGGGAATGCTGGCCTGGATCCCTCTGTGGTGGTCGTGACTGACGGCCGCCGACATTGATGGCTGATTCCATCTCTTCGAGGAGGAGCGCGTCAACATCCTCCTCGGTGGCAGGGCCGAGCTCCGTGCGGCGGAGGAGCCTCCTCATAACGTGCATCATGCGGACGATGATGCAATCAGCAATTGCACGGGTCTCCTCGCTGACTGGGACGTTGTCGTAGCGGTGGCATGAGGGCAGTGCGACGTCCCTCGGCTCTCGCTGTCGCTGTCGCTGGCGCTTCAGGCACTGCAGGTGCAGGTAGCTGGCTGGGCGGGTGACCTTGAGGGCGACTCCTGTGTGGTGAGCGGGACCTGGTCCCAGTCTCCTGTTTAGACAGTGGGGGGGAGAGAATAGCGGCAGGGGTCGCAGCTGTCGAGGTACTGGCTGACGAAGGTCTTGGAGGGAGAGGTGCGAGGCTGCACAGGCTGAAGGTTCTGCATGGAGTCTTTGAGGCTGCTGGCGAAGTCCTGTAAACTGTAAGGCCTGGAATCAGGTGTACTGGCAAGGAGTTCACCTGGTAGCCTGAGTGTAGTTCCGTAGACTAGCTCAACAGAGGAGTGGCCTAGATCTTCTTTCAGTGACGTTCGTATGCCGAGGAGGACAAGGGGTAGAGCAACAGTCCAGTCTTCACGTTGGTGGGCTGAAGCTGCCAGAGAAGACATGAGTTGCCGGTAGAAGCTTTCGATGAGACCGTTGGCTTGTGGGTGATAGCTGGTGGTCCTGTAGCGTCGAATGCCGAGCAGAGTCATGACGTTATTACACAGGCTAGACTCGAACTGGCTTCCACGGGTCCGATGTGAGGCTGAGAGGGACACCGAATCTGGAGACCCACGTACTGATGAAAGCACGGGCGACGGTGTTCGTTGTGATGTCCACAAGAGGTGCAGCTTCAGGTCAGCCGGTGAATCAGTCGGCGCAGGTATGGATGTACCGATAGTCGTTGGAGTAAGGCAGCGGGCCAACGATGTCTACGTGGACGTGGTCGAATCTCGAAGAGACTGGCTTGAATGTTGCTGCAGGAGAGTGTGTGTGGCGTGTCACCTTTGAAGATTGGCACTTGATGCAGGTGCGAGTCCACTGTCTGACATCCTTGTTGATGCCCTGCCAGATGAATCTGGAGGTTACCATGTGTTGCGACGCTCGGATGCCAGGGTGAGAAAGGTCGTGGAACTGACGGAAGAGCCGGTAACGATGCTGCTTTGGAATGTACGGCCGGACAGCGTCAGTAGAGACATCAGCGTAGAGGTCCTCTTTGGTCCCTGGAAGTTGGATCTTCTTCATCTGCAATGCAGCATTCTCCTGGTGTTGCTGCAACTCAGCATCATTGGCTTGATCAGCAGCAATGGCAGCATAGTCGATGAGAGAAGAGATGGCCGAGATGTTGCGTGACAGTGCATCAGGCGGAGCATTATCGGCACCCTTGACGTAGCGAGTGTCAGTGGTGAACTGCGAGATAAATTCGATGTGACGCAGTTGTCGCGGTGTGTAGGTAGTCTTGTTGTTGACGTATGTAGTGGTTAGAGGCTTGTGGTCGGTGTAGACATGGAATCGGCGAACTTCGATGAAGTAACGGAATCTCTTGATTGCCTTGTAGATGACAAGAAGTTCTCTGTTGAAGGCACTGTACTTCATTTCGGCGTTGTTGAACTTCTGGGAGAAGGAAGCGATGAGCTCCCAGTCTCCGTTGACGTACTGCTGCAGGACGGCACCAGCACCGATGCCTGAAGCATCTGTAGAGATGGAAGTATCGGCATCTGGAGAAGGGAAGCCGAGCATCGAAACGTCACCAAGGGCCTTCTTAGCAGCGAGGAAGGCGTCGTCAGCTTATGGGGTCCAGACGAGGGTGATGGACTGTCATTTCTTGCAGGGCTTGATCATGGCGTAGAGTGGCCGGAGAAGAAGTGAGCAGTTCGGGATGAAGCGGTTGTAGTAGTTCAGCATGACCAGGAACTCCTTGAGCTGGCGCTGGGTTGACGGCTTCGGGAACTGCTTGATGAACTCACACTTTGACTGGAGTGGAGTGATGCCTGCAGAGGAGACAGTGTGGCCAAGAAAGTCGACCGAAGGGACACCAAACACAGACTTGTCGATGTTGATCTGGATCCCGTAATCCTGCAGACGAGTGAAGATCTGAGGAGATGCTGTCGGTGTGCTTCAGCGTCAGAACTGGCGATGAGAAGGTCATAAATGTAGGTGAAGCAGAAGGGTTGATCTCGCAGGACCTCGTCCATGAAGCGCTGGAAAGTCTGGGCGGCGTTCCGTAGTCCAAATGGCATCCTGGTGTATTCAAACAAGCCAAACGGGGTGATGATGGCTGTCTTCGGGATGTCTGCTGGATTGACTGGAATCTGGTGAAACGCCTTGACGAGGTCGATCCTGGAGAAGATGGTACAGCCAGAGAGTTGAGAGGAGAACTCTTGAATGGTGGGTACTGGGTATCTGTCCATGACGGTGCGAGAGTTGAGTGCACGGTAGTCTCCACATGGTCTGATGTCACCGTTCTTCTTAGAGACGATGTGTAGTGCAGAAGACCAGTTGGTGGAGCTGGGACGGATGATACCTTGACGCAGGAGATACTTGAACTCGGACTTGGCTGATTGGTAACGTTCTGGAGCTAGACGACGGGCCTTGGCGTAAGTCGGTGGTCCAGTAGTCTCGATGTGGTGCGTGACGTGGTCTTTTGCTGGGCCAGTTGCAGAGTAAGGCTGCGTGAGTGTCGGAAGGACTTCAGCAGTGAAGCATACGGGTTGTCTGCACTGATGGTGGAGATGCAAGTGCTCTCACCAGTGGTTGTTGCTGATGAGGTCGCGACATAAGTTAAAGGATCTTGGAGTCGGCGATTCCTGATGTCGACGAGGAGGTCGAAGTGTATCAAAAAATCGGCGCCCAAGATGGCTTGTGAGACTTCTCCGACATAGAAGGTCCACTCGAAGGAACGGCGAAGGTTGAGCTCCAGTCGCAGCGTCTGTCGCTTGTACACGGGTATCTTGGTACCGTTGGCGGCGTAGAGGTGCGTGACTGGTGGTAGTGTCTTCTGGCTTGCTGTTGCAGGTAGGACACTGACTTCAGCCCCTGTGTCGATGAGGAACCTGTTCCTGGAGAGTGGATCGTAGACGTAAAGCAGCGCTGACGAAGCATGGCGAACACTATGCGCCTTTAGTGGTCGCCGTTGCTGTTTAAAGTCTTGTCAAAGCTGCATGGTGTGTTGCACTTGATTGCGTCCTTCCCAAATCTTTGGTGGTAGAAGCAGAAGCCAGACTTGTCTCTAGAGTGGCTAGCAGATCTTGATCCCCGCCGGTAACGGTAGGGAGTTGTAGAACGGCGACGTGAGCATTCTTCATTGAGCTGATGCTGGATGGCGCTGACTTGTAGTGTAAGTTGAGACACAAGCTCGGCGAGCTGCTGAGTGTCCTGTTTTACATCGATGCTTGCGATAGAAGATGAGGTGTCCACAGGAAGAGACGCCATGAACTCGTCGGCAAGCTCGGCAACTACTTCGGGAGTGAGTTTGCTCTTGACACTGAAGAGGTTGCGTTGGATGGTGGAATAGAATAGACGTTCTACCAACGTCTACGGCAGACGTTGGTAGAAGAGTTGCTTGAATTGGTCTTGGTCAAAAGACGTGTACTTGTCTCCGAGTAACTTCTTCATACGTCGTAGCAGGTCTGAAGGCTTCTCGTTGCCAAGCTCTTCCTTCGACAGAAGCTCCTGAAGACGTGCAGCCACTGTAGATTCCAGGCAGGACAAAATGGCAGACATGAGGTCTTCGTAAGGAGTCGCAGAGTTGACAGCCTTGCCAATGACGTCAGAGACTTGCGAGAGCACGTTCGATGGCAGAAGAGCAGTGGCGTGGGAGAACCGAGTTAGATTTACAGTGATGCGGAAAGCCTTGAAATTACATTCCAAAATTGAGAACCACATGGATGGGTCCTGGCTGCAGAATGGAGGTGCACGGAAGGCAACGTTAGCAGTCATGGTAGAGTCGTCGTCACGTGGCATGGCGGCTAGTGGCGCTGTTGACGGTGACGGTGGCGGCGGCGAGGGGCAGGAGGCAGCGTCAGGCAGCAGGAATCAGCGTCGGGCTGGAGGAGTCAGCACGCGGCGACAGGAGTCAGTGCACAGCAGTAGGAGTCAGCACGCGGCGGCAGGGGCTGCGGCAGGGGCTGCGGCAGGGGCAGCGCCAGGGACTGCGCGGTAGGGGCAGCGCCAAGGGCAGCATGGCAGGGGCTGCGCGGCAGGGGCAGCGCCAAGGGCAGCATGGCAGGGGCAACGCCAGGGGCTGCGCGGCAGGGGCAGCGCCAGGGGCTGCGCGGCAGGGACAGCGCCAAGGGCAGCGCGGCAGGGGCAGCGCTAAGGGCAGCGCGGCAGGGGCAGCGCCAGGGGCTGCGCGGCAGGGGTTGCGCGGCAGGGGCAGCGCGGCCGGGGCAGCTGCGTAGTCCCCCGGTGCAGAGGACTGGCAATGCCCTTGGTACCCTAAGACTGGGTAGCTGGGGGGAGAGGGCTAGCTTACACCTGCATGGCTAGGTGATAGCTGTCAGCCGCGCCCTCGCCCCAAGCTGGGTGTTCGGGTCACTCCAGGGTTGCCAACTATTGCATTGTTACTATCATTATCATAATGGATATGGCGTTAGTGACACAAACGAGGGTATGAACCGCTCGCCGTAGTGAGTCCGCTACGGTCACTGGCAAACCGATGTCTCGGGGACTCTCGGCAGTATTTTGTCCTTTAAGCCTTATCCCTTACCATTTATGGATAGTAATAACTAATAAGACAATCTTAATTGGTCTCTCTTTCTGGTTTTATTGTTTGATTTGTAAAGGTTTATTGTATAATTAAAACATACAGCATATATATATACAGTACGAGCATGTACATAAATACACATAGTGCAGCGGGAAAAAAGTAAAAAGGGGGGTCACCCGCCGGTGGGAAAGATTTCCCGCAACTACGGGGGGTCCGGGAGGGGGTTGTGCCCTGCGCACGCACCCGGGGCCGGGGGTGTGGGGGGGGCAGGGGGGGGTGGGGGTTTTCTTCGCAGCCCCCCAAATAGTCCTCGGGGTGTGCACCTGGGGCGGCCCTGCCCCGCCCCTCGGGAGCCCCCCCCTGCATCTGGGGGCGGGGGCCCCGGGGGGGGGCCCAGGGGGGTGGCCGGGGGGGGGGGCAGGGGGTGGGATTGGCCCGTGGGGCGAGGGTTGCCTTCGCTTTGGGCCCCCTTCCCCTCGAATCCTTTTTTGGCCCCTCTCGGTCATGCCCAAAACCCAGCGCTAGTGCCCTCTCCCTGGTTGTTCTGGTGGCGTTTTTGGTGGTTCTTCCTCCCCCCTGCCTTTTTTTTTCCCTTCCTCCCTTTTCTTTCTGTGGGGCGCTGTGCTGCGGCCCTTTCTCGCCTGCGCCTTGACTTTTGTAACTGGAGGCACGTGGCATGGTGACGCTGGGCCGCTGGCGGCTCGCTTGGGGGCCCACGTTCGCCGTCTCGTTACCTCGGACCCCTACGTGGCTGGGGATCCTTTTTGGCCTGACCCCCCCTGCCCTGGGGCCCCCAAGGCTCTGTAGGTCCCCAGGAGGTTGCGAGAGCCTTTTTTTGATGTTTTTAAAAGGTTTTTTGTACAACTAAGCTACGGCACACACACCAATCAAGCATGTACAAAGCTTGCAGGACAAAGAAGTACAAAGCGGGCATCACCCCGGCAGTGAGGAGGGTATCCGTCAGGCTAGGGGGTTCGCGGGGGAGGCGTGGGGGAACGGTGATCACCTGGTCACGGCCCCCTGCCGGGCGCGGCGGGGGGGGGGTACGTGATGTGTCAGCGGGGGGGGGCGTTGCTCGCGCCCCCCCAACTCCTTCTCTGGGGGTGTGGCGGACCTGAGGGGGGCCCCCGGCCTTCACCCCCTCGCAGCCCCCCACCGCAGGCTGGGGGGGGGGGGCCGGGGCCCGGGGGCCTCAGGGGGGGGGTGGCGGGGCAGACAGGAGGTAGTGCACCAGGGGGCGCGGGTGTGCTTTCGCAGTGGTCGCACACTTCCCCCTCGAAGTCCTCCTGCAGCCCTCTCGGTGCGTACCCAACGCACACCGCGTATGGCCATCTGCCCTGGGTTGTTGCTGGGTGGCTTTCCATGGGGGGTATCGGGGCTGCACGTAGCAGGCCCCTGCCTCTTCCTGGCCCCCCGATCTCGGTGTGTCGGGTGAGCGCAGTTGCTGCGGCCCGTTCGCCTGCGCCTTGAGCTGCTGTAGGCTGGGGGGGCACTGCTGGTTGACCTGGGGCCCGGGCGGCTCGCTTGGGGGCCCCCGTCCGCCCTCGTTACCTCGGACCCCTACGGGGCGGGGGATCCAGTTGACCTGACACGCCTTTCCCTCGCGACAAGGCTTGTAGGTTTGCCTGGGGTTTTTTGGGATGAGCCCCCACTTGTCCTTGGGATCGGCTGTTAGGGCCTGCAGCCCCTCCGGGATCGGTTTTTATTATCCAGTTCCTCCCGGGCGGTGCAGGGCATTTCGAGGGCGTGCGGGATCCACCAGCTCAGTCTGGAGTGGGGAGCGTTTTTTTGACGTCCCCAAGACAGTCGTCCCACCCGTGGTGACGAACCGGCACCTGTTCTACACTACCCGGGGTCACCGAGCCGCAGTGAAGTTTACAGGGTGCCCCGCTGGGCGCCCTGAGCCTGGCCATCAGCGCGTGCTGCCGCAGCCCCCGGGGGTGGTGCACATGGATTTACAGGCGGAAACTGCATGGCGGTGAACTCTGGGCGGGGGGCCCCCACGGGGGCGGAGCATTGTAGGTGGGGGCGGGGACATCGGCCCCCGCCACGGCCCGGTGATCCCCGCGTGAATGAGGCTGGGGTGGCTAGAAAGGTTTTTTGAGGGGCCACGTTTTTTGCCGCGCAGGCCTGATGCCCTGCGTCATGGCCACCCGGAGTCTCCTCTGCGCCACCCCTCCACGTCGCGGCGGAAACTCGGGGCCACGCGACGGGCCATATGCACTGCACCCTGGGGGGCAGGGACACCAATCGGGTCTCGCTCTGCATTACGCAGGGGGCTGGCCCATTGGGAGCCCCCACATGGTCCCCATGGCGTTGTTCTGGGGGCCCTCGAGCCGTCCCTGTGACTGGGGGGGAGCGCGATGATGCAGGGGCCAATAATCCCCAGGGAGCGCACAGCCTGCACATGTACAGGGGGAGGACAGAGAAGGGGGCGCCGGCGTTAAGCCGGTCATGGCCCGCTCACGTTCAGCCCGGCCTGCGTCCTTTCCCTCAGGGATCAAGCTGCGCCGGGAACGACAGCCGCCCGTCGGCCAACCCCAGTACGGTAGGGTCCGTCCCGGCCGGCCGATGCCCCCCACGCGCAGTGACAGACGGGGTTTTCGCCTTGATAACATGGCCCGGGGTTCGCGCCGAGATCTTTAGGCCCAGCTCCTCGCACTTGGCGGATGAGGGCGAGAGGCGCTGCGTCTGCAAAACCTGTCACCCCGCCCCCCGGGGAAACGAGGGGCCGGTCGTCAGCGTAGCGAGCGGACGTGCCAGCCTGGAAGGGAGGGGGGACCGCTCCTCCATCAGCAGGGTTAAAGGAAAGGGTGAGGTTCGCCCGGGGGGGTCCCCTTTTCCAGTTTTTTTGTAGCGGGGGTTTGAGGCCCCGGAAATTGACTCGGCCCGACGTTGCTGGAGGGAGTCCTTGACCAGGGGACATTTTTCCCCGGATCCCCTTTCCCCGCGGGGGTGGCAAAAATAGCGGAGGACTGGCCCGCTCGAAGCTTTCTCAAGGTCGAGGAAGACTGTGACTGTGGGGCAGTTGTTTGGCCCGGGCGCAGGGTGAAGGGGCGTCAGCTGTGCCCAGCCCCGGGTGAAGCAAAAAACGTGAGGGTGGAGGGTCCCACGGCCACTCCGCGCGAGAGCACCATTCTCTCGGCTGTTTTAGCCCTGCGGCTTGAGATAGCCGGAGCTTGGTGGGCTCCCTGGGGTTGGGGATGGCCCCCTTTTGAATATCGGCCTCCTTCCACCTGGTGGGAGGGGGCCTGCCCGCCAAGACCTTTTTAGCGTGGCGGCAGCGCGCGTCCCCGGGAGGGCCCCCGGGATGAGCGAGCAGGAGTATTCACGCCGCCGTCCCTGCACTTGGGCGCCCCTTTTTTCCCCGCCGCGACATTTCCTGGGAGTGAAAAGGTGGTCCCCACGTCAGGTTCCCCCCGCGTTCCCCGACAGCCCGACGCGGTGTTGTCGAAGCTGTTGCTGGAGGTGGGGTGTGCAAGGAGAAGTTGGGGGCGGAGCCAACCGCTGTGAACACGCCCATGGTCTCTCCGCCCTCGGTGTGGGTGTGGGGGGGGCGGCCGGTCGGTGGGGGGGGGGCACGGAACCTCCTACATTCCTCCACAGTGGCCGAGGAGGTGTGCGGTTGAAGGGGGCGCACCACTCCAACCACTTGGCCTCCCGGCCCGCTGAGACACCTGCCCGAGCGCGGTCACCACTCCTGCAACCCGCAGGTTGGGGGGGTTGGGGTGCGTTTTTCAGCTTTCTTGCAGGGGACTCGGGGGTTTGTGCTCCCTGACTCCTCGTTGTAGAACCACCAGTTTGGGGGGGTGGCGCGGCCCGGGGGGCACTTAGGAATGGCGCGTCGGGTGCCCCCTGAAGGGCGCCCCTGGGTCCCCTCCTGTTGGTGCAGGTCGTCGGGTGGCTCGAAGTAACCCACCACCGTCAAGGGGAAACTTGAAAATTTCCCCCCTCCGCCTCTTGATGTTCCATCGCGGCGAAGGGCGTGGCGGGATCGGCGGCGACGCTGTGAGGGTGGTGAGGGTGGCGTAGTGGTCACTGGTGAGGTCCAGTCGCCTCCGCCGGACGTGGGTGGGCTCCCCGGTGTTGAGGAGATGGATGTGAGGGACCTCCTCGAGCAACACTGCTAGTTGACGACCCGTCCGGTTGGTTGCCGACACTGACTGCAGGATGGGGTGGTGGGCGTTAAAATCGCCCGCCACTAGGAGGCTAGTGTGCGATGCCATGGTGAGCAGCTCCCCTGCTTCCAGTTGGTGTCGCTGGCTCCTGTACAGGTTGTACACAGTGAGGTCGAGTCCCACGTGGAGCTCCACCGCCAAGGCCTCCACGCCATCTCCACTGTGCGCCGGGTCGGTGATTCTGCGGTGAGGGATGGCGCTTCTCACCAGCGTCACGCAGCCACGGGTGCCCTCAGTGGCAGGGAGCGAGTGGAGACTGTAGCCCGCAATGCACCACTTAAAGTCAGTAGATGTGAGCGTCTCCTGTAGGAGAACCACGCCTTTTATTGTACAAATTTGAACACTATATACAAAAATAGATTCAACAAAAATACAGGATATAATTGCATATGGAGTGTTCACATCAATAGTTAATACAATGATGTGAAAAGAAGCATGTAACAACAAGGAACAAAAAGGTAAAAAGACTGTGTAGTAAGATTTGTGTAAATACAACAGGTAGTTACTAAAATGTGTATGTATGTGTAAGATGTTATTTTTACGAAAGTAACAAATCTAAAAATGAGAGGACGGGAGAAAACGGGAAAATGGAAAACTGGGTGAGGAGGCATACTGAAGTATAATGGGCGCGTGCTGCTACAGTGGTGATGGCGGGCAGGGCCAATGTCTAAATAGAGAGTTAATTCAGTTCATGCGCAGTGGGGTGACGTCACGCTGTCTCAGTGGGTACGGAATCTCAGAAAAACGAAGTTGTTCACTGGGAAACTTGTAATTTCATAAAAAAAAATCACTAATGAACACCTGTCACGTTGTTTATTATTTATTATCAGATTGGGTGCTACTATAGTGCAAATATCATGGTGGGACCGCACGCTATAGTAGCACTTCACATTGTTTATTTTATATGAAGTAATGTGGTCCTTAGCAATACCATAAAGAAATAGTATCATTTACGTAAAAATATTGACGTTTTCTCTAATAAGTTAACGTTTTCTTTTATAAATTTTAAGGCACACTATTTAAACTACATCGAAAATTGCTAGCGCTCTTATCCATATTTCTCGTATATTTACCTATTATAATACCTTAATATAATCGAAAATCCCTTGTAATCCTTCGCACATATTCCGTAATCATCAAAATCTGCTTTAATTCATTGTAATTTGCTTACTTCCCATTTCCCTATATTTAATTTCAATAAGGAACATAATCCTGGTCTTATACAAAGGAATATAGTCTTTAGGGATTTTTCCAAGATGGCTGCCACCTCAAATCCCCTTCTCCCTAGTCAACGTCACTAAGGACTAGAGTCCTATTAATTAACATAGAAATCTCAAGCAATGGACTCTTGTTTGGAAGGCAGCGTGACATCATTGCGCCGCACGACCAAATTTTGGTCGAAAGAAAACTGACTTGATATTTTTTTATTTTGGGCACGGCGGGGAGCTAGGGGTGTAAGACAACTGTGTTAAGCGCGTATTACACTAGCACTCTTTTCCACCCACCTCCCACACCACTTGACTGATGGTATACCGCCCACTCCCTAGCAGACACAGAGTGGGTTCGTCGTCGCACTTAGGTTTCACAACAATAGCACTGGCGGATCTTTTTACAAGCGATGAACTCTTCTCGAGAGAACTTGGTGCTACGTTGCGATTCATTTTGCTTGTACAACAATTACAAGGAAAGGAAAAGAGGGAATGTGGAGGAGGCAATGGCTAACAAAGGGGAAAGCAACTCAGTGTTTTCCTATAGACTGCTTCAGGAGCTTGCTTTGGATGAGGATTGATTGCTTGCATCTGTGACTATAAGCGTTTTCTGCGGGGGAGCAAGAGAGATTTTCACTTGCAAGCGGTCACTTTCCTGTTACTGTAACCCCGCAAAAAACGCTCACCGTCGCTTGCTCCATGAGAAGGCGACGCAGCGGCTGAGAGTTAATCAAAACCAAGATCAAATGACTATTTGACCCTCTACATATTTTCACACTGGGACGTACCCTATACCGATATAGTCAGAAAAGTGCGTAGATTCAGGAAGCGTGCTTATACATTTAATGTGATCATAAGAAGCCGAGCCATGAGGATTTGAAGCCAAATAAAGGGGGAAAAATGTTTATGCACTACTTAATTACGTTTTACTAAACCCTTGCTTTCGTATACATGTACTTACATTACAGTTATAAATTTGTACTAATGCGATGCAAACTTTCCACAGATAGACGATAGTGGTCTCAGTTTTTCTTAATATCTAATGAATGGTATTGTTAGCAAATCGGGTAATAGTGAGGTGTGTGCAGTTGTTGATTTTGGATCAAGTCACACATTCCAGTCTTTAATTTCAGCTGTTATGCTGTAAACAATTTTCGCATGCATATAAAGCAATATATGCATATATGCATATATATACGTATGCAATATATTGCATACGATTATATTTTCCAAAATTGCACGCTGCAACCTCCCTTATTTGATTCAAACTTTTATGATAAGATATTGAAATAAGAAAGTGATTGATTTTGTCGCAAGTACACTAATGTCATTTCTTTTATTGAAGCATGCAGAAAGCATCGCCACGTCAGCCGAACGCTGACGTACTTCACTGACGTACTTCACTTGCTCAGCAAGAGTTTCTGTTGCCGGTCTGGCAAGCATCTTCTCAGGATGATTGAACAGCAAGCGAAATTTGAGCAAGTACATTTTTTTCTCTTGTAAAGGCCGGTTCCCATCAGCCCACTTGTACGGCCGTCTTACAACAACACCGCTCAACAATGACGTCACCATCATCACCGCTTGAGTGGTATTTGTGGTAACTGGGCACAGTTGGCAACTCCGCTCGAGCGGACACCGCCGAGCGGGAGAGATGACTTGAATTTAACTTTGTACGGCGGCCGTACAGCGGTACGGCGGTGCGGTAGACTTTGTTGTGACGTCATTGTGACGTCTTTGTTGTTGTATGGCGGCCGTACAAGCGGGAAGGTGGGAACCGGGCTTAAGAGAAAACTTTCTTTCTCCCCCGCAGAAAACGCCTTATATACCGGCGTGTTATACCCGACTATATCCCGTGTTGCTTGTCCAGGCGCATCCACCACCTATAACCATCTCCGTCATAAGAACATAGGACATTAAGGAAACTACAAGAGGCCGTATAGGTCACAAGGCCTTTTGTAGTTTCATTATTTTCAAATGGTCTTATGACGGAGATGGTTACAGTGGGTGCAAAATCTAAGAAGAGTTAAGTCAGTTCACTTCCGACAAACATTTTATCGTGGTGCACAATGACGTCACGCTGCCTTCAAAACAAAGAGTCCGTGGCGTGAGACAGTCAGTATGCACCGAGACAGGCGAGTGCGCACACCTGTGACGATGCCTAATAAAAGTGTTGTTTACGGTTGCACATCTAATATACGTATATATATATATATATATATATGTATATATATCAGATATGTAAATATATGAATACTTTAATAAACTAAATGCCAGATATTATAATGTGTAGCATGCATTGTTCATTTCTCTCCCTTCTGCCTACTCCCCTCCATATGTACCACTGACATTTTTAATAAGCCGCAGCAATGTAGATTAATTGCCAGATTACACCATTTTCAGTACAGGAACAGGGCTGATGATGAAAAGTTTTGGTAAAATAAGGGCAATATGTTGATATATATTATTAATATATCAAGTTGATATATATTTCTACATGATGAGTAGAGGAAAACAATTGCATAAGTATTTTCGATCATGTACAGTGTATGTGCTTTCTTCTAATAAGACTTGTACACTTGTAGTTAATAAGTAGTAAATATGTGACTGGTGTTACATAGTGAAAAAAAAGGATGAAAATGCAGGTCTCCCCGTTAATTGCTCCGTTTTCTGAAATGTTGTACCCACTGAGACAGCGTGACGTCACCCCCCTGCGCGTGAACTGACTTAATTCTTCTTAAGGCGTTTTCTGCGGGGTATTTCGCTTGCAAGGGAAAACATTTCGATTGCAAGCGGTCACTTTTATAGTGCCCATATATATTTTATAGTGCCCAAACAAACATTTCGCTTGCTGCCGCAACAACAACAACAACAAATTCTTGCGGGTCGGGCAATCATCTTCCCTGGATGATTGAACAGCAAGCGAAATTTGAGCAATCAAATTTTGTTCGCTTGCAAGCGAAATCCCCCGCAGAAACGCCTTTAGACTTTGAGTCGCTGGATGCACCAGGACAAGCAGCACGGGTATATAGGTGGGTATAACACGCGGGTATATAGTCACAGAGGCAATCAATCAATCAATCAATCATTGGGGTCATACGCCTGGGGGGCGCGTCGCCTCGTTCACCCCAGCTGGATTACCAAAACAAACAAGAACTTAAGTGTTTTAATCTTGGTCATAAATTATTATTAACTTATCCCTTAGTTAACTGCACTGCACTACTAAGTCTGAAGCTTCTTTAATGAATACGTTTTTGTATATAATTCCCATTCCGAAGCAAAGTATAGTGGCAATGAAATAAGAAAACTGACGAAGAGATAAACATCTGACGCCATGTTTGAAATACCTCCCACAAGTGGGCGATTGGTCCCGAAATTTCCGGAGGCATATTTGTACTGTCTCCATATACTTCTCTCTCTCCCATGTATCCAATTACTCTCTCTCTCGTATATGTCTCCTAATTCCTCTCTCGTATTTCTTCTTCGCACCCTCCTTCCAATATTCTTTGAACTGTTCCGACTATCAGCTGTATGTCGGGTTTCAAGTCCCTAGCGAATATGTCTCTAATTTACTCTCCAATTACTCTCTCTCTCTCTCTCTCTTAGCACCTTAAGCTTAAATCCCTTTGTGCTACAGCGACACGCCACATGTGTCGCTGATAGTTTTCCTATTGTACCGGCTTGACCAAGGTGTTGTTGTAGCCATCAGGGCTGGGAGGTCAGTGAGGAGTTGACCTTAGCCAGCACCAGACATATTTCGTGTCTGTGCTCATTGTACGTCCTTGTGTACGCTAGACTAACTGAATAATATACCAGAACTGGAGTTGTGTGTATTTCCTGCCCCAACAGTATAAGAATAGTGAACGAAGGGAATATTGAACAGCAATTACAAGGTCCTGAGTGAGCTCACGGCACCAAGAACAATACAGAACTACAAAACGGTAAGAAGTGTACAAAGAAATAAGGTACATATTTTCCTCCCACTCTGTGGCTGGTAGGGGACGCAACCTCCCGCTACCTTCCACTTTTCGGTGAAGTGGGAGGAAAAATGTGCTAGTGTGATACCCCCTTTAGTGGTGGTAGGGGCGTGGGTACTACAGGAGGTGTTCAATGGTGTGGTGGAGGGTGGTAGAGGGGAGGGGATAGACTTAGGCGGTGCAGGGGAGCTGTGAGTGTTGTGTGGCGAAGGTGGTAAGGTGATGATAAGGAGTCCACGTCCTGCTGAATGGGCTGCAAGGATCGTACGAGGCTGAGGGCGTGCAGGGAGGGCAAGGTGACGAAAAGGGAGAAGTTGCCGCGTGAATACTTGCAGATTAACGAAGAGGAAAGCCAGGAATATACGGAATTTGTAGTTAAGGTCCATTCTTCATCAACTACACTTTTCCACCTTATCAGCACGGGACTGGTACAAATCAATTGTGTCGTAACTACAATATGAAGAGCAAGTATTGAAAACTATATCCTAATCGCCTTCACGCTATCGTAGGTGGGGGGGGGGGGGACTACTTAAACGAGGGGATCTCTTAACTAAGGTAACCTTGACTGTCTAAATGGGGTCCAGGGGTAGAGAGGATTAAGAGGTAAGAAGTATAAATAATTAAGCTGAATTGTAAAAGTCTTCACTTGTATTGTTACCAGAGTGTGTACGTACGTGGCGATAGATTAAGTCTCCCACCCAAAAACCCGGGTTTCCCCACGGTTTCCCTAAGACAGTGGCAGGGAGGGAATGTTTGTTCAGTACTTGCACCTCCATGATAAAGTGGTAAAGCATGTTTTTGTTTCTGTCAGTATGATATGAAGGCGGAAAAAATTAAGTTTGATGTTTTACACCTGCTGCTTTTTTTGTTGGTTTGAGAGAGAGAGAGAGAGGGGAGACTAGAGAGAGAGAGAGAGAGGAGAGGGGGAGAGGAGAGAGAGAGAGAGAGAGAGAGAGGGGAGAGAGAGAGAGAGAGAGCGGGGAGAGAGAGGAGAGGAGAGAGAGAGAGAGACGGGGAGAGAGAGAGAGGGGAGAGAGGAGAGAGGGGAGAGAGAGAGAGCGAGCGACGAGAGAGAGAGAGAGAGAGAGAGAGAGGAGAGAGGTCGTGAAGGAAGATCAACAGATAATTATATTGTTTAGTGCTTGGAAATTCACTATTTATCTCTCTTGTACCTGACTCTTTCTCCTCTCTCTCTCTCTCTCTCTCTCCTCCCCTCTCTCTCCCCTCTCTCTCTCTCTCTCTCTCTCTCTCTCTCTCTCTCTCTCTCTCTCTCTCTCTCTCTCTCTCACACACACACACACGCACACACACACATACCACCACACACACAACCCAAGTGACAGGTGTAAGGGGGATGTAAGTGGCCTTGAAAGCCTCATGTCTTGGCTTCAGCTGTGACAAGGATGCAAGGAGGCAGGTTTGTGGAAGCTTGCACACATAATAATGATAATAATGATAATAGTAATGCTTCAAACAGTGTATATACATAAATAATTTGGTACGCGTCACATTGTCATGTATTCAAGTAGGAGGTAATGAAATAATGAAGACACAAACATGAAATTACTAAAAGGGAGGTTAATGAATGAGTAATTAGTTAATATGATGATCTGGATAGTATACAAATAAGCAAGACATTTGTTGTGGTAGTAATGATAGTAGCGGAATAGTTAATTAAATAATGCATAAATATGTTTACAATTAGTGCTCTGATGGTAATATTACTTAGTGTTTGTGAAGGGATGGAATAATTACATTGTGGTTTGAAATATTAAAAGCCTATTAGTATGTTTCTTATATGTATAAATAAAACAAAAAATTACGTCATGTAGGGCTGGTTTAAAGTAGAACAAAATAAGTACAATATGAAATCCTGCTCTACCATACTTGTATTTTTTTCCAGTCGATTTATAATTTTTTTTCATTCTAGGCATAAAGATACATTACACGAGCAGAAAGTATATAGTGTTGATTACTGTTTATGTCGGGAAATGTAAGGTACAAATGTTTATGTAAGGGATGATATCCAATACTTTATAAGGCAAAGTAACAAATACTTTATAATGAAAGGTATATATTCAGCACTACAAAGGTATATAGCCAGCACTATAAAGGATATAAGGTCGAGGGTCATTTGAACGCTAATGTCCTCCGACCCGCCTACCGAGCCCTGAAGAAGCTCCGTTTCAAGTCTCCTTCTCGGGCGAGTGCTATTCGAACAGCAGATGGGCGCCTCGTGTCGGACATGGATGGGCAGATGGCTCGTTGGGCTGAGTACTTTCGGCAGTTGTTCACGGTGGACCCACCAACTGAGCAGCTTCACACCACTGGGTTACAGGCAGTGGATGCCGATCCTCCCATTGATGAAAGCGCACCCTCTCTTGACGAAGTCAGAGAGGCTGTAGCAAAGCTGAGGGGTGGAAAGGCAGCTGGTGTTTGTAATATCAGTGCGGAGCTCCTCAAAGCTGGGGGTGAGGCCATGATCCACGGGTTGCATGCTGTCCTGACTGCCGTGTGGCAATCAGGTACCATTCCTCCTGACTGGAAAAGGGGGCTGGTCGTCCCTATCTGGAAAGGGAAAGGGGACATCAGGACTGCAAACAATTACCGCGGTATTACACTGCTCAGCGTACCAGGCAAGGTGCTTGCCCAGCTATTGCTGACACGGATTCGCAGCCATCTGGTGAAGCATCAGAGACCTCAGCAGTCTGGGTTCACGCCTGGTAAGTCAACAACGGACTGTATCCTAGCGCTTCGTGTCCTGGTGGAACGCCGACGTGAGTTTCGACAGGGGATGCTTGCAGCCTATGTTGATCTCATGAAGGCGTTTGACTCAGTGCATCGTGAGTCACTCTGGGATCTTCTGCGACTTCGAGGGATTCCTGCAGGGACTATTGGTTTGATAACTGGTCTGTATTCTGGGACTGAGATTGCTGTGAAGTGTGGGGCAGGTGTATTCAGCTTCTTTCCTGTGAATACAGGAGTGAGGCAAGGGTGCGTCCTTGCCCCATCACTTTTCAACGCTTGTATGGACTGGGTATTGGACAAGGTTGTAGATCAAAGTGATTGTGGAGCATCCGTCGGCAACACCAAGATCACTGATCTTGTTTTTGCCGATGGTGCAGTAATCTTTGCTGAGTCGCTGGAGGTCCTGGTGATGGCTCTCGAGGTGTTGCACGAGGAGGCAAAGCCTTTGGGACTTGAGGTCTCCTGGCTCAAGACCAAGGTCCAGGTGTTTGGAGACTTACTAGATGAAGCAGTACAGTCTGTTCATGCGTGTGGCGAGGACATTGAGATCTTGGAAAGTTTTACATACCTTGGTAGCGCAGTCCATAATGACGGCGGGTCACGTCAAGAAGTCTTACGGCGGATTGGCATAGTCCACGGTGTTATGGACTCGCTCAGCGGAGTATTTTTTGCGGAC